>VWZG01009679.1:120413-138510 GCA_013396735.1 Grallaria varia
CCTTTCTACTTTGAATTTAATTATTGTTATATTTTAATTAGTACACACTATGTATACATTATTATTATAGTTGTTATTATTATTGTTGTTACTTTTATTAATTTTTGCTGGTTGAATAATAGAAATTAAATATTAAATAGAAATACAAAAAAAAAATAAAGAAAGCTTTTTGTGGAAATAATACATCCATCCAACCTCAGATATGGTTTTTACTTGTGTGGGGTTTCTTCTTTGTTTTTTTTGGGTTTTTAACACTTTTAACACAGAGAATTTTTGAACACCTGTTATTTTGACACTATTTAGATGGTCTTGCCAAAACTGAGCTGTCCCAACCCACCACCAGTGACCTGAAGGCTTTTTTTGCCACCCTGAGAAGAAAAAATCTCTGTTCCCTCAAATGGCATTCCTTCAACTCAATACCATCTCCCTGATCCTATCAAAAGCCCTCACTTTTCCACTGAAGAAACATCATGTTTTTAAAGGAGTCATTTTAAGGTCAGGTCTGTTCTGTTACATTTCCTCTGTGTAAATTGAAGCAGGCTCATTGGTCCTCACACCGTTCGCTCCCTGGTTTACTCAGCTCATCACCTTGGTCTCTCTTCTCTGGGCCAGCCTATTTCCCAGGGAAGGAACTTATAAATATTTTATTGCGCATCTTTCTGAGTCAGTCTTTGCTTTGATTGAATTCAACAAGTTAGTGAACAGCAAGCAAACATTGTGGCTGGAACAGACAGCGAGTTATGCTCCATTCCAGCTGCTGGGATGAACGCTCAGCAGAAACAACCAGAAGAAAATCTCCCCATCCCATTTCTGGACCTCTCTAGAGTCTCACGAGTCGTAATGGTGGGATCTGAAAAAGTGCTTAGGCAACATATCAGCATTTCTGCCTTTAAACATCCATTGGAGTCGTGCAAATTGCCAGGAAATAACAAGCCAGGCACAAAGTTCAAACCCCACCTCTGCAGGATCCTGCTCTCTGCTGCTTCATCCCCACCATCCTCATCTCCCCTATGCCCTGTGCATAACCTCCAGCAAGATTATTGGAGGTTTAGGAGAATAAGTTTAATATGTATTTAAAAAAACCCCAACCTTTTCCCCCATTGTTCCATTGAAACAAAAAGATGATTCTATCAAAACAAAAGCCTGTCTCAATAATGCTTCAATTTCCATCACATTTTCAGCAGAAGAAAATATAAACACATACTTTTGCTTTTCATTTTGTTGAAATGGGCTTTTTTTTTTCCTTTGGCTGTGGTAAAAATGTTCATTTTGATGATATTGTTGAAGTCATACTCTTTAAATGCATGGCTTTTGCTGAAACAAGGAACAAATATTATTTGATGTTTTCTGCTATGTTCACTTTTCATTATAAAGGCTCGACATTGTTGGAGTTGGGGAAGTTCATAAAAATCAAACATCACGATGCTCCCTGATAATATTTTGACAGTTTTGATATTGGGATAATTTTGCATTTGAATTTTGATGTATAACAAAAACAAGTGTTAAAATTTCAGGAAATTAGCTCTGCCTGTTCTGATCAAGGGCGGTGGAGTATTTCCCAGTGATGATGTTTGGACAGTGGTTGTGATGAGAAGCCCTTCTGCAACTGATTGAGTAAAAGAGGAATTTTTTCCATATAATTAAAGAGGGTTGGCAGTTTACATTTGTGACCATAAAGAACTAAAGATTAACATAAACAAAAATGCTTTAGAAACCCAATAAAATTTTCTCTACCAAAAAGAAGAGTATTTAAGCTGAGAAAAAAAATCAGATGTTTTTTCAACCAGTTCTCTCTCTGTTTAAATTTGAATGAATAGCAGGGGAAGAACCTCACATCCATCACTCAGCTTCCCTAAAAACACAGATTTAAAAAAAAACACAACTCCATCTTGTTTGTTAAATTAAGGTATGAGAACCTGTCTCTCTGCTCATCTCTTCTTCTCCAGGCCAGGATTATGTTTTGATTCGTAATAAATTTTGACACAAATCTGACAATATTTTGACCAGGCTTTGCATGTAGGAGATTAACATAAGCAGCTGAAAATGGCAGCATCCCTTGCAGTTACGCCCCTGGCCTCCTCTCCTGCCCGCTGCTCTCCTCTCCATCCCTCTGACTCCTGCATCCCGGACACCTCTCTGCTCCCTGCTCCTCATGGCCAGGCTCAGTGACCCGCCTTGGTCCCTTCCCTCTGCCCGAGTCCCTCGTGTCACCTTGAGGAGAAGGACTTTTGCCCACTCCCTCCATCCTCGTGACTCCCTGGCAGTGCCGTGTCCTCGCGGGTACCGTCGCTGTCCCTCACATTTCCTCACAAATTGAATTCATCACGACCCGTATGAATAAATCCCCAAGAGAATAAAAGTTCTCGGAGGTAATTGAATCACACAAGAGTGATGGGGCTTTCTTTTATTTATTTTTTTTTCCCTCCCTTGACTCATTCCCAGCCGAGCTTCAATCAGCATTCATTACTCCCACCTCCCTCCATCCGAGGAACTGGGGGAAGGAAGACTCTTCGTCTTCTGATTAAATCTTCCAGACATGATGGCCTATCAAGCTTGGTAATTTGTGAGCCAGGAAACACCAGATTTTAATTCAACTCAGATAAAAAAGCACGACCCATAGAACCAGCCCAGCTGAGAAGAACAGAGCAGAAGAATCCTATTGAGCTTATGATGGCTTAAAATTTTCTTTTTAAAGGACGGTTTGATTAAAAAGTGTTTAAAAATATTTTCAAGTGTAGAGCCACTTACAGTAGAAACACGTTAAAACAATTAGCAATCAAAAGAAAATCTTTTGATTTGACATTTTCGCCCTCTTATTTGATTTTATTTCAGTTTAAGGAAAATATTAGGGAAAAAATTCCTAAACCTGAATGAAAATAATAGCAATATTCCACACATGCGTGCCACATGATTAAACATTTAGATTGTAGTGTTCTGACATTCTCAAAACGAAACAGTTTGACACCATGAAATGGAATTTTTCAATGAGCTTGTTTTGATCTTTCCAGATCAAAAATATCCTGGGATTCTCCATCAAAACAGCGTTTCTGGCTGATTTGAGAGAACGGAATCCCTGCTTTCTGAAAGGCCCCGGCAGCCAACGCTGTGCCAGAGCAGGGATGGAGAGGAACATCCCACCCTGCTGGTCCCATCCAAGCTCCGATGTGACACCTCGGGGGGACTCTCGCGGAGGGCTCCCGCATGGCTTTGTGTCATCGAAACTGAGTCAGCCCTCGCACGCTGCCCGCGGAGGCTCTGATGTCCTCAGCTGGGATCTAACCCGTGCCCTGCAGCGCTGAGAAAACGCTGCCCGAGCTAAAGAAAAAAAATATTCTGCGGCTGCGAGCAAATGCCGGGCTCGGCAGAGCTTTTGTCACTAGAGGGAAGCACATTCCCACGCTCGGGGGCGAGCGCTCAGCGGAGCGCAGGCCGTGGCTCTCTGCGCTCCCGCTCCCCACGCCAGCGCCCGGCTGCATCCAGCGGGAACGCTGCTGGAACCTTCGGCCGCCCATCGCGGGGTCTCTGCCCAGCGCTGCGGCAGCTGAAGGGACATCAGGAATTCCCTGAGCGCCCGTGTCCGCGCTCCCATCCCTCGCCATAAGCACCACGCCAGCCCTGCTGTTGGCAGGTGTTTGGCCAGCCCTGGGCAGTGTGAAGTCACCGTCCCTGGAGGATTTAAAACAAATGTGGTACTTGGAGACGGGATTCTTCCAAGCAACTCCTGAAAACGTAAGGCTTAAAGTCTCACTATGAGAGGTTCAGGTTGGACATTAGAAAAATTCTCTTCGTTGAAGGAGTGGTTAAGAATTCAAACAGGCTGCCCAGGGAAGTGGTGGAGTCACCAACCCTGAAAAAAAAAAAAAAAATTAGTAGATGTGGCACTTCATGATATAGTTAAGTGGACATGGTGGTATTGGCTTGAAGGTTGTACTTTGGGATCTTGGAGGTCTTTTCCAGCGTTAATGATTCTATGACTCTATGGTTTAGTCATGGACCTGGCTGTGCTGGGCTAACAGTTGGACTTGAAGATGTGAAATGTCTTTTTCAGCCCAAATGATTTGATGATTCCATGTTCCTTTAGTGAATAAAAAAAAAACCAGGACGAAACTTGAGCTTTGCAGGGATAGGGTTGAGCTACTTGCACACTCAAAGAGTATCCATAAAGCCGTGCTTGGGCTGGTGGAGCCAACGATGTGTCCCTGAGCCGTCTCAGCGCTGCCTGCAGTTGGCAGAGTGCTGAGGGCCCAGATGTGATCCCTACAGGTGGGTTGGAACGCGCGCCTCAGAGGCAGCGCCCAGTGACAGCGCGTAGATGTAAATGATCAAACACGGGCTGCCCAAAATTATGTATATGTGACCAAATACACGCTGTGCTGGCTGATTGCTCAGGCAGAAAGGCTCACATATCTTCTCCTGAGTGGATGGGCTTTTAAGACAAAGCTTCTGCATGTTAACGCAAATGTAAGAAGAGATATATCTCCATGAATGCGCAAGTGAGGCGGAGGCAACTGTGATATGCAGATTTAAGTGAGCTGCACAAACACAGGGATATAAACTACCTAATTGCCTGTACAGAACTGGGAATACTGACATGTGAATATGCACAGAAGCCCAGGCAGCACTCCATGATCCCTCGTGGATGTGCTGTATGGATGCACAGGCTGTTGTGTGCATGAGTGCACAACCTCCCTCACCTCACACGACTGTGCTCCAGGTGGGAACAACACTTAGAAAAGGCAAACCCAGTGAAATACAGCTTTACAAATCCCAGCCTGAGACCTCAGGCCTGAAGCAGCAATGAGAAAAGCAGGAGAGAGAGAGCACAACTGGAGAGGAGAGGATGAGCGGTCATGGGAAGGAAACCTTCAAGTGATCTGAGTGACATGTCCCTCCCCAGGATGCTCAATAGCAAGGGGACACACCTTTGTCTTCTGGTGGCTGTGGATTTGGGGAATGTGGTGAGGCGTGCCCTCACACCTTGAGAGGTGAAATCCTTGCTCTCCTAAAGTCTCTGTCTCCCCTGGCTCCAGGTCCCACCGAGGTCAGTAATGCTGATGGTCACATTGCACAGAGAATGACTCCAGCAGTCTCAAGCATGAGGTAGGGCACCTTGTTCTTCTGCTGTCAGACTAAAACACACTTTTGGGCAAAAGTGGACACCATAATTAACCTGTTGGTTCCTCCAGCTCTTCCTAAGTGTTAAGCTTTTGTGAGCTTTAACACTTCAGCTGTATTTCCTCTGTGGCCTAAAGGACTGTCACCTTTCTTGGGGAAAACCCGTTGCTATTTCCACTCCTGTTTTGGCATTTTGTTGCAAAATCTGATAAAATGTGTAATTTCCCCCTGGTTCACTCCAACGGCCGTCCAGAACAAAGTCTTCAGCCAATTTAAATTTGTGATACCCTGTGGAAGGCCATAGAGATTTAATGGAGCTACTTTGTGTAAAAGCATCTGGCCCCAAATTCTCCAGGGACGCAGAGTATCATGTACCAGATCAAAGGGCCAGGCTGACGTGTGCTGCAAACAGGGAATGGGGAAATTTGTTGAGATGGAAAACGATTTTGCCACCTGCTTCCTCACCTTGAGCAGGACCTAAAGCAAAGTCCCTGGCAGGGTTCCTAAATGGAGTTACATCACAGTAATTAACAGGAATATTATTACTATTATTAGTAATTTTTGATTTACAGTTTCATGCTTGTTCCTCACTTCCTTCATTGTCTTGCTATAGAAAAAAAAAGAAGTGTCAGACTATTATGAGTGTCATGTGTTAACTGTATTTAACAGTGAGAAATATGGAAAACCCATAAAGGAAGCTTGTCTGGATATAGTGAAATTTCCAGGATAATTTTTTTCCTGGTCTAGATGCACTGGTGAAAACGCAGCTGAGATTTAGGGTGTTTCCCCGATAAGAACAGCTGTTTTGATCCAATTTCTTGTCTCAGATACCAACTTGTCTCTGTCTGCTGTATTGTTGATATAGGATCACTGCACAGCTCCAAAACGGGAAGGCAATTTTTTCATTATGTTAATCCCATGCAATAATATCATGATGCAGACCCCACATGGGACATGAGGAGCAGTGCTGCTTTCTGGCCCTGGATTTTCCAATTCAGAAACAGATACTAGTAGGAAACAGTGTTTTCTTTGGGTTCATGTTGAAAGATAAGAGAACAGTGTTAAATCCTATACATGAGCAACAAAACCTAGGCATGAATAAAAACAAATTCTAAAAAATCAAAAGTAAAATAGAGAACTTATGCTGGAGCGTTTGGAAGTGAGTCACAGACACCTTGAGCAGTAGGTCTGGAGTAAAAGAGGTCCCATCTTGATGTTACCAAGAATTCTGCCATTTTGTGACCCCAACCCCTCATGCAGACCCAGTCTGGGCCATCTGAAACACGACCCATTACCTCCATCAAATCAGCAGAGCAGTTTTTAATGACCCTGGGGGAAATCTTCTTCTCCTCAAATCTCTCCTTCCCCCTCCTTTTTGTCCGGCTGTGGGACCTGTTGCCAGGCCTCTGCTCCCATTCTGTAACTGGAACTGCTGAACAGGAGCAGCCTGAAAAAGAGGCAGTTTATTTAATTGAGTGGTGTTGTAAGCCCAGCCCAGCTGCTCTCCCTGTTCTGCTGAGCCCCAGAGCCAGGACTGCCACTGTCTCCACAGTGCCTCTGTCAGGGGGACCAGGCTGCAGCAGCACGCAGAGCATCCATCAAGGGCCACTGAGGCAGGACACATTCCCTGCTCCTGCACTAGGGCAAACACATCTCTGCCCATGTGGATGTTATTTGGGATGCTCAGATACTCCCGGGAGTGAAGGGACAATGAAGTCCAGGCTCAGCTACAATGTGAAGATTGTGCCAGATGGGATCAAACTGGTACAAAGGCTGTCATCAGGTGGGGACTCAGCCTCTCCTGTGGGGTATCTGAAGCGTTCTCAAACTTCTAGTCCCTAATAATTTGCCAAAATGGATGGACAATATCAGGAAAGCAGGTTTTCTTCCTCATTTTTGTCATTTCTTTCTTTCCTTATTTTTCAGGAAAACCATCAGATTTAGCTTGGTAGCTGGTATTTCAGGACATCTGCATCTAATTCCAGGGGGACTCAGAATGAATGGGAAACATTGAAATGAAATGTGAAATACTATTTTAATGAAAAAGAAGATGTGGGTGGGAGTTGAAGGCTTTATTTTTATTTTTTTTAATTAATCTGTACCAAGATTCTTCCAAACCTTAAATCTCAACCAACATCTTTGTCCTAACCAGGAAACATATCCCAGTAGGTCTCCACTTCAGCAATGCTTCTTACCTAAAATCTATCAGAAGCGGAGGAAAAGTGAGTGCAACTGTTTGGGTTTCTTTTTTTCCCCATCATTTTGTTTTGTTCTTTTTGCTTACGCAGGCTATTGACAAGCTAGAGGGATACACCAAAGGCCTTGCTGGAACAGCTGTAAATCCAAGCAGGAAGTCATTCAAAGCCTCCAAAAGCTGGCTGTGTAATACTGGAGGAGTTAATGATGAAGAACCGAATCCTCAGCTGGAGCAAACTGGCAGCGTTTGCTTGAAAACGGCGAGTTCCACTGATTTACAGCAGTTCCGAATGTGGCCCGAAGTGTCTCACTATTCTGCTTTGTTTGCATTTTAAAGTGATCTCTGCTGGTTTCTTGATGGTTTTGTCTCCTACTGATGTATTTGTGGGATGCCAGGAGCCAAGCGGGTCTCCAGCAAGCGCAGATGGCAGAGCATGGAATAGCACTAGCTCAGTTTCCTGGGAAAAGCTTTTTCTAAGAATTTCGGAATAGCTCTGAGGCCTATTCCTATTCCTGCAAAGGTTTCTGTGGGCTGACAGCTGGTGCTGCCATAAGATTTAGGATCTGAGGTTCGTCTGTGCTCTTCTAAACATGAGGCAGTTTAAATTTGGAGAGGCTCGAGGATAGTGCTACGTTAGAGAGGATTTTTAGATTACCCTTCTGACACTGTCGAGAGTGAAGTGCTGGAAAAAGCCAGCCCAGGAATATGGTGTGATCATGGTGATTGTGGAGTTTGAAGGCCAGAATGGAGAACACACTTTGGGGACAGCACTATTGGGGTCGAGCCTCCCTTGGACCAGCGGGATTGACTTGAAATACTGGTTGTGTTCCTCTGTAACATTACAATTCCTAAAACTAAAATCAACCCAGGTTGAAAGACTGCTAAATTTATCAAGGGGAAAAGAGAATAAGTAAGGAGTTATACATTTGCTCCTGGGCAGCACCAGAGTTTTATCAATCAACCAAATCAAGGAATAGTCTTTCTTCTTCTGACCAAATCACGTGATGTTTCCAGCAGCACCTGGATCTCCAGTGTGTGAGCAAAAACTGTTAGCAGTGGCAGAGAATACTTCTTAACTCTTACTATAAAGAGGTTTTATTGAAGCACATGCAGTAACAAGCTCTGTTTCTGCCTGAAAATGAAAGACTTAAAAATTGGAGGAAACAACCTTGTTGCAATTAAGCAAAGGCAGAATTGCCCACAGTTATTTGCAGCTACAAAACTGGAGGCCACTCTCTGAAAGCCAGGCTATCTGATGGAGCAGCTACTTCCAATTATATCCTACTGGAGGGGACTCCTCAGCTGCCAAGGTTTATGGAGGAAAGCCATTCAGGAAAACTGTGACAAACTTCTCCCCATGGAAAGAAAAAGACAGAAAAAAACCCAAACAAACTGCTTTATTAAAGTCTAAACATTTCTTGGAAATGTGCCAAGTACACAAATATTTCCATTAGGAAGATTTATGAGATCCAAAGAGAAATTTCGAAAAGCAGGAGCAGAAGAGAGACAAACAAACAAACAAACAGAGTGACAGTGGCTGATTTAGAAAAAGGTCTAGTTAGGGAGTAGACCTGGGGTATGGAGGACAAGGCTGAATCTCCACACCCTGGAGAAGGAGCCCAAAATCTGGTGATAAGTCACCTGAAGTAGCTCTGGGCAAAGCTGAAAGGTGTCAGTTTTGCTTCATATTGGAGGAAAAATATAAATATACTCTTCATTTCCTATTTCCTGCTCGGTCAGGATAAAGAATATGTCTACTGTGTCTGCTCCTTGAACTCGATGATCTCAGAGGTCTTTTCCAACTTAAATAATTCCATGATTTTACTCTTAGCGCTTCCGATAACCCACTTTAAACTCCAGGTAGGGCAGCCCCTCAGTATCTGTTATCCATTGTGTGTAATGGGACTCAGCTCCGTCTTCAGAGAGCTGGAAGGGGTTGGCATGACCTCAGTCACCTCCCTTAACATGTAGACAACTGAGGAGACCAAATATCCTCTCCAGGAGAGGACCAAGTGCCTTGCTGAGGCCTTTGGGCTTTAAAATCTGTGAAATCAATAGAGCCACTAGTCAAGTAGTCAAGGTGTGGCACCTGAATGCAGACAAAAGGATGATCCAGTAAGAAGCCAGGAATTTTTCATAGGTTGGTTTTTGGTTTTTGGGGGTTTTTGTTTGTTTGTTTGTTTTCTTTTTTCTTTTTTTTTGGAATGTAGTTCATGGAGGGCAGGAAGACAAAATTCCCAGAGGGTTACGTTGTGGAGTATGACAAGAATTTGCCATTTCTAATCTGGTTTGGTTCAAAGAGAGTTTTAATGTAGCAAAGAGGATGTCTGCATGGATATATTGCAAAAGGTGATAGCAAGGAGAGTTGGAAGCAAGAAGTCAACAGGGGAATAAAACAGAAGTCCTAGCAACAGATTGCTTTGTACAACCTGTTCCAACTTTTTCCTCCAAATTATTGGTTCACACTGCCCTTAACATTTAGATTTTCATCTGCTTGCTTCTTTTTGTGAGAGGAAAACTATGTCAGGCATCTCATAAATGCTTACATGGAGATGTTTCCCATCTGCCTGCAGATGCACCATGCCTGCTTTCTGCAAAGGACCTGGCAGTTCTCAATGTCTAAACGAAACTGAACCCACTCCGTTTGCTGGATGGGAAGAATCCAAGGAGCAAAAATGAACATTTCTCAGCGCTGATGATTCTGTTACAGTGCATTGAGCTCTGAAAATATTTCCAAACATCTGCTGCAGGTTGCTTTGTTAAGGAAGGATCCCTTCAATTAAGCCCAAGAATTAAGGCAGCCAAAGCGGTTCAAGACACACAGACTCATTTCTGCTTTGCGCCTAAACAGAATTATTATTATTGTTTCCGTATTTTTGGCCTCCTTCCAACTAATTCTCTTCCTTCACCGTATCATTTACCCCTGTCTTTGTGGTCATGCAGCACCGTGGTGCTTCACCACACGTGGCTCAGCGTGGGCTGCCTCCACCCCCGAGTGGTTTCGCTTCAGCCGTGGGTGGGAAGCCCCACGTTTGCTGCGTTCACTCTGATCTTTGCTGGGCACTGTTAGTCACTGCTCTTGGCACACTTTGAGGCACTCAGATGGGTAGGGCTCTGCTCTACCCTCTGCTCTATAGGCAACCCAGCCAAAACCCAGCAGTGCCATCCAAAGCCTCCAAGCCTTCCCAGTTCTCTGCCTGCACAAATCTCATCTGTCTCCTTCTCTTTTGATTTTCCTGCCTTGGAGAGGGTTGTGCATTTTGCAGACAGCGTGGAGGCGGAGGGCGGGGGTGGCAGGGAAGATGAAGAACTCGGTGATATACTGAGTATATAGAACAGTGTATAATGTACTGAGTGATGTAACAGTAAGAGAACTAAGTGGATGCTACTGCCTTGTGATTTACTGCTTGCAAATGGCTTCTCTTCTTCTGAAATACTGTTAATTTAATAGACAAACATCCGAGGATAAAGGCTCACCGGAGACACAACTGATGGGATAAACATCGAGAGATTAAAGACCTGTGGGCAAAGTGTATAATTCTGTTATTAAAATCCCAAAGTGCTCCCTTAAAATTAGACCCTAGCAAAGGAAAAGGAGTGGAAAAACCTGCGCTTAAAAGGGGGAGTTATTGTGTTGAGCACTTCAGAATCATTTGCTAAGCAAAGTTAAAAGGAATAATAGCACCGAGCTGGGTCTTCTGCTTATTTTCCTCCTGCTGCCCCTAACTGTCGGAGTGGTATCAAAGAAACCTGCTTATTAGCTCTGTGTTGAGAACATTTTCCAAAGACAGCCAGAAAGCCATCAGTGACAGCATTTCAGTGACCTCCTAATTGTGCCCCACACGAGGTGGCTGCTGTTGGGCCCGGGAGGCAGATGCATTTGCAAAGTGTGTCCTATGTCATTATGTCCCAGCTCACGAGCGAGCATTCCGTGCCGAATGGGGCCTGTTATGGCTCATTTTTGCAGTGTCTGTAGTGATTCCAGTCCAGGCTCACTGCTGCCCAGGCACTGGCACCATCTGTACCGGGCTGTACTGTGCTTTTTAGCCATACAGAGTCTCAGCAGGGAGTTACGACCATCAGGCTGGACAGTCTGAGTGACAGCGATCCCAATCCTCTGGCTAAATCCCATCTGAACGAGCCTAACCCCTAATTTGTTGTACACCATCAACTAGTTTCACCAGATTCCCTAAACAACAGTCCAAGGTGGTTGGCTTGGGCTTCCTCGGCATCAAACACCCTCTTTGAACGTGTCCCATGACCCCCCCCCACCCTTGCTGATGTGCAGGTCACAGAAACAGCCAGTTTGGTTTTCCTGGATGAGACAAAGTCCTGATGTAAGAGAGAGGAAATCCTCAGGTAATTGCAATGAAATCCAGGAGGGGTTTGAGGAGGAGCTCTGGAAAACAAGAGAGGTCTTGTCCCGGCAGCCAGAGAGATGTTGCTGTTGTTGGTAATTGAGACACAAACAGCTTGGCAGTGGGATGGAAGCATCAGGTAGCCAAAAACAAAGGCGAGGAGAGGGGCAGCACCTGGTTCTGCTTTCTGCTTGAGGGCCAGGTGTTCTGACCGCTGTTGGCAGATGGGCATCACTGGTCATCTCATGTAGGTCAACAACTGATGAAAATTTAGTTACTTGTTGTTCTGGTCAGTAGATTTGGGCACAGGAAAGCTTTTTTTGATAGAAAGTTTTTCTGGATGCACCTACAGATTAGCTGGGCCTTTCACTTGAAGGAATTGTTAATGTTCTGTAAGCTCTTTCTCAGTACACGTTCCAGTTTTTGAACTTTTCACCTCTAAAAATCCAACATTTTTCCATGACTTACGATGAGAAAAATCTGCAAAAAATAATGTGTTGGAATCTCTTAACAGTTTTTCTCTCAACATACACACTTGTTTGTTTTTAATGTTTGGGTTTTGAGAAGTATAACATACGTTAAGGTGAATAATATTCTTTAAGACTGATCTCCCCCCAAATATTCCATTATCACAACTTAAACAGCTGTCTTCAACTGAAATTTTACTTAAATCCCAGTTGTTCCTGTAGCACATTTTGATTCTGACTAATGGATGTTTTCCAGTGGGAGAACATCCCATCAAGGTGCCAGCTACCTCCGTGCTCCATGGAATTGAAGTTGGCTTTTCATGAATATGTATCCTGTGTTTGAATTCCTGCGTGTGTAGTTAATTAGGAACTCCAACAGAATCAGCTTCTTCATGAAACTTGAGAGAACTTAATATTTTTGGGGCTGTCAATCTCTTTATCACATTTGATTCAAGATAGTCAATCAGCACAAAAGTTTTTGGATAGGATTGTGTGGTGGAGTAGATGGATAAAGGTATTCTCATGCATTGAAACACGGAGCATGATTTTGTTTGGAAATCAGGCCAGCAGTGCACCTTTTAAAGGTTAATTTTGGCTCTGCTCTGACAGGTATGCTGCATTTTCCAGCTGGACATGAGAGAACTTCACAGTCTGAATCTCCAGGTGCTCCCATTGACCCCAGTGACACTCGGACAACTTGTGCAATAGACCATCTCATGAACAGATCACTCCACTCAGGATGACTTTTACTCAAGGACATCGTGCAAGGATGGTGTACAAGACACAACCAGAGCAGGAATCCCTCCAGACACATCTTCTGGAACTGCATTAGGAGAGAGAGGAAGAGAACCCCCAGATTAACAATTGCCAATGACAAATTACTCAGAAATCAACCGATCATGACAAAATGCACTTTGCTATGTATTAGTCACATATCACTGATAGCAATATTAGAGTCCATAAACATGCTTTTAATGGTCAAATATTATTTAATGTATGCCGAATCTCACAGTAAGTGGAAATTAAATGGACAATTTAGTGTATCATCTCCATGCATAGGCTCAAAAGCATTTCTCCAGTGGATAAATGCTGACAGTAAAGCTGTTGTTCAACAGAAAACTACAGCTGCCAGATGTTAAAGGTTTTGGCCTTTGAATGTGTTGTCCCAAGCAAAAAGCTTGACATTTGCTGTTGCTCTGGCACATATTCTGCAGTGAGAAAAAAAGAAATTCCAAATCTATTCTGAAGGCAAGAAGGGGTGGTGTGTAAAGGAGAGGCCCTAAAAGAACTGAAGATCCCTATTTTCAGGTCTGGTTTTAGTCAATGGAGTGGTTAATCTGATTTCCCCCCCCACCCTTGTTTTCTGTGCACCACCTTACACACTTACGTATCTACAGTAAATTACACCAGCAGCTCAGTCAGGTACCAGCTCTGACATTGAGACCAAGCTCCAGCAAGGGGAAAAGCAATTTATTTAACTTTCCTTGGCATGACTCTGTCCATTAGTAGTCGTGTGACTCCCCCTCACCTCAGAAGAAAAGGTTTCTGTGCATTTTCTGCTTGTAACTCGTACTAGTCCTGCAAAGCGACACGGCAATAAAAAGTATTAAATTAATTTGGCATGCAAGACAGAGAGCACCTGTTAACTCTCTGGTACCATACTGCGTTTGCAGAGGAGGCTGTTAAGAAAACAAATTTCTTTTTTGATTTGTAGACTGAACAAATTTAAACTGGAGTCCTTGAACACAGTCACTGAACCTCATTGTGCTTTTTTGTTTAAAGACCAAGAAAGGAGACACTCTTCTCAAGAAAATGTTCTAAATATAATGAACTCTCTGCAATTCTGCAGTTCTTTCTGGCTCCACATATTGCAAAAATGCTGTTAAGTTCACATAGTTCCACAGTGTTGTAGATTCAGGAATCAGGTCTTGGTATACCTGTTCATGTGGAAGTAAATCAGGGGAATAAATTCTGGGTGGGGAGGGAAAGGAAAAACAGACCCAGTCAACAGTGCCAGGAATGTCCTGAGACAGATTGTATTTACCTCAGGATTCCTTCTGCTTGAGTCGTTTGGATGGACATTTAAAACTAAACCATATTAAGGGCCCTTGGCAGGTGTCCATATTAATGTGAATTTCAGTCCCCAGTACCTTTCTTTTCTATCTGCTCTGTGATGTCAATGCATTATAGAGCTTCCAGTGGAAAAAAATGCTGCAAAAGAATTCCTGCAGACACAGGGAGCAAGGCATTCTCCTCTGGGGAGAATATTTACAACCCCAAATCAAAATAACTGACTTGCCCCGTAAAACTCTCCAACTCAAGCTTCACCTTCAACCCTGTAAATGCTAAAGGTGGCACATGATGCATTTCCCACTCTCCCACTTTCAGAAAATCCATTTCAGATTCTTTGAATAAATGTCCAAAGGGAGGGCACAGGAGCAGCAGTTCACTCCTCGTGCGCTGTGGTGGCACCTGTACCAGGTGACAGCCTTACCCCAGCCCTCGTCACGAGCAGATGATTGTATCCTTCCCAAAACCTGCTCCGAAATAAACCCACAAGAGTCTTCCCACTGTTTGCTCAGATTCTTACACACAAATCCTCAGTTTATCCATGAAATCACAATGATGAGCTGGGGGAAAAAAAAGTAAAAAATTAAAAATTGAAGTTTTGTGCCTCCCGTCTTAATATTTCCCTGTGTCCCTTTGCACAGACTTGCCTTCATGCAGAGGAGCCATAAATCTGGCCCGTCACTTTTAGGATTATTAGTGGTTAGGCTTGATGAATATTGATATGTGGCAAGCGCTCTTTCGACTCTAAATACATTTGCCAATTTTCCTCCTCCAGACTCCACCCGTTAATGCTTCATCCAATATGAATCAATATTGGTTTAATAATTAACATGTTTAAACATTTTTTAATGTATATTTCATGATGAGAAGATCTATGTTTATTTTATGATGATAAAATATTTAGAGCCCAGGGAATTTTACTGTGCTGTCATCACAGCCTTAGTTGGGCCCTTTTCACTCCGCCTGAGGGGGCATCTCTGTCTCTTCCCAGCACAGCCAAGGCTGAAAAGGTTCCAGCTCCTTCTGCAGAAGGGCTGCTGATGGAGATCTGAAGATACCTGAGATACGTGGTGGGGCTGGAAGGGAAGGAAGGACAGATTGCAGCAGGGGGACAGCGCCCACTGTCACTCCAAACGGCAACAGAGGTCGATGAGGATCCGACCCGGAGAGACTTGTAACAAGTTCAGCTCCAAAAGCAGTTCAGACTCTTGGGAAACACAAAAGTGAGGAAGGAAAGAGAGAGACTAAGCCTGGCATAGGGAAGGCTTTAAAGAACCCCCAGTGCTCGCTGCATAAGTGGGGGCTCACTCTTCCTCTGGAAGGCAGCAGGTTGGACTCCCCCGTGCTGCTTCTGCCCTGGTAAAAGCAGGTGTTAAAACAAGATCTCTGGAGTGGGGAGATTTGGAGGGAGTTAAAAAAACCCTATAAAAGCGAAGGGGCTTTTACTCAGCACTTACGTAATGTTTTGAGGGTCTTGGCAGCTTGACACAGATGAAAAATACCTGTAGGGTGACAAAGACTTAAAAACCCAGAGATTTGGTGGTTTGGGTTGACCCGGGTGGTGTCTGGCTGCTGAGATCCTACAAGACTTTCACACTACATCACTTTGCCGAGGGCAAATGCAAAGAGCCCAGGCTGCAGATCCATGGCAATGGCATCCAGGGGATGCTCTGGCTCTTCCAGGAGGGTGAATTCTGCTGCAGCTGTCCAGGACCACCAGGGAATCAGGGATAATGAACAAACTGGCTCTGAACTCACTAAAATCCAGATGAAGGTTTCCTGTGAGACTGTGATTAATGCGATAAGGATGATTATGTTTATTTCCATGTATTTGTTTAAAATTATTCAACTGGTCACAGTCCAGTGGCTCCTGATGTTCCACTGCTGGGCAGCAGAACAAACACCTTGTAGTACATCTGATCTGATCAGGCGCAGTCCTCTCGCAGATGGGTTGGAAAAGTGCTGCAAGCAGGGCTGCTGATTGCAGGAAAACACTTTTCTTGCAAGATTTGCTGTGGAACATGTTTATTCCAGGAATGGGGAAAAAAAAAAAAAAAAGAACATATCAAAGTCATAATGTCTCCTGGGAAGAGGTTTCCCTGTCAAGGTGTGTTTGCTTGATAGCACATCCAGAAGGTGGAAATGTAATGTGGTTTCACACTTTACTTTTTGAACCCATGTAAACTCCTGGCATTCACAAAAAAAGCAGAGTTTTACAGCTTAACTGTGCACGTGGTGGCACTGTTAGATACTTCATGGAAGAAAAAATCCACCAAGGGCATTAAACTGGAAGATAACACCTCTGCCTCTGGCAGTCCCTGAGCTGCTGATCACTGGAGGCTGAGAAAGGCTAGGAGAGAAAAAGTGCTACATGCTTGCCCTGTTTGCACAACCTTTCCTAGTGGCAATTTTTGGCCACTATTGAAATTACAGTTCTGGGTTAGGTGGGTTTTTCCTTTCATCTGACAAAAATTCTTTTATTCTTATGGCATGAAATGTGAAACAGAGCTGTGGGAAGGTCAGTTGGGGTGTTGCTCTCTAAAAATACCCCGTTGTTTAACTTGAGCTTAAAAACCTTTCTGAAGAAGAGGGAGAGGAAGATGAGTGCTTGCACATCCTGTTTGACATCGGGGAACTTCCTGTGAGATTTGCAAAAGCAATAAATTTAAAATATTTAAAAAAAAAATAATTAAAATACCACCCCAAATCCGTAACAGTTTTCAAACATTTTATTTAACTTCATTGTGATTATTTTCCACGGCTCCAATTAGGAGCAGCAATTATATTAATCCTTCTCCAGGTTGTTAATCCTAGTAAAGCAACCTGTTGCTTGGAAGGTTGTATGTTGTTAAGGATCTCCTGGAGAACATTTATTCGAGTTTGGGGAGTGCATTCCTAATGCACACACACACTGTTCATTTAGGCTGAAATTCACCCCAAGGAAGGGGGGCTGTGCTCCAAGCCAAGGTATCACTTAATTCACACTTAAACCCTTCAAATCAAAGGATAAAATTAAATCCAGTGGAAAACTCGACTGGTGTGGTTTGGAGACCTCTGCACAGAAACCAGTGGGGCTTTGGGTGAGAAAATGAGAATCACTGAAATTAAAATCACTTCCTCTGAATGAGATGAGTCTGAGCCAGTGTGAGAGACGGGAGACAGAAGATGCTCTCATAGTTATATGAGCTCGGATATTTATGCTCCAAACCTGAGTGCATGGCGTAAATCGGATGAGACAAGTAAATTGCACCCAACGAGCAGTGAAAGCAGGGAACAGCATTCATGTGGAATCTCAATTTACACCACAGCTGGGGTCCAGCGGAGCTTCACTGAGAGAGCAGGGCTCTGAACTGCAATCTGCTTTTGTTTCCCCCTCAGTTTGCTCCCAGATCTGCTCCAGTGAGGCTGGGAACACTGTGAGCCTGCAAACCAATCACCCAGCGCCTGCAAAGAAACGTCCCACATCTGGGGAGCGTTCCACGTGCTGCTAATAGCCTAAGAAAGATTTACATGGGCACCGTGCTCTGACATGGATTGCTGTCATCTCCGTGCTAATGCGCTGCTGTTCTCCAGCCAGCAACCTCTGTCCTCGTGAAATGCTCCCGTGGCTCTGTCACAGCACAGCAGACGTGCTGCCCGGTGCCAATGGCCGTGCGTTCCCTCACTTTTCCTTCGGAACCTTTAAGCAAAACAAATTCCAAGTTTATTTGCTCCGAGTTTGTCTAAAACTCTTCCTACCTGGCTTTATCCTGGCCCCTTGGTGGACCTTTCCACCACCTGGTTCCCATGAGGTGTGGGCTCTGCTGCTCCTGTAGGGATGGAGCCAGGAGTGGGCTTGTGGGGATGAGGTCGGGCACTGGGGGATGAGGGCAGGCACTGGGGGATGAGGG
>VWZG01009679.1:138598-172127 GCA_013396735.1 Grallaria varia
ACTGTGGGATGAGGGTGGGCAATGTGGGATGAGGGTGGGCACTGGGGGATGAGGGTGGGCACTGTGGGATGAGGGTGGACAATGTGGGATGAGGACAGGCACTGTGGGATGAGGGTGGGCACTGTGGGACAAGGGCAGGCACTGGGGGATGAGGACAGGCACTGGGGGATGAGGGCAGGCACTGGGCGATGAGGGCAGGCACTGGGGGATGAGGGCAGGCACCCCAGGATATCCCATCTGCACACTAGGTTGGGATTTGAGCAGCCTGATGCAGTGAGAGGTGTCCCTGCCCATGGCAGGGAGCTTGGAAGTGGATGGCCTTTAAGGCGCCTTCCAATCCAAACCATTCTGTGACCCCATGATTTGTCTCTTTGGACTTTGGGCAGCTCCAGCCCAGCTCTCTCCAGCCCAGCTAGCTGTGCAGACTCCCCTTGGAGCCGGGAAAGAGAAACAAGCAATTCCACAGCACAATTCATCTGACTTGTTTCAGACGTCTGCCTGAGAAAGAGATGAATTGGGCCCTAGAAGTGACAGTTTCGCTGCTTTGATCATAAAGGGAGGCTCTCCAGCCTGCAGGGACGCAGACCCCTGGGCTCCACATACCTGTGCGCAGCCGGATAAAACCCTGGACTGGTGGAACCCAGGGACCCTCCGCTCTGGGGTGCTGAGCAGCACCCACGGTGGTGCCCTCTCCTCGTGGAGCCCAGGGACCCTCCGCTCTGGGGTGCTGAGCAGCACCCACGGTGGTGCCCTCTCCTGGTGGAACCCAGGGACCCTCCGCTCTGGGGTGCTGAGCAGCACCCACGGTGGTGCCCTCTCCTCGTGGAGCCCAGGGACCCTTCACTCTGGGGTGCTGAGCAGCACCCACGGTGGTGCCCTCTCCTGGTGGAGCCCAGGGACCCTCCACTCTGGGGTGCTGAGCAGCACCCACGGTGGTGCCCTCTCCTGAACAGCATCTCCTCTGCTCCGAGCAGTGTGAGGTCCCGGCTCAGAGGCTCCCTGTGCCTCATTTCTCTTGATCATGGTGGTTTGCTATGACAGATATTCCGCTCTGTCCCTGTATAAATCTCTTCTGAAAAGCTGTCAGGCCATGTAAGAAAGAGAGATGGAGCTCCTTCTTGCAAAGTGCTGACAGGGTGTCACCTCGTACCAGCACACCAGGGCGCTGTGCAGAGCCGGTCACTTCTTTTTCCCCACCTCTTGTCCCCTTCCTCAGCTACTCCTGTCCCAGCTGAAGGACAAAAAGGCTTTGTGTCTTAATCTTTTTTCCAAGTCCAGCAATAAAAAGCTTTTTTTTTTTTTTCTTCTTATCGTATTTAAATGGGTGCTTCATTCAGTTCTCTTCCTGGCAGGTGTTTGTATATTTGCTCAAAACCCTGACTGCAAAGATAATGTTGTTCATAGATGTATTTCCAGGGGAGGTTTTATTCAGTGGCAGGAGATATTTTCCCCTGGAAAGTACTGGTGCAGATATTGAGGGCCAACTGCCCTCGTGTTAGGAGACATTTGAGACCAGTTATCTACAACCTGCTCTTCACAAATGTCTCCACCAAGCTCCACTCCCAGATTCTGCTGCAGGTCTTCCCAGAAACCTCATCACCCACTGGTCCCAGTCTCCTCAATGCTGACCCAACACACTGACCCCTTTACCATTAGAGTTGTGTGGCGTTTGATAACACACTCCCAAAGAAGAAGGGAAAGTCCAAGAAGAGAGAAAATACTTCCAAAATATTCTGTATGGTGAGGGTGGGGAGGTCCTGGCACAGGTTGTCCAGAGCAGCCATGGCTGCCCCATCCCTGGAAGTGTCCAAGGCCAGGTTGGATGGGACTTGGAGCAACCTGGGCTGGTGGAAGGTGTCACTGCCCATGGCAGGGGGATTGAATGAGATGATCTGTAAGGTCCTTTCCAACCCAAACCCTTCTGTGATTCTATGATTCGATGAAATACGTGTACACCAATCACACACACAGAGCATGGAGAGACACACAAGAAAGGAGGGAGTCATGTACAGAATCACAGAATCTACTTACCAGTGCACACACCTACCTGCCAATGCAGGGAGAGCCACTGCACGAGCAACCAAACTGTGTTTATTTACTGCCAAGTGGTCCTGTAAAGATCCACAGCAACCACACACACAGAGTCTCATCCCCATGCCCACACGTGCTGGCACAAACTCCTTCCCCTGGCTTCTTGTGCTGTGCATCTTCAGCAGTGAATGTACCTGCTCTGCCTCCCAGATCTATCACATTCCAGGGCTTTATCCAGACCACTTCAGTGAGGTTTCAAATGTTTCTGTGCATGTTTCAATCAGTTCAGGCACGTCAGACAAGTAAGTGCTGTGGAGGTACCTGCAAATTACACCATCTGGCTGCCTTAGTGAGCCAGACAAGAGGCAGACTGCAGGGAAAGGGAGAGTCCAGGTCTTAAAGGAAGGAGGGGGACATAGAACTAACCATTTGCAGAGGAGGAACACTTAAAAATTACTCCAAATAATCTTGCAGTAAAAGTTTTTCCGTGTCATTTTATTAACCAAATCTGGTAAGCGTGAAAGAATTTCCTTTGGAGTGAACTCAGTTCACTGGAAGATGGTTCCCGGCTTTGAGTAATGCCAGGAAATGTCCCGTGTGGCAGAATCTGCAGATTCCCAGGTCTGGGCCTCTGGGGCAAAGAAATGGTTCATAATGGGATGACAGTGGGTTGGGTACAACTAATATAAATAGGTAACTCCATGGGTAGATAACAGATGACTGGGCCTTTTTCCCCCAGACCCTTTTAAGAAGAATATAGGCAAATTTTTATGCATGAATCTTCATGAAAAAATGACATTTCCAGCTAAAGAATGGGCTGGTCAGGTTTTTTGTCCTGTGTGCAGCATTTCTAGTTCTCATTAAAAACAGAGACCCTCACACCACCTTGGCAAGGTGGTTTTAAATCAGAACTGAAGGACTGATTATGGGGGAAGGGGTATTTTCAGAGGAAATTAATTATCTTCAGACAAAGTAGAACTTTTCTTTCAGAAAGTTAAAAGGAGCGGAGAAAAAATATTTTTCTACTAGAAAAATAAAGAAAACCAGTTAAACAGGCTCAGAGTGGGTTCTCAGACTGGGGTGGATGGATAACCCTCTGGCTGAGAGCAGGGCTCAGAGGCAGGCTCAGCTGTCCAGGCTGAGGGACAGGGAAAGCCACTGTCACCATGAAGACAACTGTGCCTAATCCAGAGCTAAATCAGAGATGCTCATCTGTTGTGATGCTGGTCTGGCCATTACCCTCAGCAGAAAGCTCCTAGTGGGAAAAACAAGGAGAAGGAATAACAACATCTATTTGTTGAAAGGGAAGCACATTCCTGTTGACTCAGCCTTCATTAAATGGCTCTCATTATTGCCACAGTGTGAGCTGCTGGCACAGGCGTCTGCTCTGTCACCAAACCCCGGTGCCATCTGGAAAAGGAAGAGAAGGGAAGCAGGACAGGAGAGCCTGAGTGTCCATCCCTCTTCCCAAACCCCATCCCCGAGCTTGTCCCAGTCTGAAGGAGCAACGCTGTGCTGGGAGGCGCCGGGAGCCCCTGGCTGAGCTATAAATCTCACTCAGTCAGAGGGGAAGATTTACACTGCCAGCTTGGAGACAACGCCTGTAGCACAGACACACACCCTGACACGCACACGCATTCCCACCCGCCAGAATCCAGCAGCTCTGCCAGAACCCAGGCTGCAGAGAAGGTGCAGTCCCAGCAACAGCGAAATTGCTTTCATGACTTTCCAGCAGCCTTTTGAAGACAAATTGGGGGCTTGTGTTTTAAATGTAGCCCCTATTTGCATTTTGATTGGCTAACAGGCCATGCGAATTCCACGGTAAAGGACTGATCTGTCAAAGGCATCTGACAGTTTTCAACAATTGCTGAAATGGCTTTAAAACAGACCTGTGAGAGCTGGGGATAAGGAAAAAAAATATCAAAAAAACCTCTGCCTGATGAGTGAGTTCTTTCATCTGCTAAAAGCTCTCCAAGCCCATAAGCCCGAGGCTGACTTTAAATAGAGTCAGTGGAGAAATATCTTCTAGACAGGAGAATGATGAAGTCCTCCAATAGTCTTCCTTTCATTCCCTTTATCCCTCTCTCTCTCACACATATTTACCTTTGCTCTCTTCCTCCCTCCAGAAAAAGTCCTATCCGGGCTGGTGCTGGGTACCCTCACCTCTCATGGAAGTCACAGGGAGGTGACTGTCACTCAGCATCTCATGGGGTTGAACTTCAGGATGCTCCTAAAGCCACAGGACCAGGGGACCCTGTCCAGTTGTGAGTGATGTTGATGGTTTAAGGAAATTTCAACATGAGATAAAGGGATTAATCAGTTTACGGTATCTTTGAGTGAGTCACAACGGATTTTGCCGCTGGGTTGCCAATCAGACACAACCTGTTTCTGGATTCAACCAAGAAACAAAATATTTCCTAAGGACATGTCAGAGGGAGGCATTAACTGCCCTGAAATAGCTCTTGGCAGTGTGAGGTGAAGTCAGTTGTGTTTACAAGAATGATGGATACTGAAAACTGGAGTTTCAAGCTACCAAGACTCCGAACTCTTTCTGACTCCAGAGATTCAGAGATCTCACCCACTCCTTTTCCGTGTGAAAGAGAAGCCACTTTGTCTTTGGGTACCTTTTTATGGATCAGCCTGCTGACCTCAGCAGAGCCCTTAGGCCATTTCCATGCACGGTGACATAATAATGATGGATAAGCATCATTTACCATTTTGGGGGAGTGGCAGAGGAAGAAAATCAGTGTTTCCCAGGCCTGTCCCAGACCGCGGAGCCCAGCTTTGCACCAGCCTGCCCCTTTTCCCAGAGCAGTGTGCAGCTTCTCAGCCCTCCAGCACATTCCTCTCCCTGCCCTACAGCTCAGCCCTGATACCCCAACAGTCCTATACTTTTGACCTCCCCAGTGTTGCACAATCTGCCCGTGAGCCTGTTCCTCCTTCTGCTTCATCTCAGCAATGCAGCACCAGCCTGAGGCAAAACTCAACTGTGAAGAAATGACTTTGCCTCAAGGCTGCCAAGCTTTTGAGATAGGCATGGAGACTCTACCACCCTCAACAGACACATTAACCTACTTGGTTTATTTCTGCTCTTTGTTGTGAGCTGACCTTGGCTGGACAAGTGCCCACCAATCCACCCTATCGTTCCCTTCCTCAGCAGAGTGGAGAAAGGAGGGAAAATAAGATGGAAAAATCTCATGGGTCAAGGTAAAAGCAGTTTAATAAAGCAGAAGCGAAGGAAAACAAAAGATTGATTCTCTACTTTCCATCAGGAGAGCACTTTCTGGGAAGCAGGGGTTCAGCACATGAACGTGGTGGGGATGAGGAAAGAAGTTTGGCACTGAACTCGTGTGGGCTGGGAGAGATCAGTGATACCTGTGGATTGGCCACATTCAGAAAATAACATGATAATTGTCTGTAGGACATCTCAGTGTGTGAACTACAGGCTGTGGGGGCAACAAATTTTTTGCAGCCTGGAGTGATTCCCAAGTGCTTCAGGACTTGGGACCTCTGTGGCCCATGGGGATGGTGAATGTTCCCTCCATGCTTATTCCAGGTGAGATGCTCCCACCGGGATAAGGAGGTGACTGAGCCTGGTGTGGAGGTGCAGAGGAGGAGCTGCAGTCAGGGGGCTCCATCCTGATGTCCCAGAACTGGCTGATTCCAGCACATCCCTGCCTTTCCCAGCTTGCATTAGCACCCACTGAGGAATCTCTGCACCACTTGTCTTCGCAGCCTCTGGATGAAGCCTCAGCAAATTACCTCAATCATCCCCTTCTCCCACACAGCTCTGGCCTCCCTGCACCTCTCTGGCCACCTCCTCCCCTCGTCTGTTCCACACACAGTCCTGTCATCACTTAGTGACTCCTTCCTCCAGTGTTCTTTACCTATTTAACCCAAGCGTAATTAGTGACTTGGTCATCTCTTTGACCTTTAGCCATTGGAGCTGTGTCCTTGAGGGAAGAGGGAGCGTGCCGGGTATTTTTCTCACTACTTTCCCCCATTCCCCAGGTCTTCCTCCAGGAGGATTTCCCTCTGACCTCAGCTAATGAGTTAATCTAGCCCAGTGACTGGGGAGAGGTGCCTCAGGACAAAGTTCAAGCCTTTTTCTCCTCAGCAGGTTCTCTGTGACAGTTTCTCTTCAGCATTTAGCAGCAGGTATTTAGTTATTAATTCCCCCTCTCTGTCAGGTGGATGGTGCACAGGGATGGATGTTCTTGGGGCTCGTAGGAGTTTTCCTCTTGGCAACAAACTGGACAGTTTGGTGGGTTAAACACACAGATGAGGAGGAAGTTGGCAGGAGAGGACAATGTGACTCCCATGTGTAACTCAGTGATTAAAACTGGGTTGTTCTTTTCTAGTTCTTTCCCATTCTCCCCTCATGCCTTGTAATGGTCATTGGTAGCAATTTGTGTCATGCCATCCTGGGCTCCGAGATCCCACAAATCCATTCATTACGGCCCCCAGGAGCAAATCCCATCAAATCACCAGCTTATAAACTGCATTTCAGACATGTTACGTGAGCACTGATTGCAAATCTGAAGACATTTCCATTTTGCCCGAGGCCAAGATTTTTAATTTAAAAAAAAAAGTCCCATCAGGGTCTGTACAAAGGCTCTTTAGATATTCCAACCAGCACAGTTTATTTAAAAATTCAATAAGGCAGTTTTCATGGCAGCAAAGAAACAGAAGCAGTGCTGGTGGCTGCACACCCAGTGAGGAGGAAGAAGCAGCCAAGATCTCAGCTCCCACATCCCCTCAGACTGTGCCGCTGTCTCATTCTAACAGTCTCCAGCCCAAAAACTGGGGCACCCTTCCTGCTTGACAATCCAGTTTTCTCCAACTGTGGAACAAGGATTAAGGCGTGGGAAGCAGAAAGGGCCTTTGTAGAATAATCTGCTGCCGAGGAGCCATAGGAGCTAACACTGAGAAAACATGATCAGGCCTATTCCTGGACTTCATGAGGCTGGAGAGAAGATTTAGAGAAAGAGAAGGGTTAAGTTTGCACAGCTAGAGCCACGAGGAAGAGAGAAAGTAAGTCAAAATTGGCTGTTCTCTGCTTTCTGTGAACTTTTAGGGAACCAGAGACGAAACTGAACTGCTGTGTAAAGACCAGAGGTGAAGAAACCCCCCTGGTTGCTCCAGACCACATAGCCAATGCATTTTCTGCTACCTTATGGCCACTGTTACCTTTCTCTCTGTCCTCAGCTGGGCACAGGCAACAGCCAAGACATCCCCTTGCCCCGGCCTGGCATCAGGACACCCATTTCCAGTCTTTGGAGGCTTGGAAGGTTCCTGTCTCATAGGAAAAAGAAGCAGCCAGAAATCATTGGTGCTTAAAGAGAACACAGAGCCCTCTGTCACCCATCTGTCCCTTCAGCCCCCAAACTGACCTTCCCAGAGGAGCAGAGGCACCTCTGTGACTCCCCCCACCATAAGTATTCAGGTCTCAGCCCACTGGCAGAGGAGCTGAAGGACTTTCTGGCCTGCTGCTAACGAGATCATTAAGTCAAACACATGAACCTTTCCAGTCAGAAGGATGAGGTGGGGTTTTAATTAAGGTAATTATACTCAGCTGGAAAGGCTATTTGCAAACACATTTAGAGTCTCTAGGAAGGTGCTGTGTTGACAAGCTGGGTTTAAAGATAGTAATGCTGAGAGAGCCTGTGAAACCTGCTGCCTGTGAGGACCACTGGACTCAGGCTACCAACCTTGCTGGTGTCTTGCTTGAGAAACCTGATGTTACATTAAAGAGCCAGGAGATGCTTGGCCAGTGGCAATGTCAAGGATGTCCATTATGGAAAGGACACTGCTCTCTCAGGTCAGGTAAGGGAGTTTTCAGTGTCAGCACCTTTTTTCTCTTAAAAGAGGATAAGAACTTCAGAAGTGCTGCCAGGTCAGTAATTTGTGGGGAATGGCCAGTATCTGTGTCAGGTCAGTTGGTGTTTTGTGTTTGAAATTGAGTGGTTTGAGTTTTTGCTTGAGGTTTTGGTTTTTGTTTTTTTTTTTTTTTTGCCTAAACTCTTCTAGTGCAAGGATTTACAATTTCTATTTGAACAGTCACAGCAACTTGAAATTGGGCACTTGGATAGTGTCACGCTTTTGACAATTCCAAACTGTTGTGAATTGTAGAAGATGGGTCAGAGCTGGCCTTGGCCTGTAAGAAGCTGAGGTTTTGACAAATCAGTGTTTCCCTGTACAAGCTTCCATAGACTTTTTCTGATCAGCCCTGACTGTGTCCACTTTACTCTCTTTTTCCCTTTTTTCTGACTAAAAGCCCTTTGTACCTATCACCCCTTGTCCTGCTGTTCCTTTGCAGCAGCTTTGGTGAGTGTTGGGGGGCTGCAGTAAGGACAGCTCATTGTTTCCTCATCCTTAGTGAGAAAGACAGAGCAGATCAATGTGACTTACACTTCACCCTTTCCCATTCAGTGCTGCCTCTCATTTTGTTCTACTTTTAATATCATCTTTATTGCGACTCTGTTCTAATGCTGCCTGCTTATTTATGGCTATTACTGAGATGATGCTTTAATTGTCGGATCAGCGCCTCCAGTCCATCAGCAAAGGAGCAGGCAGCTCTTTATAAACATCATTTTTTATTTAGCTCTGCCACATGCACACACCACACACACACACAATTAGGAGCAACAATGGTGTTATTGCCAATGAACCCTTGTGCAGTTCTTTGTGATTTCACCCCGTCTTGAAAAGGATGGTCTCTGAGTCTGTTTACTGTTCTTTCTGCACTGAGCATTTTGCTTTGTTGATCTGGAAAAAGGAAATTCAATTAGAGTAGTATTCAGGATGGTTTTTATATATATTTTCTACCAATTAGCATTTCATTAAGGCAGTTAAATTGCATTTGCCAGAGACAGACACAACCCATTGCAGAGCATTATTTTAAGATCCCATTTCTTTTTTGTTTTTTTTTCCATCTTGTGAGATGAAAATGAAATCAGGGAGTGATTGATTAATTATTAATTCATTACTGGTGATTGGGTTGGAGCTGGTCAGAAGGGGAAAGTGCTAAGACATGATCTTGGTTTGTGTCTCCTGACAACTTTGCAGGAGCTGCCTGAGGTGGACAAACTCACCCTGAGGCCAAGAAGAAATGTTGGGGTGCTTTGGATGTCTGGCATCACCTGTTCCTGAGGACCTTAAAGACCTTTTAATTTCAACCCTCCTGTCACAGAAAATGAGAACTTTAACTTGCAACCTGGTCTAGTGCAAGGCATCTGTGCCCATGGAAGGAGGGGCTGAATTAGATGAACTTTAAGGTCCCTTCCAACCCAAACCATTCATTGGTCCTTGGATTTCATTAGTCTGACCTCCCTGCAGGATGACAGGGAGTAGTGACATCTCATTAATATCACTTCTAAAATCTTTTGGACAAAAACCATCCTATTCCTTGGTTAATCCCCCTTCTCATGGTGCAGCTGATCAGCAGGATGAAAAATTGCTGCTCCTTCTGGAGGGCTGATGAATCAGGGCACTGCTGCTGGCTCACACTAGCTGCCCAGGCTGCGCCTCTGCCTTGCTCTAGAAGGAGGTTAGGCTCAGCTTTGCCTCTCCTTTCTGCCTTCTCCAAAGGCTCCTCTCCATCCCTCCCCCTGTTTGCAGCGTGGCTTTGTCTCTTCATTGCTCTCAAGGTCACCATTGATCAGATTGTGAGTACTTTACAGCTGCAGCCTTGGACGGAGAGAGGAATTGATTGCAGTCAATTCAGCAACAGATTGAACTGTATTGACTCGTCCCCTATTCATGCAGACGAGGAGCTTTGGTACCTTTTAATTACCACAGCCACCCCTTCTCGGCATCAACGGGATGGTTGGGGCTGTGGGGGGATCATATGGCCTTGAGGAAAGTCTTTGGGGGGTGTAGGGAATTTGTTGTGACCGGTCAGGACCGCAGGGGGACCAGTGCTGGGTGGCCAGGGAGGGAATCCCAAGGACAGAAAGCCATCTTTCCTCTGTGTAGTGACTCTTCCTGGAAGAGTCTGTCGCCGGAATCGATTTGTTCTCCACAGTGGAAAACAGCCATTTCCCAGAGAGTGGCACTGCTGAAGGAACAGCAGCCACAGGTGATATAAAGGTGCTGCTCCTTTGAACCAGGCACGCTTGGCGAGGAAGGCAGAGGCTCATCCGGCAGAAGTCACGTTGTGAGAAACGTTTCACCTTCCGCGTCGCTGCCTCTGAGCACACAGAGGAGGCTGTGCTGCTGCAAGCTCCCCTCGATGGCTGCCTAAGCCACTCTCCTGTTCAGCAGAGCCCTTTGCCCTGTTCCTGAGCCCTCCTGTTGAGGAGGAAGAGCCGTTTTGGTGATGCTCGCTCACATTTAGGGATCAGGAGGGGCTGGGATATGTTCAGCTGACCCTTGTGGAAAACAAGATGTACATTATTGATACCTGTGGAGCTGCTGGGGTTTTCCAGCCTGGATTGTGCTGCTGGCTCTGTCCGTGGCCTTCCAGGCTCCACTGGCAGCAGCACAGAAATTCTGAGCGATCACAGAAAGTGCAGTTGGCATTTTTGAAAGGTGCAGGATTGGCAGCTTTAGAAGACTGAAATCCTCTGTTCATCTACTGAATTGATGCCAGTAGTACCAGCACTAGGAGTGAGAGAAGTGATTCCAGCAGGGCTGGTGAATAACAGCTTTCTTAGCAAACTGAAAAGGGGGGAAAAAAAAAATCAAACTAGAACAACAAATTGACTCCCATTTAGGGTCAGAGAAAGTATTGCATTTTGAGGTTTGGCTTGGTTTGTTTTTTTTACCATTAAAACTATTTTAAGTAAGAAGACAACATTAAAAGCAATGTCAAAAAGTAATTTTCAAAAACCAGCTAAAATCAACATTTTAAAGACAAGTGGGGAAAGCAGTTAAATTTTTTTTTTTTACCTCTTGATTTCATTTCCCACTGTTCCTACAAAGAGATCAGAAATTCTTTGCAGTGTTCTGATGTGACAAATTGACTATTTCAGCCTCTTCCCTGGGACTACTGATGTCCAACCCACTGCTCCCATCTCCAGGACTGTTTTAGCCTAGACATGACACTCTTTGTAAGGATGCTGACCCCAGGCTGGGTCTTTGCCATACTTACCCAGTCACTGGGAGCTGAGCTAAGACAAGCAATTAATTTTTACACAAACTATGAAAATACTGTCAGCTTCCCTTAGAACCTTTCCTAACCCTCTCCATGTAACATAGGATATTTTTCTC
This sequence comes from Grallaria varia, assembly GCA_013396735.1. NCBI lineage: Eukaryota > Metazoa > Chordata > Aves > Passeriformes > Formicariidae > Grallaria > Grallaria varia. The sequence continues at coordinate 149,843 of VWZG01009679.1, forward strand.
GGCTGACTGGGTAGGCAGTGCTGTAGGGATCCTAACTTTGTAGGCTCAGATGAGAAAGGCAAAGGGACTTCACCTCTTCACTTGCTTGCCAAGGATAATAGTCCTGTATTTTGACCTTGCAGCAGCTGAATATGCTGAGACATTCAATGTGTATATGCAAGACTATGGTTTTAGCCCCTGCTTTCCAAAAGGTCTTTGTAAGGAAACACTCCCTTGACTTAAACAAGAAGTCCCAAACTCTCTAGACAAAATAAAATGGACTCAGCCCTATACTTCAGATTTTGTGCTGGACAGATGGGGTTATGGTTTGCAGCCTGAGGGTATCTCTTGACTATTGCAAACCAAATTTAAAACCAACACAGACCCCAGCTTTCTGGCACAAAGCCCTTCCTCCTGCCCTTGTAGAGAGACCCTTCCTCCATTCTTTGCAGCATCCCAAAGGGGAGAAGCGAATTCCAGCAGTTTACAACTCCCAGGGAGAGAATGCACCGTGATAATCTCCCCCAGTTTCTAGCTGTTAAAATAAATTCTTCCCATGTTAGTAAGACTCCCCCGAGGCCTCGGGAGAACAGGTGCTCACTTGACCCGAGTGTCACCTGCACCTAATATATCACAGCAGCCCCAGGAGGGGAAAACGCAGCCAAAGCTCCCACCCAGGGGAGGGCTGGCTCAGCACAACCCCAGCTGGAGACCTGCATGTGTGCTGCAACTGCAGGGAATGCTCCTCTCCCGTCCTCTCCAGAGAGGTGGGATTTGCTTTGCGTGCCCCTCAGCCAGCCCCTGTGCTGCCAGCCATGGATGGGTCACTGGGAGGCTCCTGAGGCTCCTGTTTGTCCAGTGCAATTTGTGAGGTGAGGCATCTGTGCCAAATGTCCTTCCACCAGCTGGCCACGTGCTGACTTTTGAAGGCATCTTAGGGGTTCTTATGACACTATGTTGTATAACTAGTGCTGCTGGTTTTGACCACGGAGGTGAACAGCTTCCTCTGGGTTTGGTGACTGAGTGTTTTCTTGTGCAGCTCTCTCGGAAGTGGAAGGAAGTGAAAAGTTGAACACTTTCATCCCTGGAAGTGTTCAAGGCCAGGCTAGATGGGACTTGGAGCAACATGGTATAGTGGAAGGTGTCCTGTAGGTGTGTTGGAATAAGATGGTCTTTAAAGTCCCTTCCAACCCAAACCATTCCATGCTTCTATGTATAAAAAAAATTTCTTCAGTGAGTACATTCTTTCCTGCTGCAGAATTCCTTCCACCCTGTCCCACAGGACCTCTAAGGTGTAAAGTGTCACTTGAAGCAGCTTGAATGATGTGGCATCCAGAGAAACTCAACTCAGGGAAATCCAGGCCTGAGATGTGGTTCTAGAGGAGGAATATTATTATGAAAGCAATGGGCCATGTCCTCTGTGTGGTCCTGGTTGCCCACTGTTGGCTTCTGGAGTGGTTTTCAAGAAAAGTAAATCCTGCCTCTTCTGAAGTTGTTTGGAACAGAGATGCCATCAAAATAAGTTAGAGGAGATTGCTCCCAGTGTTAATCAGCAGGGGATGGTAGAAGTGAGAGAGATGTAATTTTATGGGAATAATATCAAGACCCACACTGCTGCATTCCAACAGTTTTCCCAAAGTCACAGCAGCCAGGTTATGCAGGGATGGGCTGAAAGCTTAGTTGACTTTCTGATCTTTATCACTGTGACCCAAACTCAAGGAGCACAGGTACTTAGGCTCGCATTTTTATCCGTACCTAATTGTGTGTGCTAATTATTTGGCAGGTTATTAATTATTTTGCTAATTATTTAGATTCTGCTTGTGACTGGTCATTCCAAATGATGTACAACATGGGTTGATTTCACACTTCATGCCATGTTTATGCCAAAGTCAAAAAGGTTTATGTTTTTCCCATGATTAGAGAGGCAACTGTGGAAGAGGGGTTCCACACAAGGTTCCTTGGAACCCCAGCTGGACTTTTTAAGTAGCCAGCTCCCTGTGTGTTCACTGTCAGGATATGTGAAGCTGAATGGTCATGTTTTGCTGAATGTAATGTTGCATGAAGACTTGCATAAACTTTTTATGAGCCCTTAGTTACAAGTGCTTGGGAGCCATTAACTAATATGGAAATAGATTCAACAGGACCTCATGATTTAAGTGACAACACAGTGATGATGAGCTCGTGAACATTCCTGAGCATCTGTTAGAAAGAGAGTCTGGATTGTGATACTGATGGGTTTGCACAACAAAGATGCTTCAGAAAATTAAAATCTATTCAAGGGGTACTCTGGCAGCAGCAAAAGAGTTTATATATGGCTTGTAAATTCTTCAGCAAGCTCTGAGAATAACAAACTGCTTGCAGGAAAAAAAGATTGGGGGTGCACACATAGAGACATGAGTAAAGAGAATCACTGCATTTATTTGGGATGAAATGGTGAACATAAACAGATAAGAAAGATCAGAACTGATGCTTTCAAAAGACTTCAGGTCAGTTTTTCTGAGTGGCTGTCAGTAATTTACTTCTCTGCTTCACTTCCCATATCTTGGCTAACATTGATATTCAGTTTAAGGATGGATGTAGGCCCAGGATAATGGGACGGGAAAAGAAAAAGGATGGAAAAGGGAAGTAGCCAATGCCATTAGAGTGCACACTGAGGCACTGAGGAGGGAGGACAGCCAGCTCCAGAGTACGGGTAGAAAAAGTGTGGAGAAAATATTTCCCAGGATTCTCATCTCAGAAGGCACAGGGAAAAATGCAATCCTCTGTTGTGGAGCTGTAAGTGTGTGTGTGTTTTCCTTGGAGCAGACTCACAAACTTTTCCTGGAGGCCACCTGTAGAGCAAAACCTCCTCACTGCAGCCATCTGGCAGTCACTGGAGGCAGGCTGAGTGTTGATATTATTTATTTCTCCAGTTGCTGTAACCAATTAAACAAAAGCTTACTCAGTCCATAAAGAGCAATAGCCTGGGGAGAGTGGGAGGGAGAGGCATTGCAAGCAGGCATTTTATCTTTGACACACACTCCTGGGCAGGGGATTGAAGGTCAATGCATACACATCATACTGGGCTGATTGCAGTGCTGACAGCCACTCACTGGGGTTTATGAAATTATCAATTGATCTGTGATTGCAGAATCTAATCAACGCTCAGAAAATACAGCGGGTGGAAAAGCCAGTTGGGCTGGATTGTTCTCCTCCATTTGGGGAGATGTTGGAGATGCGGGAGGGGGCTCTCCAGGAACCCTGAACCTTCCTAGGGCAGGGGTTAATGGACAACCTTTGCTATCAGTGCTTCGTTTCTGATCTGACAGGTCATCCTGGCCTTTTTAGGGTGTTTTAACTCAAGGAGCACAAATTTGCTCACTTGCTGCTGAAATGACACAGAATTGTAAACATGCTCCTGTTAAGAAGATACTCAGCACAAATTTGCTCAATGACATAGATTTGTGAACATATTCATGCTGAGAAGATACTCCCTGGGATTTGGCTCTGGGTGAAAGGTTTGCATATCTCAAAAGGAGTCCCTGGCACCGTTTTAAAGCAATTAAAGATCACTGGATATTGGTAATTCCTATCCCCAAGAAAGCAGTGTTTGCTGGAGCCTGATGAGGGACTCAGAGAGGAGGATGGTACATCTCCAAGGGAAAATCTGGGGATTTATATTATTTGAAAAATGTTGAGAAGTGCAAGGTTTATCACAAGTGATCCTGAGAAAATATGAAGAAAAGGACTTCATCACTAATGTGCACTGATATAATTTTAAACGAGTTGTTCTAAATCTGATAATATCAGTTGCTTTCAGAAAAAGTCTCAGATTCAGGTGCCATATTATAATTTGGATAGTTCATCTTCTAGATACTTACTTTAAGAATCAAGTTTTCAGTTTTCACAGTAGGAAAAAAAAATTAGGAGATCTCTTTTGTGACCATTTGGAAGGATCATATAATAGAAGTCAAAATATCCTTATTCAACTCCAGTTAATTTTGTATTTTACCAAAGTAGCTTACAGATGGTAGAGAAAAATGCTGTAATTTTTTTAATGCTTGAACTTAACAGAACTGAACAACATGGAACTGGTGTCAATGGATGGATTTTCTCCTGGAGCTCTCCTTCCGAAGACCGAGCAGACCATCCTAATTTTAGCAGGACATAGTATTTTTCAGCTATCTGTACTATTTTCTAATCTGAATACGCAGCATTTCCCTTTCAACTCCTTTGCTCTATCACTGAAAGTGCAGTGGTCAGAGAAATTATGCAGAAGTTGGGATCCAGCATTAACCAACAATTAATTAAAAGAATAATGGCAAGAATGTTGTTCCTACACTTTTGTGAGCATTCTTGCCTGCCTCAGCCTTACAAAGCTGGTAGCTTTGACAGGATCCAGTACACCAGGTGGGCTGATATTGATATTTTTTCTGCTCTGAATAACCTTGAAAAGGCAGAAAGAACACCCATTAAAGCCTAAGGAACACTCTCCTTGTTTCATGTAGCAGCTGACAAAATTACTCCAGTGAAAAAATCAGGGAAAAATTACCATTAACTGCAGAATAGGAGGAATTCAGAGTTGTTGCAAAGATCAGGGCTCTGCTGTACTAGAGGATGTTCAGACATGTAAGTAGAGACATATCTGGTCTGAGGAGCTGCATGGCTGAAAGGCAGGAAGAGGTTTTTTCTCGAATACAGAACATTTTATATGGAGAGTCTGTTCTTAAAAGTAACAATAATGACTTAAGAGTACAAGGCTTTTAAAGTCAACAACAAAGGAATTCACAGCAGTGGAGGGTGCTCTCTCTTTTGCTAAATAAGACATATTTTTTCTCCTGGTGCAAGGAGCTGTGAATGGATTATTTTTATTTTTTCAAGTGAAGGAAGCAATTCTCGTGTAATCAAAGTGAAGCAAATAGGTAAAACCTTGATATTATGGAGCCTCAGGAAGCTGAAGCTCCATGTATGTGGAGGTTCTAATGACAACTTGGAGCACAATAAAAGCCCTTCTCTATGACAGAGAGGGAGGGGAAAAAGGAAAGAAAGGAGTTTTTTCTCCAGTCCCCTGCTTTGCAAAAGTGCAGGTAACTGTTCAGAGTCACGCTGGGGGTGGCTCAAGCAGTGGAGTTGTGATAATTGAAATTGGTACCTGTGTTCAAACACCTGCCAGGGTAGTTCTGCACCTTTCCAGCCTGGTTTCTACGCCTCTCTGGTCCCCTCCTCCAGCTGGCAGAAAACAGAACCAAGGTTCTTCTCAGAAGGCAGCAGAGAAATGGGAGAGGTTACCCAATGCCCTCTCCTGAGCTGATGGAGGTGGCACCGGCAAGCAAATGTATTTCCACCCTTCCTTTTAAAATGCTTTACAGTTTAATAAAACAGAAAAATCAAATTGCAAGGGAAGAAAATGATTTTCATAAACACTGCTGTGGGCAAAGGGGCCCTTTGGATAATAGAACTTTTATCTCTGTTTTTGAATCTTCAGGCTGCCCTAAATGAATGCAATAACAGTAAGTCATTGACAACATGCACATTCTCACAGAATTACTGTATTAAACAACTGTGTTAAACAGGTGGGGAGGGAAGGTATATCTCTTTTTATTATCCCTACACACAGGAGCTGATTGGTAGGAGCTGGCCTTGCTGCCTTGGATGGATAAGATCTCAGCCTATGGAGGTCAGCTCGGACACTCATCATTTACCACTCCAAGGCACTGTCCTGTGCTCACATAAAACTGCAGGTGGAGGGATGGAAATTAATGGTGATATTTGGGGAGCCATAGTGGGGGAAGGGGCTCTTTCTAAGTGGTGTGGATTTATATTTATAGGCTGCAAGTCAAACTGTGGAAGAGCCATGGGCATGAGTCTTCCCTCTTAATCAGAAAGGTTAAAAAAACCCCCTCCATCAACAGTCTCTGCACAACCTATACTGTTAATAATTAAGGTCAGGCTTTGGTTAAGACCAAAATTACTTTTTATCATCATATCTGGGTCACAGAACTAGAGAACAGTGTGTGAGCTGGTGGTGAGGGGGGTCCTTGTCCTGGCTCAAGTTACTGCTGTAATAAGTTGACTGCAAAGGAAGGGACTATGGCTGGAGATGTGGATGTGCTCCAGAAGTAAAACAGGGCCATTCCTCAATGTCAGCCCCTGCCTGGGGGTTTGTGGAGAGGACTGGGACAGAAATCACACTTCAGTCCCACTGCCTGTGTCAAAAACCCCAGGGGGATTGTACAAAGACTAAGAAAGACCCAAGTCAGAGTCCCAGATCTGCTGCACATCCCGTGGGGCCAGGCTGCAAGTTTTTGCCTTTGTTTTTAATGCAAGTAGCATTTTGTGACTGAGACATTTTGTTGAAACAAAAAACCTTTCCCTGCAAAGTTTGGTGTGAAAAGACCAGTATTGTTGAATGAAAGAGCATTTAATCAGGGGATGTACATCCATCTCTACCCTGTAGATGTTGGTCAGTCTGTATGTTTAAAAGTAGTGCTGAGAAGAAACATCACGTGGTGGAAATATTTCTCTCCATGTCGAGAGTTCTTCAGTAAAATTTTAGTTGGAAAATACTTTTCAATTCTTCCTTTTGCTTTAAATTGTAGAACCTTTGCTAGCAGACACTCAAAGGAAACACTGGCAGAGCTGAGGTGATAAAAACTGAACAACCAGTTATCTCTAGGGCCTCCTCCAGACTTCCTTTATACACAAAGCCATGTTAGTTAATTCTTCACTTATTTCTGATGATATGAAGACATGAGATTTGAGACACCATGGACTGAAAGCTTCCATTAGAAGGAAGTTGATCCAGGGGTTAGGAAACAGAGCTGATATTTTGGAAGCAACAGTTAGATTTGATGTCTGGACACATCTTTTCTATGTTACTTTACAGATAAGTCCCCTCAGTCTGTCAGGCTCTCATCTATAAAAATGATAAGAATATTTCCACCTTATCCTAAAGGTGTTATGAAATAAATCTAGAAGATTGAGGCTTTGTGTCTCCCTGTGTGCACGCAGACATACCCACACTCCCACCTCCCTTTCCACAGAGACATGACTTCATTCTTTCTGCAGATTCCCAGCTTGTAAGAGGCAAAAGTGTTGCCTTTTCTCTTAACTTCATTTTCTCTTTGCTGTGCAGAATAACATTCTAAAGATGACACACAATTCTGCCACTGGACATCAAGTTCATGGTGCTCTCTGTAGCTGAGGCATGTCCTTGTTGAATGTGACTGAGAAAAAGAACATCATCAGAGGAATTTATCTGTTCACTAAGATCTGAATCAACTGGTAAAGAGTTGGTAAAGTGTGGGTCAAACACTGTTGACTGTATGTCCCAGTTATATATAATAGTATATATATCATATTTAATGCATAATTTGATTAAAATTTGAGCAGTACCTATGTACTATTAATTATCATTCCTATTACTTAAGTCTGAAGGACAATAGAATACTTTGGCCTGAGCATAGGTACTTTCTTCTCTTCTTTTATTCTGTAACAAGGTGATGTTTCTTTCCATGTGGAGAACACAAAGCCTGAGATTACAGAACGAGGCTGGGAGAGTTAAAATCTGTTCCAGTGATCTGTGGGGCAATTCTGATTAATGCTCTGACAGCTCTTGTTTGAGTTTTCCTACCGGCAGAAGTAATACAGAAACCATGTTTCATCAGAGAGAAGTTAAATTTATGTTTAATTGCCGTCAGAATAGAGGTGTTTGGAGCTAAACCAAGCAAAGGGTGACTCTGTGCACCTTCTGACATGCACCACCCTTCCTCAGGAAAAGAGGCTGTAACAGGATACTTTGCCCAGTCAGAGGGTTTGAATTTGTATTCTCTTCAGTATCAGGGTCAGAACAACCCAGTGTCCTACATATTGCTCTTGTAGATGTCTAGGAAACATCTCACCCTGTCACCCAAGGGACCCTCGGGGGCTGCGGATGTATAAGCAGGATCAGACCATTTTTGGGGTTATCTTGTACACAATTAACCCCTTACCATTTTGTTGGTGAACGCACCAATTAGGCATTGTGTCCAGGGGTCTGATTAGAAATCCACTTGAAATCTATAGGAGCCTTTCCTTTCAACAAGCGGGATTTGAATGTGAGAGTTTGTAAGGCTGTTTGTAAGGCTCCTTGGGCATTGCTGGATGAAAGGCACTGCACTGAAATGTAGTACAAAAAACCCTTCCCTCTTCCATGTGTTCCTATTCACATGAATATAGGTGCATCCACCTACTCCAGCACACTGAAAATGAATCTCTGCTTCAAGAATAAAGCTTATCAGAGCCTAAACATGGCACAATCAGCCTCCTCTGTAGATGCAAAACCGTACTGAGCAGCAGCAAAAGGAATTAAACCCAACAGAGGAAGAACGGAGGCTCATTAAAGAGTTATAACAGATCAGTTATCAGACGTTTAAAGAATAAACTTGTTAGAATAAACCTGTTAAATAAATCCTTGGCAAAGCTAATTAGGCCAGTGTTCCATGGGCACAATGGCTCCCTTCTCCCATAGAAGACTTAATGATAGCATAAGCCTGTTAAAGGAATGCACCAAGTACACAATAAGCCAGCTTTTTAAAGGATCCCTCAGTCAGTTCATCCTCTAAACCTGACCTACCTACAAATTGCCACCAGTGAGAGTTATTTCCTGAGCTCCAAATGCCTATTGAAAACCCAGGACCCTGTGCCTTGTTGCTTGAGAGGGAGACATCCATGGATGTGCCTCTTTTCCCAAACAAAGGGCCTGGTGATGGCTGTGGCAGAGCTACATGATTGAGAGGTTTTTGTTTTCCTTTCTCTGTCTGTTGCACTCAAGGCACAGATTAACCAACTGAGCCTATGCTCAGGGCTTTAATGACAATATTGATCGACTATTGGTGAAGCAGCAAGGAAAGAAAGAGAATAAAAATAATTACTTTGCCCCTATAGAGTGGGTTTTGTCAACACATGTGTAAGGATGGATGATTTGGAGATTAAAGACATTTAACTGAGGCTTGGAACTGTGTTTGTCCAAGCTTTGCCTCTGGTTTTGTGTAAAACATGTTCTTGCTGCATCCCTCTCATGAACAACAGGGTGTCTACTGCTTCCTTTTCATCTCACCTGTTGCAATGCTGAGGTCTGTGAGGCAATTCTTAGAACCTCCCTCAGGATAATCTGTGAAGTTTTCCTCAGGATGATCTACAAAACCAAAGGAGGCTTTGGCAGAGCCTGTTAGTATTCCCATGACGGCTTCCCCTTGCTGCCAGCGTGGGTAACTGCAGCAGTGGAGATGTAGGTGCAAACCACGATGCTCTCAGTAGTACCATTTCCCATAAACACTTCAACGTGTCGCTACCACCGCGCCTTTACGTTGCTGTGCAGGCAAAAAGCCGCAGTTCCTTCAGTTGTGGCTTCCAAGTGGAAGTCGTGCAAACAGCCATAAAGCTGAGGAGAGGGTTAGAGCTGTGTGTTATCACTCGTATTACACAGGTGCAAGGAGAAGTGAAGAAGAGGAAAGTGATCCCCTTGAGACTTCATGGCCATCCAGCAGCAGAGCTAAAAATACCTCCCAGGTGTCCAAGTTGGTCCTACACATTTGATTCAATAGATCGCTCCCTCCAGAGGTGAACTGGGTGATTTTCCTCAAGAAACACGGGGAGAATTTAGTGCTGACTAGCTTGGAGGGAACTGATCTATAACTAGCAGGGAAAGAAATGTTTATTTCTGGAGGAGGTGTCACAAGCGAAAGAAAAGCTTGAAAACAAGAATTGAACACGACATAAAGAAACACTTGACAGCCACAGCCCTTTCAGTTGCCTTGAGTGTCTGCATGGAGAATTCATCGCTGGCATCCAAAAAATAGTGTCAGCTCTGAAGGCTGAACTCAGGGTATGAATCTACCATAGCAGCACTGGGGCACTGGGGCTGGCAGTGCCCTGGGGGGAACAGCTGGGCTGGTTCAGAGCTGCCATGGGCAAATGCAAGCCCAGAGGGGAAAATACTGGAAATAAAAACATGCAGGATCCCCTAGACTGAATTTCTGCCTAATGTTTAATCTGCAGTGAATGAAGTGATGGGGATGGAAAGCTGGAACATGCTGGTACCAGGACAGCAGGAGGTGAAGAGATGTGCAGGCAAAGCTCCTTGTTAGTAATATCACCATTCCCATGGAAAGGTAGGAGCTGAGCTCAGGGCTGCTCAGGGAGGGATGTGCACACACACGGTAAGTAGCAGTCTTTGCTTTGGGAAGCATCCAAATAAAATAAGCAAACTGGAGCTTTTATACTCACTTTTTAACATGCTGCTTTGGAAATAGTGGCATAAAAGCTGCATCTAAACAGCTGTGTTTCACACTACATGCTAAATCTTGGTCCTAGACACTTGGATAGGGTACACACAGGATGGCTCCTTCCTGGTTTACTTGACCATGTTTCTGTAAATAGATTCCTGAACGTTTTGATTTGTCCTTTCCTGCTCTGACCACTAACCAGAATAGCCTGAGAGGCTGTGTTTATGCAGGGAGTTTTTGTAAGGCACTTAGTCATATGCCTTTCAACATAGTCCCTGAAAATCGATGGCATCAAGCTTTTTCTTAACAAGATAAAAAGTCACTATTGTAGGTGAGAAATAACATCGCTCAAGGCATGTGGTTACCGTAAGGTAACAACAGCTCCACTTCTCAGGGTGCTGGAATGCACCAGTTATCAGCCTGGTGACTCACTGCATACCTGAGGCAAAGTGGAGTTATCTCAGAGTAACAGCACACTCCAAAACATGTCATTCCTCCCTGATTCAAATTTTCTCCGAAATAAATAATAAATGATACTCAGGGGTAAAAAAAAATAAATAAATTCTTTGTACTCCTATTTTCAATACTTGTCGGGTATATTGATTTGTGCAAAGATAATCATGACAGTCCATTCTGACCTAGACTTCTGTCAATGAAAAAGTGCATTTTGGTTGCATGAATCTGTTGTAACACGCTGGACTCCCTACCCTGGAGATTTGGACCCTCAGGCTCCAGAAAAGAGAATTTACCCCCTGTGTTGTGTGGCAGATACCCAGGTGGCTTGGTCATTATTTATAATCCAGGGAGAAAAAGGCAAAGCCATCCCTTCCAGAAGCTGAAAACAATTGCCCAAACAATTATAATAGATCAGCATCAATTTAACAGTCACGCAGTGGGATGTGTGTACATGTTATGACTTGAGTTATGCTGTGGGTGGTACCATTATTCTGTATAACATCTGAGCATAGACCTCGGCACAGCCCTGCTGGGTGTGCTTGGCCTTCTCCTGGGTAAATCAGAAAAGAAGCAGTGACTCCTTAACTGTCATCGACACGCTTCAGAATTAGCTTACACTGTGGATGGCAGTGCTGTCCACTCCCTCCAGCAACCCCTGTTAATCAAGTTACGAGGTTTTTTTTTGGTTTTTTTTTTTTTTTTCATAAATATGAGGATATATCTTGCTTTGCCAACTCCAATGCTTTAGGGGCTCTCTAAGACATGAAACAGTCACAGGAACATAGACATGTTGGAGTGAGGAATAAGGAAAAAAAAGAAGCTCCACTGAACATTCTAGTCCCTGCATTTGACTGCATGTGGGTTTCATCTGCCAACATTTTTTTTTGAGTGGTCTGAAGTGCTGAGTGATTGCACACAGAGGCAGAGTGAGGCTTGAAGCCTTCTGTGCAGCGTGCAGCTCGTGATGGGCTGGGAGTTACAAGTAGTTCCCTTTTGAAAGCCTTAGTCCAAGTTCAGAAGGAAGCTAAACTGCAGGTGATGAATACCGATGACTTCTGCTTGGTCCCAGACAATAGTAACAATAGTGAATATGAAAGACTGTTAATAAAGAGGACGGATTTGTGACTAAATGGGAAAATCAGCAGATATGGGTTCATTTGCTTGCTCTTCCATGCATCTCAGCAAGCTCTAAAGGAAAGTATTCAAATCCTCTGGCTTCATCCTTCTGAAAATTAGGAATTCAGTCTAAGCACTGATTTGGTTCCCTTTAGAGTCAACACAGAGAGAGCCAATTTCAGAAGGAAATTCCTCCCATGTCAAAGACAGTGTCTAAGATAACAGGAAGATTACACCTGTAGATTTAAAATTACCCCCTTCTGTTAACTGGAGAGAATGTTTAGACGAATACATGAAGCTAAATATCTGGCCTGTTCTAATTCCCCATGAATTCAATGGATCAAATCATTAATTTACATCAGTCAGCCTTGACCAGGAACTGTCATATCAATGACATTTGAGAAACAATCTTCTGAGCTGCAAAATGAGTTCCCGCCGTCCTTTCTGCCCACTACATTTTCCTAGATTTGACCTTAGAGTGGTTGCTGCCTTATTTTAAACTTCAGTGAAAGACAAATCATTATTATTTCTTTTTTCACAAGACATCTGCTAAGAAGCAGAGCAGCAGAAAAAAACTACTTAGAGAGCTAATCAGAACCCAGGATCTCAGGAGACTGAAAATCTCTTTCTGCAGCCCCAGTAGCTCATGGTGCTCAGAACAAATGTCCAGAAAGGTGAGTGCCTGTGACAGCTGAAGTTCAATTTTGAAGCTATGCCATTTCTTCCACTGTTAATTTGAGGCTGGAAAGGATTTCTCTCAAAAGTTAAATTGAGGATATATTAATTTAGTAACAGTGCAAAGATGGGGAAGCACCTATTTGGAAAGATTAGTGAGTTCAGAGTCTTTAAGGCTTCTTGAGCTGCACTGGGGATGATTCAGTTTAATGCAGAAGAACAAGGCATCAGAAATTCCCCAAACACCCAAAACATTCCCAACTGCTTCTTCCCACTCTACTGTGACCTGCCAACCATTTTTCTTAGCTTAGCCTCCCCCCCATACTTGCTTCTGCATTTGGGGGTAATGGAAACAGTCCCTGCTTGTTCCTTGCCTCTTGAGCCCATTCCCAGTCTTCTTCCCACCATCCTTCAAAACAGCCTGGTACTTCTCTGGCCACAGAGTCCTTCTTATCACCCATCCTGCCTGGAGAACATGGAGACACCCACCCATGTGTGAAGGGATACCAACAGCAGATGAATACGGTGGGTGCTTAGGAGCTGGATGTCTCTGCAGCCAACACAAAGCACAGTCTGAATAAGATCACTGCTTGCTGTGATATTGTTTGCAGAGGAGAAAGAGGAAATATATTTCACAAGAGACTGGGAGAGCACCAGAATATCAATACAATGCTCACAAAGCAAGTTTAATCCATTTTTAGCCTGTAATAAACAATGAAGTCTGCAAAACCTTGACAAGAATACATTGTGCATCCTCAAGGAGGACAACACAACAGGATATGGGGAAAACAAAAGTTTGCCGGTAGCATGAGAGGTGCTTTGAGTGAAGTCTGAATATCTTCACCAGCTCATGGGACTCTGAAGTGAGTTTTGCTGTAGAATCACAAATAGATATGAAGTATTCACTGTGTGCAGCCGGCACATACAGCTCCTTTTGCATGAGATAATGGCACTCTGTGCTGGCCTGTCTGGGGTGAAGTTAATTTCCTTCATAGCAGATCATATGATCCTGTATTTCAGGTCTGTGACCAAAACACTGCTGTTAACACATGGATGATTTAGTTATTGCTGGGCAGTGTTTGCACAGCGGCATAACCTTCTCTGTTCCTCACTCTGCTCCCCAGTACAAAAACTGGGGCGTGGGCAAGAGGTTGTGATGGGACACAACCAGGCAGATTCTAAGCCATGAAACAAGCTCAGCAATTAAAAAAAGGAAAAATAGGGGATTTTAGTTGGGTGACCTATCTTTTGTTGGAGAACCAGCTGGGTATTGATCTGCTCATGGGATGTGGTGAGTACCTTTGTCTCATTTTATTTTATTTTTGTCATCCTCTACTGCATTAGTTATTAACAGTTTTTCTCTTGACCACCAAGTTTTCTTGCTTTTATTTGTCCTTTCGTCTCCCCCTGCAGTGAGGGCAGGAGGGGAGTGAGGGCAGGAGGGGAGTGAGGGGGCAGCTGTGCAGTGCTGAGTTGAATGCTGGAGGTAATCCACACCCACAGCCCAGTGGAAACCTCTACCCATCTTTGTGCCAGCTGTTGTGTGAACAACATTGACATTTCTCTGCTTTATAGGTCTCAGTTTCATCTGATTTCTTCCTAAATTTCTAATAGGCAGTCCAAATTGCTGTTTCCTTATGCCCACCACCATCATTATTTTTCATTTTCCTAGTGCTTGCAAATAGGAGACTCTCTTTTTTCATCATATGTGTCATGAATTTCTGTTCTCCTTCATATCCTCCCCTGATAGACTGGTTTCTATTTTCTTCCTGGGAAGAATATTATAGTTTAAAAAAAATCTTAATATATCTTTTAAGACATCTGTGGAAAGAGGGGTGAAAAAAGTGAGGATTGAACATGCGAAGATTGTTAACAGCTCAAAGAAAAATTCCTTTCTGGAAGAAGAAATAGAAATTCTTGTTCAGTGGAGCTTTGCTGATTTGGGGTGAAGATCCAGGCTTTGTTGATCATAGGGAGAAGGTGAGTTGAAATATCCAAGACTGAAAAGAAGAGACCACTGAAAAGAGAAAGCTACTGAAGTGAAATAATTTTGTTTTTAAAAATGGCATCCAGAAACCTTATCTTTGACACATAAGAACAGACACATAGCTAAATATGCTGTAACCTGCTTAGGTTTCCAAAGCAGCAAATTAAACCAGTGGACTATGCAGCAAGTGTCCATTCGGATGAGCAAAGCTCATTGAACACAACAATACTGTAAGAGAACATGTTGAATACTCAATGCACCAAATAATCTGCTTTTGATACAGACAAGGCAAAAGGTTTTGGGAAAGAAGCAGAAACAGTGTATGTATGAATCGGGGTGGGAGGGGGGGAGAAAGAGAGAAAACATTCTGCGTCAGGAAAACGGTAAGCAAAACTACTGTCTTTGCTTTGTTTTATGTTTTCCTCTAATTATATTTTTATTATATTGGTAGCAATTCTTATGTCCAGGCAGGACACCTGTCCCAGGAGTTTGTTGCCTTTGACTTTCTGGAAGAAGGTGTTACTTTGTAGAGAGTATTTATCATAGAATTATATATCACAGAGTATCCTGAGCTGAAAGGGACCCACAAAGATCATCAAATCCAACTCCTGGCCCTGTCCAGGACACTGCAACAATCCCACCCTGTCCCTGAGAGTGTTGTCCAAACCCTCCTGGAGCTCTGGCAGCCTTGGGGCCGTGCCCACTGCCCTGGGGAGCCTGGGCAGTGCCCACCACCCTCTGGGGGAAGAACCTTTTTGTGATATCCAGTATAAACCTTCCTTGACCCAACTTCATGTCATTCCCTCAGATAATGAGTTGTTCTTTAGGTAATGAATTGTTCTCCAGGTCTGTGAGACTTTCCAGATGTTGTGATGAAAGACACCCAGTACTCTTGCATTAGTTGAACTGGCGAATCCTACTGACTACAGAGAGCGTTTATGGAGCCTTTGCTTTAAATTCAAACAACCTTATGTAGGACAGGAGGATTCCTCTTCCCTTTCTGGTAATCTCGAGAGCATCAATGAAAGAACACACCAGTGATAACTCCAAACATCACTTTTTTGCCTAAACATGTGCTTTGCCCTTGTTTATCTGGTCTGTGTAAGGCCTGATCCCTCAATCTGCCTTGCTGTGGTGTGAGCCCTTCCTCTGCAGCCTCGTACCAGGGGAATCTGCGAGAATCGTTTCAGCTTTTCCTTTGAGCCAGTGTGACAGAATCCGGGGTGGCTTACCAGGAACTGTGCTTTGTGGCTGAACAGTCACTTGGAAAAAAAGTACAGCCCGGGAGCTTTGGGTACTTGGTGACTGAGATAAGCTAAGCTTCAGCCCTATCGGAGCAGCTCGGAGTTTAACGGAACAGCTCCTAATTCTGCTTAGGAAAGATTTGCTGAAGATTTAGCTTAAGACAATGTTCTGTAGCCACAGGGGATCGGTGAAAGAAGGACAGAGTGTCCTTGCAGGCCGAGGGAGGGGGGTGTGAGGAGGGTGTCTCCCAATGCCCTCCTTGCCCCACATACCCTGCGAGAGACGACTGATTTTTTTCCCTCTGTCAGTCCAGCCCAGCCCAGCCCAGCCCAGCCCAGCCCAACCCAGCCGTGACTGACTTCAGAGAGGTCCCTGCCTGGAATCCTCGCATCACGGCGCTGTTAAACGCTCTCCCTACACTGCGTTGCCTCTGCTGAGCTGCTGAG
This sequence comes from Grallaria varia, assembly GCA_013396735.1. NCBI lineage: Eukaryota > Metazoa > Chordata > Aves > Passeriformes > Formicariidae > Grallaria > Grallaria varia. The sequence continues at coordinate 165,991 of VWZG01009679.1, forward strand.
ATTTGCCTGGGTGGGTCACGCCCTTGAGGCATCCCCATCTCCATTGCCCATTCCAAACCTTCCCGGAACCCCGCGGTGGGACTTTGCCCGGCCGGTCCAGCGGGGCCGGGAGGCACCGGGAGCTCTGCCCGCTGCATCCCGGGGCGGCTCCGCTCGGCTCGCCCGCTCCCAGCCGCTGCCGAGCGCTGCCCGCGGACACCGAGCCGGAGCTATGGGGTCGCCGTGAGGAGCCCTCCGAACTCCAGAGCCCCCGAAGCCCGGAGCCCCCCGAGCCCCNGAGCGGCTCCTCCGCAGCTCCCCACGGATGGGAGGGACCATCCTGTTCCCCCCGGCCCCAGCAGCTCCCAGCTCGGCAGATGAAGCCCAGCGCTGCCTGGCTGCGGGGAGGTGAAAATCGAAGGCGGGGAGGGTGGGGGAGCGGGGAGCGGAAAAAAAATAAAAATTAAATGGATGAGGGCTGCCTGGAATAGCAGCCGGTCCCGCTGCAGCCTCCTCCCCAAATCCCCTCCGATCTCCCCTCGGCTGATAAGTTTAGATCCCCCCGCAGCCGCGTCCGGCGGCCTTTCCATGTCTCATCCTCCCTTCCCACGGCCCAGGCTCCGTCTGGCCGGAGCTTAAGTCCCTCCTTTTTGCCCCCGGCCCCTCCCCTTCTTAATTATGTACAAAACAGTTCTTAGAATAAAATGGCCAGGCTAGGGCTCCTCCCTGCTTTCCTCTTCCCCATTCATCCTCTCCAGCCCGCTCCAAGCCCCTCCCCCGGTGGCAAGCCCAGCCTCTCGCTTCCCTCCTGGAGCCCTTTTCATTTTTATTTCTAACCCCCTCTCCATTCTCCCTGCTGCCTCTGCTCCTTCCCCCGATGGCTACGAACTGAGCAGCAGAAGAGAGGGGGGGGCACAGGAAGGGGGAAAAAAAATAAGCAAGGAAAAGGAAAAGGAAGAAGGAGAGAAAAGGAATTTTTTTTTTTTTTTTTGCCTCTGCCCTTAATGCCCGCGATCTGGATCAAGGAAGGGGATTTTCTGTCTGAGCATGAAAAGGACTGCTAGAGCCCCAGGATTTTCACGCCTGCAGCATCAGCCCCGCACCCAGTATGCGAGCTGGACAGAGAAGCTCTCCCACAAGTTCCTACCGAGCCGAATAAAACGCACGGGCGAGCCGATCTCCGCCAGAGAGGGACATTAGCATCAGGTAAAGGCGAGCGCTGCGCTGCGGCTGCGGCGCTGCCCGTGCCCGGGGCCGGGCTCCCCCGTCCTGCCCGCGTTGTGTAACGCGCCCGCGGCCGCTCCGCCCGCACCGCCCGCACCGCCCGCACCGCCGCCCCGGGCAGCGCGGGGGGACCCGGCGGGGGGGGATGGCAAAGTCCCGCAGCCCGGTTAGCGGCTCTGCGTGCGTGACACTGAGCCGGGGCCGAGAGCCGGCGGCACTGGGAAGACTGGGAGCGCTGGTTCTTACTGGGGCGAGGCGCAGCCCGCGGAGGATGCCCGGCGATAGAGGCACAGCCGCCGGCTCGGCGGGGCTGGAGGAGAGGCGGGGGTGGCGGTGGCGGTGGGAGGCAGCCAGGATCCATCTGTATTCCGGAGTATCGATACATCCCGGAGCAGGGGAGGGAGGGGAAACGTCCCCAAGGAGATGGTGTCATCTCCACTTAATCCACTGCTCCGCTCTCGCAAGTGACAAGCACATAGCGGAGGAAAAGGAAAGTCTGTCGCCTCGAATCCCACAGTGGGCTGATTGCCTCTACTTCCAGCGGGGATGGGAGACGGGGGAGGGCAGCGCTGACGGGGGACTGCACCCCGCGGCGCAGGGGATGGGTTTCCCCCGCTCAGCTCTCGGTGCTGCTTGCGAGGCTGGCTTGGAGCATAACTTTGCCTTTTCCCAGTCCTCTGGGAATAGGGGTACAGGGGAGAATCTCCACGCCGTCGCATCATCCCCGAGGTCCATCACAGTCAGGCACTAAAGCCCCAGAGACGACCCGAGGAGCAGAGGGTTGTAGGTGTGAGCGTGTGTTTTGGCTTCGGAGAATCCCCCCGCGCTGGGAGTGGGGAAGGGGAGGGGGTGTCGCTTCTTGGATGCAGTCTCCTCTTCCCGGAGGGAACCCAGCAGCAGATGAAACGCGGGCAGAATCGGTGTCTGAATTTAGCCGTGTGATTGACATTTGCACTAGGCAGGGTAGAAGGATCCTCTTCATGTTTTACTCTGGCTGCTCATCTGGATGCATAATAATAATTTGTTAATGGCAGTAAAGCTGCCTTCCCAGGAGTTGTAGAGAAGTATTTGGGGGGGTAGTGAGAGGAGGAGGGAGTAAGTAAGGAGGAGATGTGGCTTTGATGTAAGAAAGATGAAAGGTTTTTTAGAAAATTCCTTATAAAGGAAAAATATTGATCAGCTCTGCTTGTGAGTGACAGACAGACAGACAGACCTGGACTCTCTCCCTCCCACACACCACACACACGAGCCGCTGTGGTCTCCCTCATGCATGTACACGCTAAGCACACCAAACACATGCTGTGAACTCTCACAGCCCACCCCGCGCTCAAACACAGCATCTCGGTCTCGCTCTCCCATGGATGCCAACATGTATTCAAGCTCTGCAGCCCCGCAGTTCCCCCACGCTCAGACACACAGACTTCATCCACAGAGGAACACAGAAATAGCTGCATTGATATTCTTATTATGTGAATCAAACCTTCAGACATTCGTATGAGCACACACATGCTTGTCTTCTTTGCAGGTCTCGCAGTAGGTGGTTTGTTCCTCCAGCATAGTCTGCTCCCTGGTAGTTTGCTCCAGGCATTGATTTGGGGTTTGTCTGACTCCAAAGCCCTTTGCGACTCAGCAGAAAAGCCTGCTACATTTTGTGTGTCTACGTTTGTTTTACTGCTCTTTGCACATTCCCAGGACTTAGGAATGATTTCACTCCTGAGAAGGCAGATGAGCAACAGAAGGGGGAGCAGGGAAATGGCTGGGGGAGCAGTGGCAATTCCATACCCATCATGCCTTCTCTGATCCAGAGCTGGAGTCTGGGAGTGTGAAAAGAGCTCTGCTGGAGTTACGNGCCCTTAATGCCCGCGATCTGGATCAAGGAAGGGGATTTTCTGTCTGAGCATGAAAAGGACTGCTAGAGCCCCAGGATTTTCACGCCTGCAGCATCAGCCCCGCACCCAGTATGCGAGCTGGACAGAGAAGCTCTCCCACAAGTTCCTACCGAGCCGAATAAAACGCACGGGCGAGCCGATCTCCGCCAGAGAGGGACATTAGCATCAGGTAAAGGCGAGCGCTGCGCTGCGGCTGCGGCGCTGCCCGTGCCCGGGGCCGGGCTCCCCCGTCCTGCCCGCGTTGTGTAACGCGCCCGCGGCCGCTCCGCCCGCACCGCCCGCACCGCCGCCCCGGGCAGCGCGGGGGGACCCGGCGGGGGGGGATGGCAAAGTCCCGCAGCCCGGTTAGCGGCTCTGCGTGCGTGACACTGAGCCGGGGCCGAGAGCCGGCGGCACTGGGAAGACTGGGAGCGCTGGTTCTTACTGGGGCGAGGCGCAGCCCGCGGAGGATGCCCGGCGATAGAGGCACAGCCGCCGGCTCGGCGGGGCTGGAGGAGAGGCGGGGGTGGCGGTGGCGGTGGGAGGCAGCCAGGATCCATCTGTATTCCGGAGTATCGATACATCCCGGAGCAGGGGAGGGAGGGGAAACGTCCCCAAGGAGATGGTGTCATCTCCACTTAATCCACTGCTCCGCTCTCGCAAGTGACAAGCACATAGCGGAGGAAAAGGAAAGTCTGTCGCCTCGAATCCCACAGTGGGCTGATTGCCTCTACTTCCAGCGGGGATGGGAGACGGGGGAGGGCAGCGCTGACGGGGGACTGCACCCCGCGGCGCAGGGGATGGGTTTCCCCCGCTCAGCTCTCGGTGCTGCTTGCGAGGCTGGCTTGGAGCATAACTTTGCCTTTTCCCAGTCCTCTGGGAATAGGGGTACAGGGGAGAATCTCCACGCCGTCGCATCATCCCCGAGGTCCATCACAGTCAGGCACTAAAGCCCCAGAGACGACCCGAGGAGCAGAGGGTTGTAGGTGTGAGCGTGTGTTTTGGCTTCGGAGAATCCCCCCGCGCTGGGAGTGGGGAAGGGGAGGGGGTGTCGCTTCTTGGATGCAGTCTCCTCTTCCCGGAGGGAACCCAGCAGCAGATGAAACGCGGGCAGAATCGGTGTCTGAATTTAGCCGTGTGATTGACATTTGCACTAGGCAGGGTAGAAGGATCCTCTTCATGTTTTACTCTGGCTGCTCATCTGGATGCATAATAATAATTTGTTAATGGCAGTAAAGCTGCCTTCCCAGGAGTTGTAGAGAAGTATTTGGGGGGGTAGTGAGAGGAGGAGGGAGTAAGTAAAGAGGAGATGTGGCTTTGATGTAAGAAAGATGAAAGGTTTTTTAGAAAATTCCTTATAAAGGAAAAATATTGATCAGCTCTGCTTGTGAGTGACAGACAGACAGACAGACCTGGACTCTCTCCCTCCCACACACCACACACACGAGCCGCTGTGGTCTCCCTCATGCATGTACACGCTAAGCACACCAAACACATGCTGTGAACTCTCACAGCCCACCCCGCGCTCAAACACAGCATCTCGGTCTCGCTCTCCCATGGATGCCAACATGTATTCAAGCTCTGCAGCCCCGCAGTTCCCCCACGCTCAGACACATAGACTTCATCCACAGAGGAACACAGAAATAGCTGCATTGATATTCTTATTATGTGAATCAAACCTTCAGACATTCGTATGAGCACACACATGCTTGTCTTCTTTGCAGGTCTCGCAGTAGGTGGTTTGTTCCTCCAGCATAGTCTGCTCCCTGGTAGTTTGCTCCAGGCATTGATTTGGGGTTTGTCTGACTCCAAAGCCCTTTGCGACTCAGCAGAAAAGCCTGCTACATTTTGTGTGTCTACGTTTGTTTTACTGCTCTTTGCACATTCCCAGGACTTAGGAATGATTTCACTCCTGAGAAGGCAGATGAGCAACAGAAGGGGGAGCAGGGAAATGGCTGGGGGAGCAGTGGAAATTCCATACCCATCATGCCTTCTCTGATCCAGAGCTGGAGTCTGGGAGTGTGAAAAGAGCTCTGCTGGAGTTACGTTGGTTTTTAAGGTGTGTGAGTGTGTATGTGATCAAAACCACACACGTATCTACGGCTAAAACACACAGCGCAAGGCTCCACTTCAGTCTTACCGTGGTTCAGAGCGAAACCTTCCCATCCTCAGAGTACAGACACTCCCTTTGCAAGCCCCTTTGATCAAAGCTGACTTAGTATGCGTGGGGGAGATGATGTCACTGGTGTTAGAAGTATTTAACATCCCACTCTGACCTTCCTCCCCTTCCCCTCTTTCCATAGGGCCTAGTCAGGATACTCTGCAGTCCTCCAAGAGCAGGAATATAATGAGGCCGACTAAAGTGCGTATTAAAACTTTGGAGGGGAGGAACATATGGTGAATTGGCTTGCTATAGGTAAAAGGTGTCCCAAAAGAGATGATGGGGAATGTATCTGTGTTCCCTCCTCACCTCCACTGTTTACTGCACTGAGAGTAAGGCTGATGCTAAACATTATGTGGGAACGGGTCTGCCAGCAGACAATAATCGTTGTTGTCTTGTGTGAGAGAAACAGTTCAAAGCCAAATCCTCCCGTCTTTGCTCAGGCAGGATCCCCTCTGCCAGATCTGGGCTCATTTCTCGGGAGAGCACCACAGGAACTGAGTCCAGAACCGGCGTATCCATGCCTGGCTCCCTGCCCACCTCCCGAAATGGAGGTGGATTTTTAGCCTTCACCCAGGGCTCGGTGTTCACAGCTGATGCAGGGAAGTTAAGAAGGCAGGAAAAAAATTAATCGGGAAAAAACCAAAACCCGATAAACCGCTGAAGAACAGAAATGAGGGTGAAGTGCCGCCAGAGCAGCCCGAGGCGCGTCGTTCGGGGGGTTGGAAAGCAGGGAGGGACCCCCGTGCCGGGCAGGGAACACAGCCCGCACTGCGCGCCCCGCGCAGCCCCGCGCCCCGCTGCGCCGGCGCGGCCCGAGGGCGCTGCCGCCGGGCCCCAGGAGGGGGCGCTGTGGCTCCACCGAGCGCCGGGCGCGGAGCCGAGCGGGGCAACCCGCACCCCTG
>VWZG01009679.1:188045-270607 GCA_013396735.1 Grallaria varia
AAAAGGCAGGTAGACTTCCAAGAAGGAGGTGGAATATATCTTTTAAAAGTACATAAGTGGTTCGGAAGCCAAAGGCCCCAGGAGGTCAATGGTATTCAGAATTTTAAATCCCTGATGCTCATGAAAACATTGCACACAAATTCCACTCTGGGAAAATCTGCATTCTCTTCTTTTTTTTTTATTTTTACTTTTTTTTGTTTGTTTGTTTTTTACCTTTTTTTTGTTTTGTTTTGTTTTTAACTTTAGCAAGTAGAGAAGTTGGTTTTCTGGTGTGCAGAGGGGAGTGGAGCTGTGTTATGCTGTCACTGAGCTGACAGACCTGCTTGGAAAACGGACATGTTATTTCCTTGGGAAATTCTTGCCTTTTGATATGTTGTTGGGTTTTTTTGAAGATTCGGTGTGAAGGAGAACCATGATCCCACAGGGCTGTTATAACCTAAAAATTCAAAAATAATGACAATTTGAGATCATCAATATTTTCTGTTCCTCTGGCGCTGAAGCACTAAAATGCTACAAGAAATATTTATCATTGTATAATGAGAACACATATAATAAATTAAAAACCATCAAATATTTGATTCAATATACAGTATATTTTAAACTTTTATCAATACAATACAGAATGTGTAAAAATGTCAAAACAAGTTAATTGAAACAACATTAAAATAGTGTGTTTATTTCCTCAAAATTAAACATTTCAATATGACTGAAATGAAGAGAGGAAATCAAACTGATTTGTTTTGACACTTTAAACGTAAAAAAGTTTGTCAAAATTGACATGTTCTTGTGCAACGTTTCGATTTCGAGAGAACTGCATTTTCCTGTGAAAAACTGTTCTGTCAAAATTTTTTGACCAGCTCTACTTACAGTCTATCTAAACAGACAAGCATCACAGCCAAGACTCTCAAACGCTCCAGGTGGTCAGGAGATGGATTTAGCACAGAGCAGAACAGTCTCCAAGAAGGAAATAAATAAACCTCACAGCTAGAGGTGGCCTTAAACTTGGCTACCCAACTGCTTTAATGTTTGGGATGCTCAGACCTGAGTGGTTTTGGTCTTTAATCCTGGCAAGGGCTGAATTCCTTTGGTGTTTAGCAAATCAGTGTTGCAGAACTGATGCGCTGATGGGAGAGAGAGGGTGTTTATGGTGGTGAGATTCTGGTGCAGATACTCAGTATCCTCCGGGATTTTTCAGTTCTTGGCGTTGGTTGGAGTCTTAACTAATACCAGCCCTCTGGGCTTGGCTGGTAAGGATGAGATGGCTTTATTTTCCACACAACCTTGTGTCTCAGTGGAAAATCCAGGCTTAGGGCTTAGGGAATAGGTGGGAATGCAGCGCTGCAGTGAGTTTGGCTCTGGGGTTCAGGGCTGGTGAGAACAGCTTTGGGTAGGAGTTCTCCCACCTTCATGATACACAGATTTTGAATCTGCTCATTATATAAACGCAGTTCCAGGTTAATTCGAGCTTCTAATTTAATATGCTGTTCCAAATTAGGAGTTAATATGGTATTTGATTATCTTTTTGCAATGAGATCCGACCCAAGGCTCATTGACTTCAATAGACCTTCCAGGAGAAGCTGCAGTAGCAGAGCCTGGCCCGGTGCATGCTGAGAGCAGGAGACCTGCACTCAAGATTTCTGACTTCTGTTTCAGAAGCTGCCCATAAAATGGTGTTATTTAGGCTGAGACACATTCTAGCTCACATTTCTAGCCTGAATTTAAGCACCTGTGCATCAACGTTCGTATAACTCCTCCTCTGAGGGGTGGCAGGTCTGTAGAAGGAACTGAGCCTGGGTGTTCTCAGCCACAGACCAGTGTCCTGTGAGCTAAAGGAGTCCATCCTAAACACTTTAATTAGTGATTTGTTTAACACACCTCCATGTCTCTGCTCAGCATCCCTCAGGTAGCTCAGGGGTATGAAGCCCATGGCAGGGAGCTGTTCTCCTGCCCCTGGTCCCACGTGCAGCTCTGCTCCTCTGCACAAGTCTCAGCTGTGCCACCCTCGGGAGGTCCCACCTTGTCCCTGGAGTGTCCTGGCAGGACTGAGCACAAGGTTCTAAGACAGAGCCTTCAGAAGACAGCATGGGGAGATGCACAGGTGGATTTTTATGGCCAGAGCAAATTCCTCATGCTCTCAGTGGGATAAGGAAAGCGGAGCTGCCCTCGGCCAGGAATTGCAGATGGCAACTCAGGGTCCCTTTTCTCTCCCCTCTTCAGCTGCCTCTGGTTCCCTTGGCTTCATCCAGCTGAGTGGTGGCTGAGCCTGGTGCCCGTAGGAAGCTCCAGGTTCAGTGGTGCCTTTCAGCCTGGCAGGCAGGGCTGTCCTTAGTCAAGCTGCAGGAGCTGTACCAGGAGATTTTAACCCCTTCTGCTCCTCCAGTAAGAGCAGAGGAACACTAAAGACTGAGGTCAAAGGCCAAGATCCTTTTTGAGACACCAGAAAAATGGTAAGATAAACCATTTGCAAGGATCATTACCTAACGCCAGCTTCTCAGCATATGGAAATAAGCAATTCCTCAAGCCCTGTGGGGTCACTCCATGTGGCTTTGGTGGCAAAGTCTCTGCCCAGGAATGAATTTCAGAACAACAAAAAATGTTGCAAAGAAGGTCAGGTGTGGGATAAAAGTTGAATTTCTTGGATTGAATGTTACACTATTGTTCTTCAGGGCAGTTTGGCCATCAGTTTTGTTTTCCTGCAGCCTCTCTGGTTACAGGTCCCAGTTGCTGCAATGGAATATTTTAGAAAGGCAGGACTGGCACACAGGATGGAACAGGCATGAAACCAGTCCCAGGACTTCTGGACTCTGACACGGGCCTTGTTGAACTGAGTATTCAGATTACTCACCTTCCTAAATTTCCAGCAAAAATTGTAGGGACAAGCATGATTTTTGTGCAGTTTCTTGTGTCTGGTTTGCAGGTGTTTCTTGATCCAAAATGCAAGAACAGTATTAAATGAATTTGGATATTTCCTCATGCATAAATTACAAAATCTATTTTGGCTCAGTCAAAACACACTGTTTAAGAAAACACTTCATTTTGATTTTGAATATATATTACTCAACATGTAATGAAAAACAAAACACAATCTTGAACTGATCCTTTCCAAACTGAACACTCGACACATTCTGTTCCAAAGAAAAGCTGACTTTATCAAAATGCCTTTTTTTTTCCTCCCCTTAAATCAACAAATTTCTACAAAGTGTTTTGCCTCTGATGAATTGGCATTTTCCTGACACAGAATGAGCAATCCAAAAAAATTCTAAGCAGCTCTGTGGCAAGTCCCAGCTAATTCAGGAATAGTAGCATGAAGGTGCGTAGGAAGGGTACTGCAAGGAGACACAGCATTGAGCTGAGACTTAAGAGATTTGGGTTGAATTCCTGGAGCAGTTATAAAATGATCAGGGCCAAGTCATTAATCTACCCCGTGCCTCAATTCCCATTCTGCAGAATGGAAAAACAGCACTTCCCGATCTCCTAAAGCTCCTGCAAGGATAAAAATCTATTAATACTTATGAGATTAGTGGACTTTGATATGAGGTGTATAAATACAGAGGAAGACAGAAGAAAGAGCTGCATTTTTGTGTAACTTAGAATGAAATTATGGGGAAGTGGACTAGCTAGGACAATAATTTAATAATAGTAGGAATAATTTCAAGTTCAGGGCAGTGCGTAATAGAAATCACTGCTCACCACCCACCATATTTTTTTTTTTTTAATAAGCAGCTCAGAAAAGTGCAATTTATCATTATTATTATCATCTATATTCATTCTATCTCTGCCACTTCACAAATGAGAGGAGTTCCTCACAAACATCTACAAAGCTAGCTCATTATCCAGCCTCCCTATTTTTAACTCTCATTTGTGACAATAGCTATCAAAATGTTGCCAACAGTCGGGCTGCTGGTGTGCTGACACCACTGCTCCGCAGCCCGCTGAGCGGTATTAGCTCACTGTTCCCTCGTGCTCCCCCATCTGTCCCCGGCCATCTGGTGTCCTTGGTCTCCTAATTAGATTGGGAGCTTTTTGGGGCAGGGACCGCCCTGCCGGTTTCTGTTTGTGCAGGACCCACCGCGGAACCGTTCCGGGCTCGGGGGCAGCAGGACTGCCTTCAAAATCACAGTCTCAGAACATCCTTAATTGGAAGGAACCCCCCAAGGATCATCAAATCCAACTCCTGGCCTTGCACAGACATCCCAACAATCCCACCCTGTCCTTCAGAGCATTGTCCAAAGGCTCCTGGAGCTCTGGCAGCCTTGGGGCCGTGCCCACTGCCCTGGGGAGCCTGGGCAGTGCCCACCACCCTCTGGAGGAAGAACCTTTTCCTGAAACACAGCCTAAACCTCCCCAGACACAGGTCCATGACATTCCCCCAGATCCTATTGCTGGTCACCAGACAGAGCAGAGCAGTGCCAGGCTCTCCACCTCCCCTTGTGAGGACCCTGAATACCACAATGAAGTCTCCCCTACGTCTTCTCCTCTCCAGGCTGAACAAACCTCATTGTCTCCCCCCAAGGTCCTTCACCATCCCCATAGCCTTGTGACACTTCACCACATATCTGTGTGCACGTGCAGAAGTTCCTTTTCATTCTTTCCCAACCTACTGAGAACTCTGAGAAGGATCTCCTTTTGAAGCAGAGCCCTGAACCAAGTGCCTGGGGATCCTGGAATTCAGAGCGCCTTGGCCAGTAGATTTATGATGAAGATTATTGAGGTTCAACTCCCTCTGTCCAGCACCACCTGCTGCTGTGACTCGGTGGAGGCTGCTCCCTGCCTTGCTTGGTTTCAAGCAGCCTCTCATCCTCCTCATCATCATCACACCCGTGGTTTATAATTAGCTGAAGTGCGGGGACAAACGAGCTGAAAGCAGGTACGGAGCTGTTACCAGTGTGATTCTCACCTCCTTACAGGCAGGGAGTAATTAGAGTTTCTGCACAAAACCTGCTCCCTTTAGGCTGCTGGTTGAACTGCATTAATAAAGGAGGGTTTGTAGGGTGGTTTTGGTTCACCGAATATTCTGACAAGTTGTAAGCAAAGTGTTGACAAACTGAAAAGAAAAAAAAAAAATCTTTACTCCTCGAAGTCATTTGAGGTCAAAAGTAATATTTTTATCACTGTTCTCTCTTAAGAGGATGGAAAGACAAATCAAAAGAAAGCTTGAGTAGTTTCAAATAGAGATTTGGAAGTGTTTCCCCTTGGAGCTCTCACAGCCCAAACACTGACATCTCCCAATCATTATTTTTTTCAGCATGAGCAATTTGGCAAAAGCAAAGTAAATTTGTGGACTGTGTTGGTATTTTTGGAAAGGTATTTCTCATCCTCTCTCCATGCCTTTCCTCACCCAAAAATGTTTTAGCTGGTGAATATCCCACAGGTTTAACCACTCATGCATACTTAAAACTGAAATTGTTAAAGAATAATGCAGATTTAGACACCAGTGCAGAGTTACCAAGGTTTGGCAAGGGATTCGCTCACCACTGCTGTAAATGCTGAATTCCCACTTCCATAAAGACACAGCTTTGCAACCATTTGGAATTTTACAATATTTCATGCCACAGTCATGCAGGGACTAAGAGCCACTGCTGAGCTGCAGCTCCATCCCTGACTCCAGTCAGGTATCAGTGTCTGCAGTTTGAGCTATAAAGACATCTAGGTCAGAAGTGCCCAAATTCTGTTTTCCCAGAGCTCAGGTTTATCCACAGCAGTTCATATGACTTAACAAAGCCCGACAGATTGGCATTGCCATCCCTTCCCATCCATGTTTTCTGTTTTCCTCTGGCTCTGACAGAAAAGGTGTCCCCAGCCTGGTTAGACTGCTGGGCAGGGTTTCCAAGGGACAAGCAGAGCTGCTCCATGGATACTGCCTTTTCTGTACCTTCATGGGCCCCCTCTGAATCAGGGACAGGACATAAACCTTATTGCTCCAGTAGCACAAGTTAAATCCTAAAGGTGTAGGGCAGCAGTTACCTGTCTAGCAGGAATGTGAGTGCCCAGTTAACTCGAAGAAGGGTTGGCTGAATAAAATCTAGAGGAGCTTATCCCTACTTAAAATTAAGGGTACGCTTAAGCTGTTTGCTGAAAGAAGGTCAGACATTTGCCACTTTACAGGGTCGAGCCTAAACTAACATAAGCTGTTTCATCTCTCCCTTGACACTTCAGTCTCTTACTAATTTATCAGCATCCTAAAGCAGTGTGTGAAGTTGCTGCAGAACAGAAGCGTTCCGGATACAAATAGCAATTGTTAGCCTCTTCCCTCTGGTAAATGGCAGCAGGCAGAAACCTCTCTGAACCTGCCAAGAACCAAATGTGGGACACAAGAAAGAATTATTGGTGCATGAAGCTTAAAGAGATAGGGGACTTATTTCTTTACTGCAAATAATGTGTTCAGTAATTTCCCTTTCCTGAGTCTGCAGTTCTGATGGAAATAGTTCACAACAACGAGCATGGGGAAACAGAAGGGATGTGAGCAAGATCAATTTGAGTCTAACAGAAGGGATAAATGAAAGGTGCAGGGGTTAGGAGGAAGGTAGAAAATCCCAGGAGGCAGAAGAGTAGTGGAGTGTTCACAGCAAGCAATGGAGAGTCAGAGCACTTGCATCCTGTCTGCCCATTTATAGCAGGGTTTGGGGGCTACACAGCCTCCCTCGTAGGAGACAGACCTTGCAATATCATTTTATGTAAAATCTATCATTCTGAGCTATCCCACTGTATAAAAATTACCTTTTAAGTGGCTGAGTAGACACCCAGCTCTATTCTTTTCTTCTTATTTCAAGAAACAATGGGAGTAGCAGCACTTGCCTGCCTTACTAGAGTGCTGAGAGCTTTAATTAATGTCTCTAATTCAATTTGAACTCCTTGGATAAAAGGCACTGCCTTGTGACAGCAAAGGTATTGCCGAAAATAGAATATAATTAACACACAGATATCAATCACGATGAAATTAAGTGTACATTCAAATACAACTTGCACTTTACAGAAAGTACTTGCCTATTTTTCCTCCAAGAATCCTGAAGACTCATAAGATAAGGAACATTTAATGTTCCAGGCTGAATTTGTATTAGAAAAAAGGCACCTTTAACCACCTAATAAACTGGAAGGGGTTGTAGCAGGAGTCTCCATCTGCACTGAGGGATGGACGAAGCTGGAAAATGACTGGAACATGACTCAGAATCACCACATCGAACATTTTCTTCTCCCACTACTTATTTACTGAACTGTAGCCCGTGTTCTGGCTCACCCACCGATCATGTTTATTAACAGATGTGACATTTGCATGATCATTTTTGTTGGCATGAGCCAGGACCCAGCCCCCTGCATTGCTCCACAGTGCTCCTGGAAATGGCCTTTGTAGCTTGGATTTTTTCAAGTGCTGCATTACAAAGCTCGCTCAGACGGTTGTCATTCATTGCTTGTAGGACAGGAACACCTTGTGAACCATGTGGGCAGCAGATTTGCATTTTGGTAGGTGCTACAACCAGATTCTGGCCTCTCCAACAAGTTCATGGTGGGAGTAGTCACACAAATATAATTGTGACTCCACGTTGGTAATTGGAAAGTAAGGCCAAAGAAGGCAGGTAAGGGCACTGCCCATGGTCCTAGTGGGTGTCTGGAGCAGAACTGAGCAGAACACTGAATTCCTGGGTCAAAACTCAGTGTGTGACTGCCCCAGCCCTCCCCTTTAGTGCTGAGATTCCTTCTGGGGCAGATTTGTCTTTTGGTTTGCCTTGGGTCTCCTACCCAAGGGTTATATACTCGGAGGCATCACCTCCCTGCTTCCTCCCTCATCCCTTGTGCCAAATCCCCAGAACACATTTCACATCAGTGGCGCCCCATAAAGACACCTAACAAATTAATTTCAGATTCAAGCTTGTTAGGACTTAGATTGAAAGCACCTCACGATATTGCCTTGTACACAAAATAATCCCACTTTAGTGAGCTTTATAGCTTCCATGGGGACCAGCCCTGTGGAGTGTATTAATCTTTAATGTGAAACAACATCTCTACAGCAGCTACAGGGGGGAAAAAGATACTACTAAAAAATTAAAGTTGATGGTGTGATAGTAGTCTAGACCCAGTTGTGCTCTTCCATCCTCCGTTGCCTCAGGCACTGTTCCATGCTCTCAGCATTGATCCAGCCAGCTTCCACACTGGAGATGTGGCCATTTCTTCCAGTGGTCTGAAGGCATGTTCTCCCTACGTCTTACTTCTTGTATGAGAGCCATCACAACTCCAACCATCCTGACTCTGTGACCTGAAGGAAAGGAAGGGAGGATGGAGAGCTGCGTGGGGGGAATGAGGGAATGTCTCCTCTCTTTTACAAGCTGATATTTCCCCACTGTATGATGTTCACATGTGGGAGGATACACTGGAATTTCTCTGAATCCCATTTTGTTTGGCTCTTCTCCTGTTTTGGTCCTCCCTTGTGCCGTGCTGGGAACTAGAGCAGGGCTGTCACTCCACCATGGTGTGTAAGAGCTCCCTGTCTCTCTTTGCAATAGAAATACAATAGAAAGTGAAATATTTAAAGGAAAAGTGATCCAGGCTGGCTGATGAGGGAAGTAGCTATGGATGAATTTAATGAACAGACAACCGAACAAGCTTGGACAACATGTGCAGAACACCTGATTGTTATCAGCAGCGACTGGCACACCCGGCTAAGGGTGAATCTGCTGAGCTTGCAGCTGCATCCCACTGTGATGGGACAACAGCAGCAAGGCAGAGATGTGCCCCGGGTGGAGAAGTAGTAGAAACTGCTGAACTGGAATTTAGAAATCCTGAGGGTGGGATGCAGCTGGGAGCATTTCCCAATAATCACTTTGTGCTCATGACTGCTGTGAGTGGGAGCAGAGGTGTACTGTAGCCAGCTTGGAATATGCTCTGTCCCCCTCACTGTGGGGCTGGAAACTCCCCAAACCCCTGTTCTGCAAGGTAAACTAGACCCAGTCCTTTGTGAAAGGTGAGGGACTAAAGCATCGAGAACTGTCCTGTTTACGGGTGAAGTAGGAGTCAGTGGCAAAGGCTGGCGCTAAATACGTATCTCCAGAGCAGGCACAACCTCCTCACTCAGGAGCTGCAGGTTCCATCAGGTTTAATAACAGTAATACTCCCACTGCAATTAGAAAGAAGTTCATACGTGGCCAACAGAAGAAGCGAACATTCATTGACTTCCCCGTACTTAATTATTTTTCTCATTTCTTGCTGTAATGCAACAGCTGTCATTTTTAACCAGACTTACACAACTCAGTCTTGTCAAGTGCTGCTGAGCTCACTGCAGCTCCACTGCCACGTGCTGTGCACACGTGCAGGCTCCCACGCACCGCGGCGCACACTTGGCTCTTGTGCTCCCCGGCCAATCCACCTGCACAGCAGACTTGCACACTCACCTCCATGGGCTGAAGCTTTGCTGTGCTCCTGGTGGAAATTCCTGGAGCAGAGGAGATGGTCATACCAACCAGAAATGCTGGAGGCCTCTGGTCTGTGCTCTGCTGCTCACACCAGCCAAGGTGTGAATGTGTGTGGCACCCCTAGCACAGCTCTGCCTGGCCTCTCCTACACTCTGAGCAAAACCTCTTCCCTCTGGGAATTCAAAACTTTTAGAGTGCTTATAGCAGAGTCAGGCTAAAACCCAGAAGGGTTTCTAGAGATGTACAAATAAGCCTGACACTAAATCTCACTGTGGCAGAGCTCTGCATTGTCTTTCTCCTGCTTTAAAAAGTAGCTGCAGTCTCTCTATACTGTATTTTACAGCAGTAGGTGGGTATCGCCTGTCCTGAGGATAACTTTTGGCCAGGCGTGAGCTTCTAGACTGGAGGGGGTGTACACATCATTGGCACATCCTCCACAGATCCCAGAAGGCAGGCAAATGGGGGACAGGATGGGGAGCAGGAGGGAGGACTGGTCCTGAGGGTGGAGAGGGCACTTTTTCTGAGCACCGTCAGCAGCTCTCAGTGATGAGGAGCACAACCCAACAGGCTGGGCTGATGCTGCAGCCATGTTGTGGTTCAGAAGGAGGCAGGGGGAGTCCACGTGGGTGCAGGGTGCTAAACAAGCCCCTCACCTGCCCCAGGGGAGCTCATGGCTTTGTTCAGAGAAGGGCATCGTGCCAGCAGCTTGACTGCGGAGGCGGATGATCTCACAGGTGAAACGCTGGAAATGGGAGTCAGGAGACCAGGGCTCTCTTCCAGCTGTATCCTTGGCGTGCTGTGGAACCTTTGGCAAGGCACCCCATCCTTCTGATTCCCTTCCCACTCATCATATGTCTTGTCACTGGTCGGGGAGAGGAGCTGGCTCGCGGCAGGGCTGTCCTCAGCCGCGCTGTGCCGGGGGGTGCGCCGGGACAGCCGCTCTCCCACCACGGGAGGGACAGCATGCCCTGCACCAGGTGCTGTGGAGCATCCCCTGGAGCTCCCGAGTAAATCTCCTGCACCGAATGTGCATGTTCAGTGTGTTGCCCTGCAATGCCTTGATGTTGGGAAGAGCCTCGAGGTCCTGCCATCGCTGAAACAGCAACAGATCCTGTCCCACTCCACCAGGCACACACCTCCCCAAGACGAGATAGGAAAGCAGGTTGAGGACATTTTTATCTGTCAAAGTTTGGCAGGATTTTGTCATTGTGTGTGTCTGTGCGTCCACATGCGCTCGTTGCTGGGGCCTGGGTAATTATTTTGTTTTATTTCTTTTTTTGGCAACACTTTAAAGTAAGAGCTGGGTCTTTATAGATCGCTCAGGTTGCACAGAGTATGGATTACAGATCATCAGAGAGACATGAAAGAAGAAGACACATTTCTCTGGCACAGCATTAAAGGGACAATAAAGGGGTAATTGTAGCCTGGGGTGCAGCCACCTCCTGTGCCCGGCCTTCACTCGCCTTTGCGGCACTGCAGAGAACTTTGCGAGGGAAATGATGGAGAGGCTGGGGTGAGGATGGCTCAGGTCAGGACCTGGTTATTTCAAAGGTGATATATGCTCAGGAGGTTAAAGGCACCACTTAGGCACATGAATAAAACACTGCCAAATACTCTAAGCTGTAACACAGGCAAACTGAAGCGTTTTAAAACTAGATTTTTTCCTGTCTATTTTCACCTTGAGAGATGGTTGTCAAAGGATCAAAGCAATTTCCATTTTTAAACTCTCTCTTTCTCTCCCTCCTCCCTCTCCTCCCCTCCATTTCTCTCTCTCTCTCTCCTTCCTCCTATTCCCTCTCTGTTTCAACAGGACTCCACAGAATGGAGCAAGAATGAGAGGAAAAAGGCAGACAGAAAAGCATGAACTGGAGGCTTGTTGAGTTCCTCTACCTCCTGTTTATATGGGACCATATACTCGTACAGCCCTCCCACCAGGACCCAGCTGCTACCCACCAACATGTCTCCAAGGAGTTTGATTGGCTTATTTCAGACAGGGGGCCTTTCCACCACTCACGGAGCTACTTATCCTTTGTGGAAAGACATCGTCAAGGATTTACAACCAGATATAAAATATACAGGTATGTCAGTTTCCTACGCCCGCTGTAGCTTGGATGAGCTGGTTGGTGGTGGGAACTCAGTCGGGGCTCCAGGCTTGTAGTCAATGGGAGATGCATCATTGTCCCCGTTCCACCTGGAAACGCTCCCTTGGTTCTCCATGGTCCTCAGCTGGCAATGCAAACTGCATCAAAGGCTGGGATGGAGTGCTCTGATAGCGAGATGAAAGCACTGCAGTGTCATGCCAATGTGCACAGCATAGATGGAGATAAAAAGGGACTAAGGGTGCGGGTGTTCTTCATTTGTGGTGACAGACAGTTCAGAGGCAGGTTCACAAGCAGGTTTTTCAAATCAGTGAAGCTCTGGACAGCCCAAACTCATACGTGTGAACTGCCAATAGCTTCGGGTTCACATGGGCATAAAGATGTCACAACACAC
The DNA here is from genome assembly GCA_013396735.1 of Grallaria varia. Taxonomy (NCBI): domain Eukaryota; kingdom Metazoa; phylum Chordata; class Aves; order Passeriformes; family Formicariidae; genus Grallaria; species Grallaria varia. The sequence continues at coordinate 199,940 of VWZG01009679.1, forward strand.
ATCAGTGTGACAGTTCTCACACTGCTGGGCTTGAGCCTTATCTGTTTGCTGCCTTACCAGAGACCTTTGCAGACTATCTCCAAGTATGAGTTGGACTTGCCCACAGAACTCTGATCTTGGTTTAAAAAACTACAGAGAATTAAAAAAATCACAGAGAACAGGCAGAATTTGGATTTTCCTTTGCCTTCTAGGTTTTGAAGCCTTTGTTGTTGCTTGTTTCAAGCTCTTCTTGCCAGCTGTGCTATCCAGAAACACACTTTTTTTCCCTCTTCATTTTAACATGAAAAGCTGGGGTGCTCACATGAACCTCCCATTGAAGCAGCAAGTGCTTTGGAGTGAAGGGGAATAAGCCAGCAAGTGTCAGGAGATTTGTGCTAAAACCCAAAGAGACTGCAAAACTCTCAGAGACATGTGTGCATTTACATAATTATATAGTCCTGTTGTGCTTCAGAAAGACACTTGGAAACACAGCCATGCAAACCAGTAGGCAGGGAAGTACTGAATAGCCCATTGGCAGCGTGCACATGGAGACAGAGGGTGGCTGGGGAGGGGGGAGCAGGGAACCACATGTGTGCAGGCAGAGTCCTCCCATGGGCAGGCAGCCAAAAGCAGAGTGATAGAGACATGCAAGGCATCAGCTATGTGTGGGGAAGAAAGATGAGTTGCTCCTGTCCCGTGGCCTCCAGGGAGTTCATCACACCAGCCCACAGAGCAAGGGCAGGTTAGCAAGGGATGAAAACACTGTCCTGACTTGTCCTCATTCAAAACAGCTCAGGGGGGCAGACAACCCCAAAAACTAGAAAGTATGTTGCCATGTTTCCAAAGTTATTAATGTTTTTTTGTTTGTTTCTTTGGTTTTTTTCTTTCTTTCTTTCTTTCTTTCTTTCTTTCTTTCTTTCTTTCTTTTTTTCCTTTGCCCCTCACACTAGTGAGGCTCCAGTGGTTTTGCTTGCACAGAGCAGCAGAGAAAACTTTTTCAAAAAGCCTTTCTGCCTGGCTGTGGCTCTGCCTAGCTCACCCCCTGCCCTGCCTGACAACAGATGCTCTGGCCAAGAGCGCAGGTCGCTGCCCCTCTCGATGCCCCTGGCAGCAGCTCTGCCCTTTGAAAAGCAACAGTGCAGCCCCGGCTGCCAGCACAGCGTCCTGCAGGGGTGGGGTGGGAGGGGAACCCGAGCGATGGATGTGCTCAGACACATCCACGGACTGTCACTGCAGCTCAGGCCAGAGATCCGTCAAGCCTGGGATCCTGTCTCTAAGAATCATGGAGAAACGGGTCTGGAAGGACCTGGAGAGGTCATTTACTCCGTGCCTCTTCCCCAAGGCAGACTCAGACATACCTGGGTCACGTCTGACAGGGGTTTGTGTGTAACCTGAAAGGTTTCCCGTGTTGGGGAATTCACACCCAGAGCAGGCAGCCTGTGCCATGGCCTTGCTGTCTCCACTTTTATAAAGGAGCTAAAAATTGTATGCACGTGAAGCCTGTGATTTCTGCTTTTATCTGTTATGGGGTGAGGAACAAATTCCCTTTTGATTTGTAGCAGACTGCTAAGAATTTGAAGCCTTATCTCAGTTCAGGGTGAACTTTATATACAGGAAATGGAAAGGGATCTGTTTTTCTCTCTTCATGCTGGATATTGCTGAAGTACTTATGAAATACATTTGTGCATGAGGGGGACACAACATCCTCCTTCCACCGTGGGGGAAAACAGGCAGCAGCATTCTGTGTGCATGGGAGGTGTCTGAGAAGGGTCTCACAGATGGTGACAATGTTGGAGAACTCATTACTCACAAAAGAAACTGGAGATGAGTCAAAATCCAGTGGAAACCATCAGGGAAGGAGTTTAGAGAGACAAGAAGACTGCAAGGGTGCCTTTGGCATCTCGTGGCCAGATACCATGCACTGAGCTGAAGGAACTCCAGCAATGTGTGTGGTGGTTGGAGCTGCTGCAAGCTGAGCACTTTGGAAAAGCACTCACTGGGAATAATTTACTCCCACTGTGGTCACCTGAGGAGTAGGGGAAAGCCTTACGTGCTTCAGCAGAACACATGGAGCCATCAGGTAGGAGTCTGGCTGGATGTTGGAGGGTCTGGTTGATTTTAATGTCTGGCCCTGTTGGCAGAACTGGTCACTTAAAAACTGAGCCCGTGCATTTTTGAAGGCGTATCAAAATCAGTCTTGCTAAGAGGAATTAGTGGAGCCAGAGGCAATGGCAGCAGCTAAGAGCTGGACTGTGCCCTCCCCCCCAGCATTTATCACTTTACTGCAACCCACAGGGGTAAAATCTCATTTTGTGGGCTCCTTAAATTGACTTCAAGAATCTGTAAAGCTGTTGGGATTGTGTCAACTCTTTAATTCCAACATAGAAGCCTCTTTCCCACTAAATGATGTCTCTCAATTGCTCTTTGCACTAGACTAGCCCAAGGGAGGCACATATTCTACATTAAGGGTATCACTCCTTTCCTTAGAAAAGCAGCTGATATGGAGCATGGGAATTTTCTGTGCAATCTTCTCTTTCAAAATCTCTTTTCTCCCATATGTTTTTTGGTGGCCTGGTTTGTTCTTTGCCTCTTGGTCAGACAGTTCCTTGGGGCATTTGTGGTTTTGTTGAGTGAGGTTTCACCTGAGCACTGCTCTCCTAAGGCCCATGGCAGCAGACCTCAAACCAGCCACGGAGATCAGGGCTTTGGGGGGATGTGAAATCAGGTGTAAGGGCCTCACCCATCCCTGATTGAAACACTGTCAGCTGTTTAGTGGTGATTTCCCCAGTGTCTGGCTGCGCAGGAGCATGGACACAGTGCATTAGGACCATGTCATTTACACTGGAAAGCCTGAGACAAAGCCACTGCTGGTGCTAAGAGCAGCATAAGGCAAAAAGCAGCAATTCTTCCTTTTTACAGATGGTGTTAAAAAGGAAGCAACCAAAAGCAACATGCAACTAAGCCATGCAACCCTCCTCGTTCCATCACTGCTGAAGTCCAGAGGTCTGTCAGCACCAAGCACAGCCCTTGTTTCAGTCAGCAGGGCTATTTTATAGGCTGCATAAGCAGCATTGCTGTAGAACCTCATAGCTGCCAATGTCTTTCATAGGATGCCTGGATCCAGGTCTACCGTCCTAGCATGGAAAATAGTTCACTTCTACAGTATCCCAAGGCTTGTTCTCTCCTTCTATGTATTTAATTTCATCAGATTTCAGGTCCCTGTCTTGCAAAACTTGGACAATTGATTTTTCTGGTACCCTCAGCCAATGTTTGCACCTTCCATGTGGTATTAGGAGGAAGGCAAGCAAAGGGGGAGAAGTTTTATATTAAATCATGAACAGTAGGAGTAGATACAATTGCATTAAGGAAGCACATTAATCAGCATCGATTCATACTAGTAAGGGTGGTTTAGGGGGGCCTCTGGCAGGAAAATGCTGCTTTGATCATTATCTGTGCACACTGATGCTAATGCAGATAGGATGGCAGATGCTGAGACTGGTTTGTGGGATGTCTGAATATTCATTATCACTATCCGTGCTGTTGTTCCTAGTCATGAGAGCCCTGGGTACGAGGTACTGCAGGAAAGCTGGAAAACAGATGAAGCTCAGCTTGGCTTTGGGACTAGGTCCTGCTCAGACCAGAAAACATTGCTGTTACCACAGAACAGTTAACAGCCTCATCCCACTGCTTTGAAGTATATTGTAGTGTTGTCCTTTTTCTCTTCTCTCAGAAAGTGATTATTTAGCTACAAGGCAAAGCAAAGCAAACACTTGAATACCTGATGCAAATAGCCAGGCAGAGGCACTGACACAGGCATTTCGCTAATGATGCTGCTCAGTTGCAGCCTGTTCTAGAAAAACAAATCTTTTCAAGGAAAAAAAACCCAAAAAAACAAAAAACAAGGCTTTGTTGTTCAATGTCAAAGGTGGGAGACAAAGAGGGAAGAGGTGAGAGGGGCTCATCAAGCTCAGCAGACAGGCTGCCACTGCCAGTCCTCTGGGAAAACAGGGACTGGGCACAGCACCTTGGAAAGAAGGAGCCAAGGGTAGACTGGCAGAGAGGTAATACAGGCAGGATGTGGATTTTTGCCCCAGGTTCATGGCATGGCTCTGGATGAGCTCACTTCTCTTTGCCTGGGTTCCCTGTCACTCCCCGACACTGGGAGATGACAGTAATTGCCTGCTCTGCATTTCTGGGCAGACTTAATTAAATGCTGCAAGACGTTTGGACATGAGGGACAAGAGCAGTACGAAATGGATGATCACACGGGGCTGGAAGGGGAATGTGTATGTGCAGGAAGAAATGCGGATTTTCCATGTGTGGGAGTTTAATTCCATTTTCTGAAATGACAGTAGGGACGGGGAAATCTGGCACTGTGCAAGAGAGCAGGGAAACCCTGGGGTATAAAAAGGAGATCTGCTCACCTTGCAACTTCTCCTGCAGCGGGACCATTTAGAGGCTGCCTAATTTCATGAAACCTACAAATACAGAATCCTTCGGAGACCTCTGTCAGATGTGGTTAAAATGCACCAGCAGATTCAAAACTCAGTGGGGGATGTGACAGCAAACCAGCCGATCCTGCCCCAGCCCTTCACCTGCAGAGTGACAGGACAAAACCGATGGCTTACAACAAGGTCCCTGGATATATAAAAAGGAAATGGAACTCCTGAGACAGGAAAGGTTGGGAGAAACTCACTGCACAAGCTGGATAGACATTGGTTGGGATGCTGCTGGGGGGGGAAAAGCTGATCTATCTTTTTTTTTTAACCCTGCAAAATACTGTTTCATCAAGAGTTCTGGGACAGGTCAGTGGAGAGGAGAGAGGTATCTCCATCCTGGGTTGTTTTCAAGGCTTGGTTGGACAGAGCCTGAGCTGATGTGCTCAAGAGCTGCTGATAGCTCGGCTTCAAGTGGGAGGTTGGCTTAGGGACCCCCAGAGTCCCACCTAACCAACATTTCTGTGATTTCTCTGTTTCTCCAGTTCAGAGTGGACACTACACTGTGTGCCCATAAAGGGATTTGCACTGCTGAATGCATTCAGCCACACTAGAGAGTTTTATTTAGTCCTAGAAAACCCACAAATCTGGGCTACGTGCTCTCTAAATGTGTCACTCCCTTGGCAAAGAGGAAGGGAAGGACCATGGAACCAGGATCTTTGCTGTGCACAGAGCACGGGTTACAATAGACTTAGAAATGCATATGCTGTTCTGCTGTTTAAATTTCCCCTTGGAGGAAAAAATAAAGAATAAAAACAGGAGGGGAAAAAAAATGGGTCTCACAAAACTGTCTCACAAAACTTTCAAAGTTTTATGACGCCACAAATTAAAAACAATGAGCCAGATTCTCTGTGACATAAAAACATGAAACTGTTGACTTCAAGGAAAACTCACCAATTTATTGGCTGGAGGATCTGTTGCAGCACTTCCAGCATTGCCCACTGCCCAGACCTGCACACGCAGCACCAGGGCTTGTATGGCTGCATGCCCTGGCTGGGAGGATAATGAGCTTTTCTTATTTCTTGTCCTGTCACTTGCTCAGAGAAGAGAGAGAAGGTCTCTGCTGAGCCTCCTTTTCTTCAGGTTAAGTTTTCTCCAAGCTACAAAAAAATTTTAGCCTTTCTGACCAGACCTCCCAGGCAGGTTTCGTGCAAACCTGTGATTTCCACAACTGAAAAACTGAACTGGCTGAGAAATCATCTGACAAGAAAAAAATGAAAGAAAGAAAAAGGAAGCAAGTTAATTTTTTGACTAGATCACTTTTCTGGTCTTGTTCATTCTGTGGTCAGGTGACAACAAAGGGACAGGACTGTGGGGATGGAGGCAGGAAGGGGACTAAGGGGTTCTGGAGAAGCTGCTTTTTCCAGCAGCAATGTGGATTAAAGTGGTTGTGAAGGTGTTCTGGTTATGTTAAGTTCTGACAGAGATAAGATCTGTAAGAGCCTCTTCCACCACCTTTTCAGTCCATTTTTCTTCTATCTCTCCACTCTTCATTGACTCTTTTTGCTGTCTCTCTATTGCAGAGAATTTAATCTACTGGTCACTAGAGCTGTACAAATAATTGATTTTTTGGTTCACTGGTTGTATGGATCAAAAAGAACATTAAAATGGGTTGATCTGATATGGATGTTTGTTCAACTTTTCAGTAAAATGAAAAAATATAAACATTTCATTTCAGGCTCAGTGAAAGGTTTAGGCTTTGCTGTTTGTTTTCGTTTTATTAATCCAGTGAAAAACTTTTTTTTTTGTAGCAATTTTTAAGGTGTAAAAGTTCTTTTCAAAACACAAAGTCAAGTTGTGCCACTTAAAAAATGTCACAAGAGAAACATTTTGATTTTGAGTGTATTGTGTTTAGCTGTTTGCTCTTCAGCTTGAATTTGCAAGGAGATTTTATGTCCTTGGGACAGGAAAGGACTTAAAAAAGAAAGACTGACTGTCCTTTTTGTTCATTCTATGACTTTGAATTCCCCAGGGTTCAGCTTTGATTTCCCTTGGTTTTTTAAATATTTTACCTATGAAAAAGGGGAAAAAACCCCAATAATTTCCCCAGCGCCACTGGGCAAGGGAGTGAAAGCCAAGAGGAGGAACAGCAGCTCTGCTGTTGGAAGGCTTGTGCTTGCTGAAAACCCAGCTGGGCGCTGAGACCTGGGTGCTGTGACTGTGGCAGGCTGTCCAACACGGCTGCACTCGTGGGTCCTCTCTCACACACAGATCCGGGCAAGTTTTCAGTGCTGTTCCAGTTGTTTGGATGCCTGAAGCATCCAAAAAAGCACCGTGAACGTTCTTCTCAAACAGCATTAAGGTGATGCTTAGCTCTGGTATGAATTGATAGGCACTGTTAGGCTTTTTAATCTTTGCCTGGGCTTTTTTAGTCACGCTGAAGTTCTGCTGACAAGGTTTTCCTATTAGGGTTTTATGCTATCTGTTTAAAGGGGACATCAACTTTTATGTTTTCCAGTCAGAGGCAAGGCTTTTTTAGGAGAGTCAACACAGCAATTGAAGGACAGAGGGAGCTGAGATGAAAGGAGGCTCTTACCTCTCTGAGGAATGAGTAATGGAAATCCATACAGCATTGCAGGGCAAAAAATACAGGATCTCCATAGTTTACATTATGCATGTAAAGGAGTGATGTACATTGGTTTGTAATCAGTAAATGCCATGCAAATAAATGTGGGTAAACCAAAAATTGAAATCTATTTCCATAGTGCATGTAAACAATGAAGCCTTCTAGTGTTCCCTTCAATGTAAATGTTAATCTAAAAATGACATTACTACAAGTTTATGCAACTTTACAAGAGAGCCACAATTTACATTCCTGTCTCACCAGCTCTAACAGCATTTTGGCAAACAGGAGCCATTCAGTGGTGGGCACAAACCAGACAATTCCATCACGAAGCATCTCCTGCAGCCACAACCTTCATTCTTCATGCAGTTCAGGGACTGGTGTTGTTACATTCCCTGCATAATGCGCCTCCCCGCATATGGGAAGATTTTCATATATTTGCATAAGCAGAATAAAGACAGAAGTAGGGGATGGCAGAGAATGGCTGGGGCTGAGCTGCACAGAGCTTAGTTCTGGGGTGTCTGTGCAGACACAGAGCTTGGCCCTGGTCAGGGCTGGAGGAGCAGCTGCTCTGGCTGCCTTTGGATTCAGATGGCAAGAGCTTGGGAACATCCCTGGCAGCTGCAGGGTTTGACAGGACACACCTCTCCTTCTCTTTGATATTCTTGAGAACAGAGGGCAAGAGGAAGGATAAAATGGCACCAGCCTTTGATATGCTTGGAGCTGCTAAGAAGTGAGAGCAGAACATCTGGCCAAGCTCTGGGGAAGGGCAGCCCCACATCTCAGCCCAGCCCATGGGGAACAGCACAGAAGCAATGCAGTGATAAGTTCGCATTCCAGTGGGGCTCCTGTGGTTGGGACATGCCAATTCCTCTGGAGAAAAGCTCTCGTGTGAGCTGTGTGCTTGGAAAGGCAGATCCCTGCTTGGCTGCCCTGCCTGCTGACCCAGCTGAGCTCTCACTAGTTGGGCTGAGCACTAGCACAGCCCTGCAGGGCTACTCCAGCACAAAAATCGCCTTTCTCAACCCAGAACGAAAGATTTTGATCATCCTCCCAGTGAATTCCAGAAGCAGCACAGAAATACTTTAGTCACTGAACCTTTCCAAAGAGATGTGAATCCTGCTGGGCTTGGACAAGGATGTCCACATCCTGTCCCTTGTGAGAACTTGCATGGGGGGGTATCTTTTCCCCTCCACATGCCAAGCAGAGGCTGTGCCCAGCAGGGCTGCTCCCAGCATGCTGCGACAGCAATGACTCTGCACGTTCATCTCACATTTCTTCAGAGCAGCAGACTATGGTCCAGTGGCTTGGGAACATATTTTAAAGGCTAACAAGGCAAAGAGAAGCTTTCACTCTCTTTTTTTTTTTTTTTTTTTAAATATTTTATTTTACTTATTTTTTGTGAGCAGATTATTAATTCTACTTTCAAATCAGGCAGATGCTTATTTCAGCAGAGAGGCTGTTACATTAAGAAAAAGAAAGTCATCCTGTTAGATGCACAGAACAATCTTGTTCTGGCACCAGTAGCACTGGGAGAAGGCATGAGCCCCCCTGTTATGGGTTTTTTCTATTTCTAGCTCCCTCTAATGTTCCCCTTGGGTTCCAGAAAGTATTTTTTTTCCTTTCTTTTTTGCTGATTGCCACCCACCAGCCTCTGTAAATGGAACAAGATGCGTCCCACTGGGGCAGCCGGAGCCATCCAGGCAGGATTGCTGTGTTAAACTGCTGAGAGCAGGTACAGAACCCAAGGACACACCTGCAGAGACACCCAGGGATCAGCTTTGCCTGCGGCAGGGAGGGAGGTGGCTTTGGGTCAGCCCTCTGTGCCGGGTCTCCTCTCCAGGCAGGGCGAAATCCACCATTCCTGTGCAGAGCCAGTGGTTCCTCTGGCCTGGGGAAGCAGCTGGCACAGCACCCAGGTGTCCTGGAACAGCCCCAGCTTTTGTACAGAGAGCCCTGGGCAGGTGATACCTGCTCTGCTGCTGGGCATGGGCAGGGTGGAGGCAGCTTTGGGCTGCCACGTGTGTGCACCTGGGATGTTGTTTGATGGAAGCTCCGTGTCTGGGGTGGTCAGACCCATTTCACACCTGCAGCTCTTCAGCCTCCGCCGCTGACACCATGACCATGGAAGATGCCATGAGGTTTCCTTCACCAGGGAGCCATTTTTTTCTGGCTTAAATACATCCCGTCAGGTGAGAAACACTGAGAGGGAGGAAAGGAGAGGGGTAGGGGTGGTGTTTACACCCACCCAGCTGTCTGGGCTGTGGCACTGCAGTGCAGAGCTGCTGTCTCTTCCTCCACCTCCTCCTCCTCATCCTTCTCATCCCTCCCTGCCAGACTCCCCACAGTTGCCTTGCTCTGGAACCACTGTTCCAGCAGGACAGAGATCCTCCCCATCCCTATGCCCTGTGGTGTGGGAAAGCCTCCGACCTGCTCCAGCACCTGCCCTGAGAGGAAGCCCTGGAGGTCTGGAAGCAGCAGCTGCGAGCAGGACCATCACAGAGGGAGGGGATCCTCTAAAGGGTATGTGATGCTTCTAAATCAAAGTCCTGCTGACAACACAGAGCACTGAATGCCTGCCTGGGGCCCTGCTCCCACAGTCATGTGACGACATCAGAATTTAAGCTTTAATTAAGAGATGAGTGTGGGGAGGGAGGGAAGAGTCTCTGGCCCTTGTGGCTGCAAAGGAAAGCTGGGAAACATGACCTGAGTGCAACCAGCATCTGTTTTAGTGTGCAGACAGCTCCCAGCAGAGAGGTGAGCAGCTGGGAGAAGAAGCCATTCCATAGAGTTCCCAATCAAGTCAAACCTGCTTGTGCTTCTGCTTACAATGAAAGAGCTTACTTGGAGAAAGGAGAGGTTCCAGAAAAGCTGTGCTATGGCAGAGTTCCATAGAAACACAGAATCCTGGAAAGGCTTGGTTGTAAGGGACCTTAAAGATCATCTAATCCAAACCCCCTGCTGTGGGCAGGGGTGCCACCCGCTGAATAGAAATGCCTCTTTGCCAGGTACAAGCAGAAGTTTCATGGACTGGTCGTGACTGGCAGGTCTGCAGGAGCATGGGCTGGTTTTCAGCACTGATTTGAGCATCCGACCATCGCAGAGCACTCAGGGCATTCAGCTTGGATGAGGATGCACTGACCAGCGAGGGTCACTGCCTCCCTGTGGCGAGGGAGGTGGAAGAAACAGTGTTAGGTCAGGAAAGCAAAGGTGTTTTACTTTCTGTGTGTCCCTGCAAATGTGTTTTCATTGTCCGTGCACCCCTGAAAGGTGTTTTCTTTGTCCATGCATTCCTGCCCAGCCTCATTTTGCTTTCCCTCTCCTTTCTCCCATACTCGTTCATTCCCTCTCAGCAAAGGCAAACCTGCCCTTTGAGTATTCAGCATTAAATATTTCAGTGTTAGCTTCCAGCTCTTGAGCAAAACCCCAGAAAGAACATTACTTTTAACTCCCCTCCAGATGTCTTGGGCTGTCCCTGGGGAGTGCAGTCTCACAGCCAGGGGTTAGGCTAATCAGAGATCTGAGGACTCAGGGAGAGCTGCGTGTTGCACAGTTTAGAGCAACCAGGAGAGATGGGAATAAGACAAGAAGGTTTTCATCTTCATCTCTGGTTAAAGCTAAATGAATAAGCCCCACCAGACTAATGTGTTCTCTTTGCATTTTGTCTTCCTTCCCCTGTTTTCCTCCCCTTACCCCCCCCATTCATGCACAGACTGTGAAAGTCTCAGATTCCCCCCTCCCACCCGTAAAGGACTCCCAACTGTTTCTTGATATTTGTTTTTTGATATTTGGGATCTGTGCCGTACTGTTCAGCAGGTGAGTGTTGCCAAGTCACATGATGAACTGTATCTCAAGACTATTTAATGTCTCTTCAAAGCCCACACTTCCAGAGTCCTGTGATTATGTAAGTGTCTCAACAATTTTTAAAGTGAGTTTACGGCCCTCATAATTGCAGAGGAAAACTTGATAATACTACTCCTACATACTCAGAAAGCAGAAGGAAAAAAAAAATAGAAGAAGAAGAAAAAAAACCCCAAACCCTGAAGATTATCAGATTTTAAAAGTCTCATGAATTTTAAAACCAATCTCTTAATACTTTTTTTGAGCCTAACTCATGATTTTCAAACAGTAACCAATGTGGCTGTAGGGAACGTAAGGCTGGTTTGTTTTTTTATTAGTTAACATACATAAAATATCCAAACCCAGGGAGACTCAGAGATTCAGCATTGCACTTCAGTGCCCACCTGGAGACAACACGGTCTTTTCTTCTGTGCTGATGCTGAGGATCTCCCCTTAATCCAGGTCTCTAGTCGTCACTACTGCAGCATAAATATTTCCCCAAATTACATTAGTGTTAATCATACGAATGAGAATAGCCATAGTATTGATCTTCATAATACTTAGGTTATTAAATTTGAGTTTGAAGGTAGTTTTGCGGTGCAATTCATAATAGCAAATCTTGTCAGTATGCATAAGCAGGGAGAGCAGGCCACAGAGCAATAGCACTGCAAACCCAGAGAGAAATGTATTCTACAGCCTTCCATCCTACCACAACATTACACAACAAACAGACACTTGTGGCTGAATTTGCAATGTCAGAACTGAAATTTTTCTAATTGTTTGGTAATCTCAGATGGACTTAATTGATGTGAAAGGAGAGAAAAGCCTTTGAATGTTGAAAAAACTTGTTCCAATGTTTCTATGGGTATATGCACCACCCAGGGGGCCTTTTCTCAGCACAAAATCACAGAATGATTTGGGTTGGAAGGGATCTTGAGACCATCTAGTTCCAACCCCTGCCATGGGCAGGGACATCTTCCACTAGAGCAGGTTACTCCAAGCTTCATCCAACCTGGCCTTGAGCACTTCTAGGAATGGGGCAGCCACAACAATATTCCTGGAATATTTACACACACACACACAAACCCAAGGATGCTGGTGTGGTCAGATGGAGAGGGGTCACCACTGTTACCCCTAAGTGGTGGGTTTGCCTTCCACGTACACGTTTCCTCAGGCTGTCTTATTCCATTTGAGAGCCGTACACGCGGAGAGGAGGGGAGGGGGCAGAGCAAACCGTGCCTGTGGCTGGTCACAGAGCCTCAGAAGTACCTCTGTGCACACAGGGGCGTTGATGTGTGAGGTGCACACAGATATTGAGGTGTCTGAAGCATCTCGCATGGCCTTGAGTAGATTAAGGGAAATCTGAGAAAGCTTCCCTGTGAAATGACTCTGTAATAAGGGACAGAAATTACCAGCTCTTGCAGCATATAACAAAAGAGGAACCAAGACTGTGCAAGAGGCTGAATGCTACTATATAATAAGCTTACAGGATAATTATCAACTGTACTTGGGCTTAATTTTCTTCTGCAGAAGAGTCATAAAAATAAGTTTATTGTTTTGACTCTGAGGGAACTGAGGTGTTTGCATCAGGTCTCTAAAAAAGACAGTGCTTTATCTCCCCCTTGCACATATCAGCTCCATTGGTGACCATCTCCTGCATGACTGTGGGTGAGCATCCACAGGAAAAGATTTTCTATGCACAGCTGCTGTCTGAGAGCTGATACAGGAGAATCACAGCTCTTTGCCAGGGCCCTGCAAGTGTCTGTAACACTGGAGTAGGATTTTCACTTATGGTAGTGGGGATTGTACACTGAGAGGGGAGCAGAATTGGTGAAGTTCTACAAGAATGAATGAAAATAAGCAACAGGATGGCAAAGTATTTGCATTTTAGGTGCAATAACATTGTCTCAGTGAGATAGAAAAGTATTTTCTCCAAAGTAAGGCTTTGTCAAAATTCTGTATTTTGTTAGTAGTGTAGTGTTTCCTTCTGATGAATTGGATCCAAGACATTTTTGAAGTCCCAGCCCCTCTGGTCACTAGTGACTACAGTGAAAGAGGGAGATCTAAGAAATGAGCTATTTTGACAAAATTTTGTCTTGTGAAAACATTACAAGCTGTTCCAGATTCTTCCAACATGGAACAAATCCAGATTCTGCAGCTCTGAAAGTAGCTACTAAAAGGAATCCTCTCCTGGGCAGCTCCAGCCACAGCTGAAGCTGGAGCTGGAGCTCTCCCAAATGGGAATGATTTAAGCTTTGTCTGGAGATGCAGAACTGGAACCCTTACCAATTACAGATGAGTTATCCTCAGGTGCCACAGGGACACTGCACAGGGACTGAGGAGTAAAGGATTAGCCAGTGCACACAGAAATATTGAGCAAGCCACTACTACCTCCTATTGTGCTCATGCCAGTGGAAATCCTTCTTAGAATGGCATATTTTATTCAATTTTTAAGAGCTCTCAATTTTTCATTGAGGAAGGAGAGCTGGAGCAGCATCCGATCCGTAATCAATCAGCCTTTGCAGGAAAGCTCAGAGGAAGGGCTCTTGCTCTTTAGTCCTTTATCTTCTCTAAGAACTCACAGAAATTGTATTTCTGAATGGGATTGAGAGTGAGGGAGAGGGAAAACCGCAGCCAGGGCAGTCCTCAACTGAATCTTATAGACCTCTGTCCTGTAGTACCTATTCTGTGGCAACTGGCCCTACAGACACTGTCTCCAAACACATCACTCTGTCTCCAGAGGCAGCAGATGATCTTTCAGATAAGCTCAGCCCAGAATTAAAAAGGGGATTTAAGCATTTTTTTAGTGGGTGCTTAACTGCCTAAGTGCCAAAATCCTGCAGTTTTTAGTGGGCATTACAAACTCAGGAGCTTTGGAACAGGATCTGCTACGATCTTAAATGAGGCCATCCATAACATAAGCCATGAATTTATTACCCCTGGTAATAAATCACTAGAAATACACAGTGATAAAAGGAGGAATAACAGACACAGCTCACCCAGGGATCTCAAAGCTCTTTAGAGTTCCTTAGGATAGTGGAAGAAAAGGATGAGTTTTGTTTGTTTGTTTCGAATGAATAAATTAATCATTAGTAAAATATTATGCAGTTCATCAGATATATTATTTACTAGCTATTTGTCAAAATAACAGCTCAGTCATATATTATCAGAACTAAACATTTATAATGTGTGTATATCTACTCATCAGATGATTTATTCAGGCTTTGGGGGAATGAGTTAGTTATTGACCAGCTAAAGCACCACTCCCTTGGGAGGCAGAGCTGTGTTGGGATGGGAGCGCTCGTGAATTTGGACCATGCGTTTGCTGTGGTGTTGTGCAGAATCCTGTGGCTGGGATTCCGCTTGGCACTACCTCAATAAAAACAGGCAGAATCCTGATTATCTCCACCCAGTGCCAGGTTTGTCTCAGGTAGGAAAATTCAACTACTTATTCAAGAGCAAACCATGATCTGAGTTCTCCACGTTCTCGTAGGACCTGTGTCTGACCCCAGCACCAAGATCCTCATCCCTTCTTTGTTATTTCAGCTTAAAGTATCTCTCCACCCCCCAACTTCCACGAAAGGGTTTAGGAACCCCAGTTTGCTGCTCCGTGTGATCGATGGCACAATTTCGGAAACGCTGGGAAAGAACAGAGGAGCCCTTTACCAGGTTCCTCCCAGCTCCCTCTCCCGTGCCAGCGACCTGGCCCCTTTCCAGAAGGGCCTCAGCAGAGGGAGGCTGCGTGACTGACACTGCCCTTGTCATTCGTGACCAGCATCCCAGGAGGCTGCAGCTTCTTCCAAGCCTTTATTGGTGTCAGCGCAGCCTCTCCCCCGGGTTTTATTAGGGAAGCTGATGCCAAATCACCCAGCTTCCTCCTACTCGATAAAAAATGTTTATAACCCAGTAAATTTTAACATATCAGGAGCTTGTTATGGAGGGAAAAGGTCAGTGGGAGAGAAAGAGAAAAAAAAAAAAAGGGTGCCCTTCCTTCGGAAATTCTGGCTGGGTACAGACGAAGGAGGGAGCGCCAGGAAAAATATCTTTTGATATGATAAAGTCTCATAATAGAAAATGTTGCTGCAATACAGGCCTCGTTTCTTCAGATAAATATTTAATATAGATCACTAAAGATTAATCGAGTACAGAAAAGTGTCTCTCCTATGGTTGGTGTAAAGAAAACATCTTCTCGTTAATTTATTATGGAGCCTGAAATGAGAAAAATCCTATGGAGAGAAAAGCAGGGTACGGTTTCCATAGAGAAGCAGTGCACCACACCAGAATTTATTTAGTGTGTGGGCAGAAGACTTCCCAGAACCAGCTGCAGCGTGGCGTTCGCCTGATGAAGAATCCCAGCGTAGGAAGAAGCCTCCCAGAGTCACTGTGTCTTGCTGCCCTGACTCCTGCAGGTCCCAGGGCTTCCAGGAAGGGTGAGACCGTGAGATCTGCGGGCTCTCAAGAGCCTGGATGAAGATTGTATGGTGGCACGTGTAACATCCCAGTTGCTCCTCCAGGAAAAGGGCGTTCAGTCCTTTGGGGGTAAGGTGATGCCCCAAGCTCCCTGTGAGGAGAGGAACCCCAGAGCCTGGAGGCTTCTTTAGCCAGAACTTCTCATAACCATCTCCCTGAGATCTCCAAGGCACTGTGGCCTTTTCACACCTGGTTGTTTTGGGCAGTAGAGAATCCAGGGTGTCACTGTGAGATCTCCATCCCCACGATGGTGGGTGTGTTCAGTCAGCTCCACTGCGATGGGGAAATGACAAGATCCCTTCACTTTCTACAACATCGGCCACAAAAACCATCTTCCCCAAGCATTTTGCAGTATTAAATAGCACAGTTACAGAGGATAAATCATAAATAGCAGCAGAGACAGTATGTGGGAGAAAATAAGAGTCACAGGCAAGGGAGGAGAGACAAAAGATCCAATTTCAGCTGAGACTGAAATGGAACAGAGAGTCAATGAGATGGAGAGTTACATGGGGGTTGTTCCAGATGGCCAGCTCCATTCATGTGAAACCTCTTGCACCACCAGCATCTTGTGATGAACTTGTGAACAAAGGGACACCACTTGCTTTCAGATGAAGAGGGCAGAAGAATCTGGCGGGTCTGTCTGCACTTGGGGATGGGGGGAATAGAGGAGCCCCTTTCTGAAATGTGTGTAAAATTTTAGAGACAGGAAACAACTCTGGAGAGAGGGAGACATTTTTCCACCTCTCTGACAAGACATGTCTAGCTGTTTCTATAGAGGTGAGACTTTGACCTTTTCCTGTGGACGCCTTTCCTGTTTGGGGAATGTTTGTGTCAAGTAAACGACAAAACACTGGTCTGCATGTTTAAGTCTCCCGGGGAGAGAGGTTGAGGGGGAAAGGGTGAATGCCACTGGCCATATCCCAGTCATGCTGCTCTGTGCACTGCTGGGAGGGGAGCAGGAACATGGGAAAACCATGGTTAGAAGGGATGGTTGCCTGTATTTTTTTGCCATATGCATCTCAGAGTGTCTCTTCTGCTGCCATGATTAGGTGAACTCGCAAGACACCATTTTTTTTGGCTCGCATGGGAGATGGTGGAAGGGCAGAGTGGCTTTAGCCCTCGGTATCACAACCCAAGGAATTGAAAGGACACACCAGGGTCACACCTTCCCACCTCCTACTCTGCCAGGCAGAACAATTTGCTGTTTGAAGCACTCTAGTCCTAAACCTCTGGGACACTGCTGGCGCTCTCTTTGCAGACCACAGGTCTTGACTGCTCCCAGAACCCAAGTGACAACCAAAATCCTAAATAATAACTCTCTCCAGTTCTACCGCAGGCTCTTAAACTGCATACAGGTTCAAATGGGTGGCAGCTGTAGCCTGGGACTATCTAGTGGAAAGTCTAACAGATTTTTAATAGCAGCAGGGATTGTTGCAGTCATTTAATATGAAGCTATTCTGTGTTTAGAACATTTATTTGTGGCACGATCTGGCCAGGAGAATTGCAACAGCTAATTATTAATTTTCCTGCTCCCTGGATGGTCTAGGGCTGACCAAGGAGCTCTTCTTTTATCCCCTGCAACCACTCCAACTGCACTGCAGCTTGGTCCCTTGTCACCTTGGCAGGGGCTTTCATCAGCCAGACCCCTCGGACTCTGCCTGTCACGCTGCGTCCTCCCGCCGCAGTGAGCCACAGATATAATCTATGGAACACAAACATGATTTTATAATAAGTTTTCTATGCAGCCAGGAGAAAATGCCAAACAGACTCAGAAAACAATCAGTGAGTGGAAGTCGGTGGCGGTGATGAGTGCGCTGCTGGTAACGGTCCAGCGCCCAGGAAGATTGAGGCTTTCAATACCTGCCCTGCCAGAGCCTGAGTGGGGCAAGGAGAGATGGGCAGGGGGGGACAATGAGGCTCAGGAAAGTGGGAATACCTGGTAGGTCTCCTGTAGGGAATAGGTTAAAACAGGAGGAATATCAGAGCTGCACAAAGACACCTCGGTACAGCTTCACTTCTCTGGAGATCAGCAAACCCACCATCACCGGGCTTTGGAAGTGGCAGTGGAAGGAGCTGGGACAGGCAGGGCTGCAGGGACAGATCTAAGCGAGATAAACATGCACTTGTTGTGGAGGCCTCTGGGTGCTGCTCTTGCACAGAGCCGGATAATTCATCCCTCCCGCTGTAGGCAGTTTTAGGAGCCTCTCTCCCCTCCATCAGCTTTGGTAACAGCCCCCGCCTAGGGCAAGTTGACATCAGGTTCCATGGCCTGCCACCAAAGGTGGTCTGTAGGACCCTAAATCTGTGCTGCTGCACACACTGCAAAAGCTGGGGGAGAGGAAAACAGAAAGGAAGGCTGGGAAACATGGAGAGGGGAAGCAACTGCAGCAAAGAGCGGGAGGAAGGAGAAACCTGAGTGCTTTGGTGTGGAGGGAAGAGCTGAAACGCGTCCCACTGGCTGGAGCCACAGCTCAGCCACTCTGGGGGCTGTACCCCAGGGTAATGACCCAGTCCAGGGCAAGGAGACAACCCTTCTCCTGTCCCCTTCCCTCCTGCCACTTCCTCGGGCACTGGGAATTGTGAGGTTTCCAGTCAGCAGCAGGAAAGATTTGGACCAGCTCTCTACCAGACTGCACAGTTGTTGTTTGGTATTTTTTGTTCCTCCGGTTTCTGTAAGAGTTGGGGGATTCACATTAGCTCTTTTCCTGTCTTCTTTAAGTACTCCAGGCTTGAGTCATATAATTGTATAACTCACAACTTCCATTTAAAAAATAAGAATAGGCTGCCTTTTAGGATTGCGAAGAAAAGCCAGAAAATACAAGTCTTTAAATCTCAGAACCCAGAAGGCAAATAAAAAGCATTGCAGGTACTGTTGTTTTGCTCAGTAGATAAATACATACATATGCAAGTGCTTCAGAATTCCGGGGTCCAGCTCGTCCTTTCGGAGCAGAGGCTCAGATGTGCAATAGCACATATAATCCCTTACTCAGCCGTGTGCAGCTTGAACTGCAATAGGAGCTGATAATTTTGCTTTGCCCCCCTGAAACAGCCATGAGGGAAGGTCTTTGTAGGATCACAGACTTGTTTAGGTTGGAAGGGACCTTGAAGATCATCCGGTTCCAACTGCCTGCCATGGGCAGGGACACTTGAGTGTCTCAGATTTTCTGCAGCACCCGATCCCCCCCAGACTAAATTTTCAGTCTCAGAGTATCCAGACTTTGAACTTGACACAAACCAAAAAGTCTACCATGAAAGGGAGCGCAGGGAAGAGAAGAACCAACCCCACAGAAGTTCCCACCCAGACTCAGCAAAGGATTCCCATGCCACGATAAAAGCACAAAGCAAACACCTGCCAAGCCAAAACGAAAATCTGAGACAGAAGTGCAGTTACTAAAGAAAAACCCCCTTCACCCTCTATTTCACTTGTTACTAAGCTTAAAAAAAACACAACCTGCCCTTGAAAAGCAAAACAAAACACATACCTTTCCCCTGCATAAAACTCCCAACACTCAACAATCAAAAATTATTAAAAAGAAATTAAATTGAAACAAACTAAAAATAAAATAAAATAAAATAAAATAAAATATAAAATAAAATAAAATAAAATAAAATAAAATAAATAAAATACATGCCCAAACCCCAACCCTCCTCACACAGGTGACTTCTCTTTCTCCTAAACAGCCCTTGAATGGTGAGGCTGTAAATCTTTGCAGCTGGCCTCCTCCTGTCCCCCAGGAAAGAGCCCTGTGTTCAGGGAAGGGCTCAGCTCCAGCCCTCTGGCCTGTGCCCTGATTTTTGGTGCAGGGGAGCATCTCTACTCACAGAGACCTGCTGGCCTTTGAGGCTGCCTGCACCGAAATGGAGGAGGTTTGGCTCTTAACTTCTCCCAGACTTGCACTTCCCATCTGGACAGCTGCATGTAAGTGGATATTTTTATATTTTTGTAGCTGAACTAAGCACTAAGTGCAGGAAGGAGCTCCTGTGGCTCCGTGTCACACGGGGTGGGTCACACGTGGTGCCTTTTCATTGAGCTCCCTCAATCCTTCTGCAATTTGGGGGCCCACAGCGTGGCTGTAACAACCCCTGGCAGCTGTTTCAGGGGTGTTGGAGGCTCAGCCAGCTAAGGAAGCTCTCCAGTGGTCCTTTTCAAACTCAAACAGCCTCCTGGCTGTGGTATATTGATAAAACTGCAGGTTTTTGGGCAGGTACAGACCAGCATCCTCCTTTCCCCCCAGCCCATCCAGCCTGTTGTTCCTCGCTGGTTTGAGCACAAGGGGCACAGTCAGTATGACCTTTCTGAAGGCAGTGGTTTGGGTTTCCTCAGATTGATTTCACAGCCTTTGGGCTCCCGTTACCTGATAGTGGGTAAGTGCTGGGGGTGTGCACCTGATCCCTCTCGCTTTCGGTATCCATCAGGTCCAACGCCCTCCCTGTGACATGACTCCAGCTCGCTCCACTTCATGGTTTTCCACTGCTCGTGCCTGGCTTTTGTGTCTTCCACAATGGGCTGGGATTTGGGAATCAGTGCAGTGCTGATTTGTAATAGACACATTTCTGACAGAACTAGGAGAAATGGATTCAAGTTGCACCGGGGAGGTTTAGATGAAATATTAGGAAGAATTTCTTTGCGGAGAGGGTTGCCCAGCATTGGAGCAGGCTGCCCAGGGAATTGGTGGAGTCACCACCTCTGGAAGTGTTCAAATACGGTGTGGATGTGGCACTCAAGGACATGATTTAGTGGTAAACATTGTGGTGGTTGATAATTGGACTTGACAGTTTTGGAGATCTTTACCAACCTTAAAAATTCTGTGATTTTGTCCCGATTTCTGTTCCCTGTGGCTGAGGTGGGGCTGGGTTTTCCCATCACCTCCTGAGTGAGGTGTTGGAAGCAGAGCATCCTTCTGGTCTGAGCCCTGGGTGGGCAGATAGGACCATGGGCATTTTTTGGCAAAATAAGGCAAGAAACTCAGCCACAACCCCACCACCTCCTTCAGTCCTTCCTGGTGAGAGATTTTGGCTTGCCTCTGTAGCTGGGTGAATTTCCCTCATGGTTGTGCTGGATCCTGGATGACTTCCTTGGAAAAGTTGTTCTTCTCCTGCTGCTTCAGCTTCTCCATCTACAGTGACACGTTTGTTTAAAGGTGCCTGGAGATCCACATATCAAAGTCACAAATAGCAGCTAAAGAAAACATGACTCATGATGGGGAAATTGCCAAGAATGTGCCTGAATAACCAAGGGCCTCAAAGCTTCACAAACAGATCCCAGGAAACAAAAGCATTTGCATTCACTAGTCTCTGTTCCCTGGGTAGGAGAGGACAAAAATAAAGCTTTTCCTTTACGAAATGTTGCATAAAAAGCATGGTTATCTTTTCATTGCAGGCCACTTTGCAGCATGCAAAGAGATTGCCTTTCTTCACGAGTTTGTGAATTTTTATTTTATTGCAGTCTTTTTATTTCCTCCATCAAAACATGCCTGAGTTTGAAATGGCATGACTAGGAATGAAAATTAAATACATCAAAACTGATTTTTGTAGAAATGAGATTTTGGAGCAACCAGGGAATGTTCAAGGCTTTCTCACAGCTTGTGTTCAGTTTTTTTGCTAAAGAGAGATGTAGTCTGAGGAAATGGGTCACCTTTTTCCTAGAGAAAATTTCCTCAGTTTTACTGTAATTCTGAAATGTCATAGGCTTTTGGGGACAGTTTTTTTCCTCTTTTTTTAATCTCGAACAAAGCACAAATGTCTCTGATTATGGATGGCTTGAATTTTGCTGCAGCCATACTCTGCAGCCTAATTTTTTTAGCCCTTAACCTCTTATCTTATGCTATTTGCCAGTAATTTCAGGCCCAGCCACCATCCAAATCCTATTCGGAGAGGGGACATC
This sequence comes from Grallaria varia, assembly GCA_013396735.1. Classification (NCBI taxonomy): domain Eukaryota; kingdom Metazoa; phylum Chordata; class Aves; order Passeriformes; family Formicariidae; genus Grallaria; species Grallaria varia. The sequence goes on from VWZG01009679.1 coordinate 221,172, forward strand.
CTCTGCATACAGCCACTGTGTTTATCCCTGCTTGCTGATGCCACTGTTGGAAAAGCAACCCTTGGCCGGGGGCCTGACTGTGACAGCACAGCTTGGAAACCAAAGGGGTGTTGAGCCAGAATTGAGTGTCCTGAGGAACCATGAGGAGGAGGGGGAATCACTGCTTTCTCTCAAACCAACTTGGAGGAACTAATACCAAAATATTATAGGAATAAAGTGGCAAGAATCAAGGTGGGAGGGAAGCGTGGCTTTGTTTTACTGTGTCCAAAGAGTTTTTGTTCACTTGCTCCCTCACTTCTACCATGGGGTTCCTGAAAGACCCCTTGGAATGGCATGGGTGATGAGGGATGCGAGTCCTTATCTCCTCTCCTGGCTCGTTCTGATGTTGGTGACCACGCGTTGGGTCTGGCTGTGCCTTTGGGAGCAGGCAGTGGTTTGTCTGTCCTGCTGCACCTCTGCGAGTTGTGTTTTCCCTGCGTGTTCTCCACGTGCAGCCTGGAGCACACCCTTCCACCTGGCAGGGAAGGGCACGGACCCTCTTCACTTCACTTAACCTGGACCAAACCCCCTCAGGTGCCCCGCAGCAAAGGGTCCCTGCTGGGAACAGGTGGCTTTGCCAACTGGCTGCCTTTAGGCATCCAAACCACCAAGGAGCTCCTGCCTGACGTGCTCACTGGTGTCTCCATCAGCTGAGCGTGACTCAGGGCCGAAGGGTGGGCGAGAGGGGACAGCGGGGACAACGTCCCCTTCGCCTGCTGAGCCCACAGACGTGGCAGCTGTGCCCAGGTGGCCCTGCCAGGACTGCCTCGAGGGTTCAGCTGGGTACGGGAGACAGCAGAGGCTTTGTATTTAAACATCCCTTTTTTATTTTTTATTTTTGTTTTTCCTCCTGAATCGGTGAATTTGAGCCTTTGCCAAGCAAGCGGCACAACTGACCAGAGGGGGGGTGATGGCTCCATTTTCTGACAACAGTTGGAGTTTTGAAACATGGTTGCACGCTGCGTTGGAGGAAATTTTGTGCTTTTTTGAGAGCAAAAAAGGGCAATCAAGGCTAAATTTCCGATATTACCTTCCCAGTATTGACAGATGCTGCGCTTAAGCCAGCGGCAGTGCAGCAGCCAGGTACCCTCGCCCGCCATGGGAGGAATTAAGGTTCAAGTCCACATTTCTCAGGTTTTTTCATCTGAGCAAACTGTGACTCACGATAAGCAAAGAGCAAAGTTTGGGGCTGTGGTGTCGCAGGCTGAGGTTATCAGCTTGCTACAGCTAAAATCAGGAAGAAAAGCCTGTAGTCCACACACACCTCCATCTTGAGGAAATGAGGGAAGGGCAATTTAACGAAATGACTTGTTCCAAACTTTGTTCTTGTTACAGCCTTTGATTTGTGCTGTTGTGCTCCTGTGAACAGTGGTAGGATGCAAATCCAGATGGGGTAGGGAAGGCACAGTTTGCTTGGGGGGGTTTCCATGGGGTAACAAGGGTTCACCATGATTTGGCATGGACCAGCCCTCCCCTGGGTGATCTGTTATCAGCTCTAGAAATTAAACTCTCTCTGCCTGTCTTCCATTTCAAACTTGCTTACAAAAGCAGCAGATTTAAATATTTCCATGTACTTCTTAGCCATAGGAGAAGGGACTTCATATAGAGTTTAATCTTCTAACCTACTGGAGTCCAAATGCACGCATCATTGTGAAAAGGTCTGGTTTTGTTTTTTTGTTTTTTTGTGTTTTTTTAATTTGTTTTTATGTTGTTGGTTATTTTTGTGTGTGTGTTGTGTGTTTGTTTTGTTGGGTTAATTTGTTTTATTTGGATTTCTTGTCTGTTTTGTTGGGGGTTTTATGTTGTTGTTTTCTCTCTGCTGGTTGGGTTTTTTTTCTTGTTTTTTCCCCCCATACCAGCAGCTACAGAATGATTTAGGGCCTTTTCCTGTCTATGCCCCATGGTCCTTTACATTCTTAGTTATTTGTCTCTCCATCCTGTCTCTTGGCTCCCCTTCCAACCCGTTGTTGGTTAAGTCTAATTGGCTGCTGTTTGCCATCAGCTCTCTGGACAAGGACTGTGTTCTGAAAATAGGAGTGTACAAGAAGGCAATTCAAAGAAACATGGAGAAGAGAACCTAAAACCATACTGATTATCCCAGCTTTCCTCAAAAATACCTAAAATTCCTTAAATGACTCAGATGTTTCCACCTGTTGCTTCAAAAGTGCTGCTCTTTGAAAGCTCCTTGACCTTCCAGGATCAGCTTCATCGTGAATTCTCTGTCAAACTCCAAAAAACAGAAATCCAGGAGAAATATATCCAGAAAAATAATATCTGTGTTGTTGTATTCTCGACATGCCTGATTCACAGATGAGTGTCTCCAGTCTGTCTCAGGTGTTTTATTGGGAGAACTGTTCTGGCTGCATCTCTCGTGATTTTTATCATCATTCACAGTGAAGGAAAGGGTGTCTCTGTGTTGTCCATCCCAGTGCTCAGAGCACAGAACCCTGTGGCTTCCTCAGTAGCTTAATCAACCATGTCTGGTCTGGGTAAGATTTTAGGGAGAAAACAGCAATGGAAGAGAACATTTCCTATTGTTGCTAATGCTCGTTAAGCGGCGGCGGCGCGAACAACGCTGGGAGCTCTCGTGGAGATGTCACTCCAGCTTCCAGCCACTCCTGTCAAGCCCGGTGTAAACTGGAGTGGCTTGGAAGTGCCGTCAGCCCAATGCTGGAAACAGCTGAAAAATGGTGTGAACAATAATGGGAACTACTTCCCAGGAGATCTCTGAGGCTGAAGGACAATGGTGGTGGGAAGGGTCTCTCCACAGCTCGAGGGCTGGGCTTTTTGCAACAAAATCTGCAGTAAGAGTGTTAGAGGGAGAGTTGAGAGGAATAAATGTCCCACTGTAACCTGATGGGTGGGATGGAAGGGAATTGGGGCAGCTGACTCATGTGGAATATTGGAACAGATCCACAGAGGATGGATGAAGGAGCTGGGGAGTTTGTGTTGAAGAAGTTCAGAAGTTCCTGCGTGTTATCTGAGGCTGCATAAACACCTAACTTGGAGGTGACCCCGATCAGGTGAAAGGGTAGGAACCTACTCTGCCCTGTTTTCTTGTGATCGATTGCTATGGTAGCTCTGCTTAGATGTGAAGTCAGAGGTAGGAAAAAAAAACATATCCTGGCCTTGATCAAATTAAATAATCAGCAAAATTAATAATGATCAAATTGAATGACTTATCTTTTGTCTTGTTCTTACCTATGCTGAATCACTCTGTTTTGAATCTCTAGTAATAAATTTTTTCCAGCTTTTTTTTTAAACAAATCAACCTTTTTGGCACCCTACAATTACATGTTGCATCCTAAGAGACCCAGATGTAATTCTGTCCTAAGAGAGAACACGAGACTCAGATTCATGTTTGATTAGATTTTTAATTCAGTTCTGAAACAACCTGTTTACCAAGGGGCTTTCAAGGTCACATGAAATCCATCTAACTTTGAAGTAATTTTCTTTCTTTTTGTTTCTTGCAAGTCTGTCTCATTCTGGACTTATTGTTTACCTCCCTCTCTTTCTAAAAAAAACAAACAAAAAACCCTCAGAATTTTCAGCCCCAGAACAATTTAATATTTTTAAGACAAATATTAGAATGATGAAAACAAAACTCTGTACCAGGAAAATTCAAGAGGCTGATCTGATTACCCAGAAAAGGGGGAGTCATCGATGTTTCAGTCTCCTCAGCCAATACCATGCACTTGGTCAATGGACAGACCAAGGGGAAAAGCAACGGAAGATTCTTCCATTGTCCTTCTGAGACAGGTGGAGGAGCAGGGAGTCCAACAGCATTGTTTAACTTCTACTGAATGATCCAATACTGTTTGTCCTCTCTTTGGTTCAGCCCTATCCAGGCAAATGCCCTTTTGGGGATAAACCTGCTGCAGACAGCAAAGCATTTATCAATAGATCAATAGTCAATTTATTTATCTCATTCACCTGCCAGCTGTCATAAGTGAGCCTGTCTGCTTGCCTGGTTGTTATGCAAAATGCTGTCAGGCTTTCAGCTTAAGTGATTTCTTTTTCATACTTTTCTGGAATTAGTTTTTTAGATTTTTTTTTCTCTCTTTTATGGCAGCGTTTCAGCCTCTGTCTAATTTGGAACTAGTATGAATCTACAGATTGGAGTTTTCTTAAATAAATTAGGGGGGATGAGTGCCAAAACCTCACAGGAAACTAATGCTTGTAGGTCCTTTGGAAAGCTCAGCTTTGGAGACTGACTTCTTCATGCTGGCCCAGAGAGGGAAGAGGCCAAGCTGCAGAGGAAACTGCTGCAGGGATATTGCACTGCTCATCCTGGGGCTGTCTGGCATTTTAAGGGCACAGACTAGAAATAAAACATCGTTGACCCCTCCGTAATCACAGATACCCTGTGCAGACTCATACTAAGCCTGATCTGGCAGCACAAGATAAGCATTGTAGTGCTGTTGTCACCTTCATACCATGCCCCACGGCTTTGTTTGCACAGTCCAGGGCTCCCAGGAATCTGGAAGAGCCCTCGCCCTGAGGACTGGAGATAACCAGGACTTTGTGCAGCCCATGACTGGGACAATTGTGCTGAGAAAAGGGAAAGGGCAGAACAGAACAAAAGCCCCAAACCAACAGCTCTGTTGTAGGAAGTTTGGGAGGATTCTGGAGGACTCAGGGCTAAGTTCTAGATGCTATCACAAAGCTTGGTTTTTTACACAGATAAGGCTTAAAATGTTCTGTTTTGGTTCACGCTCATTCTGACAGCTGATAACACTTGTCTGGAATATACTTAGAGGGGTCCTAAAATGTCTGTCTTAGTGATTGGGAGGTTTTGGAGGGGGCAGAGATACGTCTGGGCAGGTGCTGCTGTGTAGACACCAAAATCCCAGAGGGAGTGAAGGCTCCAGGGGCCCTCTGTCTCGGACATCTGATGACGTCAGAGTCAACTCTCTGTGTCCTGTGCCAAGGAGAGGACACGAAGCAGTGTTGGGGGCTTGCTGTTACTGGAGAGGTTGTTGCCTCATCACCTTTGGGAGCAGCTGATGACTTTGAAGGTAAGCTTTATAAAAAAGATAAAGAACCACTGTGCAGAAAGGTGTTGGTGGCTTCTCCTTACCCAGTTCCCACGGAGCAATGGGGCTGATCCTGTGTGCTGGGTGTGCACTGACTGCCCTGCGGGCAATCTATCCATCCAGAGCAGGAGGGGCTGGGGTGTTCTAGTTAGCATGACACAGGCTTTGTTCAATGTCTTCCTCCTCTGTTGGTTTGGGGTTTTTTCCTCCTTTTTCAAACTGACTCTGTCTCCATCACTGTTTAATGCATTTAGTTCCTTTTTTGTTCCAAGCACCAGCCCCTGAGGTCTGTACTGAACTTCATTCTTCACTTACATGCTTTGGTTTTCTTGGCCATTTGAAGATGGGGAATTTAATTTGCTCTGATGGCTTCTCTCTTTCTCTCTGCCCTGCCCTTGGATTCTCCTGTCCTTCCTGGGGTCTGCATGATGTACCCATTCCAGGCTTTTGACTTTTCCTCCCTCTTCAGTAATTTTGCCCCTGTTTTTGTGTTTCCCTGGAGGGGTCATAGTGCTAATGAGCACTGAGACATTCCTAGTGGCTTCTTCTGCCTCTGACATGCTGGCCTTGATGGCAAGCTTCTTAATGCAAGCTCTGAAAAGGCATGTATTTTCTCAGACACAGCTTTATTCAAATAAGGCATGTCCCCTTCCTGTTAGAGGGAGGAAAGCCTGGAATATGTTGTACTTCATTCCCTCTTCCCTCTCACCTCCCTTCCCCCTCTAGGCATGAGCACATCCTACCCCTTTCAGCCATTAGGAGGGAAGTTCCTCAGCTCTTTCTCCGGGCTTTAGAGACCAGGCTGCCCTGTGCTGAATTCCCTGGGTACCTCCCTTGTTAACTTGTGCTGTCTGTGCTGGTGAGACATTAGAGCACAGCCAAGTGCCTCTCCCCCACGACTCAGACATTACGTCATAGTTTTTCCCAACCCCATCTCTGCATCAGGGATGCAAACTCTTCCTCCTCTTTTGCTAAGAGGTTTATCATCTTTTCAAAGCCATTAAAAGCTTCCCTGCTGGCACAAGTTCAGGTCCTTGCTTGGGATTCCCTTGAGGGTCAGAAGATTCTCTACTAATTCCAGCTCTACCATGGGTTGCCACCATAATCCTGGACAAGTCTTGGCATCTTCTCCACTTGGAAACTGAGCGGGGAACAGGGCAATATTTCTCTTTTATAAAGTGCCTTGAGACCTGCAGAGACCTCACCTCTGTGTCCCAGGCAGTGGCCCTGGGACTGGGTGGCCCTGGTGGGTCTGAGAACCAATGACCAGTGAACTGGCAGCCCAGAATGCTTTCTATGAGGAAAGGTTTCAATGCCCTTTTGCACACATCATCCATGATTCCAAGGCCTTGGTGAAACCTAGATGGAAGGATTCGGTGGTGACAGACCTAATCCAGTGCCTGAATTAATTTTTGTCCAATAGCAGCTGCTTCTGTAGAAAATGCAATTAAATCTAATGTTGATAGCTAATAAAAAACCTGTTCTTGGAGGTGTTTCTTCACAGATTTCAGGAGTTTCAGGTTGGAACATTCCCTAAGGCCAGATCTATACTGTTCCCTGCAAATACCACTTTTTTTTTATAACCTCAATATAGCTAAATGATTTCACTCGCCATATCCATTAATGTTAAGTCTATTTTCCAAAATTGTACCATAACCTTGGCCTCAGGTGGATCTTGCAGCAGAGTTCTGTGGGTTGCATGGAGGATTGCTGGAATTAGAGGGTTACTTTCCATGTAAAATATTGGAACCGAAGGAACCAAGTTTAAAATATATTTCAGGACATTAAACAGTGAGCTTAACAAGATCATATCATTTATTTGACAATTGAGGGTGGACCGGGTGACCTCACTGGTGGTACCTTCCAAACTTCACCCTTCTGTGGTTCTAATCTCAACCAATCAACTGCACAGGAAGAAAAGAAACCCAGCCAAATGCTATGCAAAACCTATAAAAAGGCTTGAAAAATCTCACTAAGTAAGTTCAAATAATGCATAAATTAGAGGGAATTGCAACCGGTTCATGGATATTCTATGAGCAGAAGATAAACATCTAAGTTAGTTGCATAAATTATTCATCATAACATATTTGCTCAGCTTTTCTCATCAGCTGGGAAAGCCACACGTCCAGGCATAAGTAGAGTATAACAGAACTGGGCTTTCAGCTCCCTCATATGCCCTGGGAGCAGGAAGCCCAGGGGAGGCATGGCATGAATAAGAATTGTGTGGGAAAAGACTCCTTCACTACCATGCTTTAGGTGTGGATTCTGCTCAGGGCTCATCAACTTCCTCAATGGCGACTGGAATTACCCTTGGCAGCAGGAAATGTTGACGATATGATGGTGATTTCTTTCAAACTCCTGCTTTTGCCTCCTGTCTGTGTTGTCATGAGGTGATGTTAGACCTGTACAAAATGAACCCGCTTTCCCATTGAACATGTTGTTTACTGAATTTCCATTCTCCTTTCCTGCCCTCTCCCATCTTCACTGCCCATTGCTTTCCAATCCGTGGTCCCAATTTGCATGGTCTATCTCCACACAGAGGGGAGACACTCCTGGGGTTTGGGTGTCAGTATATCATAGAATCCTAGAGTGGTTTGGCTTGGAAGGGACCTTAGAGACCACCTCATTCCAAACCCTGCCATGGGCAGGGACACCTTCCTCTAGCCCAGGTTGCTCCAAACCCCATCCAACCTGGTCTTGGACACTTCAGGGATGGATCAGCCACAGCCTCTCCAAAGGAGAACATGATCAGTTGCACGTATCAACTTCTATGGTTGTTGCTGTTAAATTTTCTATTCCAAAGCAGCAAAACCAAACTTCTGTACTTTATTGAGGAACATGAAGCATTTATTCAGCCCTTTCTGAAAACATTTACCCAATCCTTTCTGGCTCTGGAGTGCTCTGGTCCCTCCTGATTTTATTGGTACTGCAGGAAGCCGTAATCTGAGAGCAAACATGTTCTTGAGTTTTACAGGAAGCAATAACCATCTCTTTGGAGAGGAAGCACAGATGGCATTTTTCCTCTGCTTGCTGGTTATGATCTTTATGATGGGAATATGGGCATCTCTATTTAGTGTAAAACTTTGCCTGTCTTTTAGCATCCAGCTCTGCCTCTTCCCGTGCAGTGCAGCTGCTGGAGAGGACCATTCCTTCTTCCAAGAGGATTTCCTTGTGTAGTGAGCTCTGGGGTTGCAACTCCAGTCCAGAATGATTTGAGCAACCTCTCTGTAGTGACAGAGAATAACTATTTGTCTTTGCATTTAAGGTTTTATCTATTATTAAAATCAACTGTGAGACATGCAAGTACTGGACTTTTCCACAATTCTGGGACAGCAGGGAAAACACTCTTCATACAGGGAATATGTGGATATTGGTTGTGTACTTGTTATCTGCAGACATCTGAAGACAACGGTCTGGTTTTGTCACTGCTGGTATTAGTATCTTGGTGTATGGGGTTTATTTTGGACTGTGTTTGGGGTTTTGTTGGCTTTTTGACAGAGGTTTTTCTAGGAAAGATAGATGTTTCCGTGGATTTCAAGGTTTGACACTAATAACTCATAACGTAGCGAGAGGTGTGCTTTGTTTTGGCATTTTGATTTGGCTTGTGGAAGCCTGGGAGCTACAGAGGGGCATTATCTCAGGTGTGAGGAGGTGTTTTGAAGTAAACAGCTGGCACTTTGCTATTTTAATGGATACAACTGCTGTTAGGCAGCATGGGGTGTTGTGACAGGGCACAATCAAAATAAATACATGTATAATTGCATTAAGTCAAATAACGTAACACACATAGAGTGGACTGGCTGGGGAAAAAAAAAGATCTGTTTTGTGATGCTGACTTTGCAACTAACCTTCCCAAATCTGCCTGCCCATGGGGTCCTCCACCAGCCAAATGGGACTGTCATGCTGGTGGACACACATTGACAGGAACTGCTGAGTCAGTGCCAGGTGTTGCCATCCCTATTGTGCTGCTTTTGACTGAGTGTTATGGATTAGTGCCTAATAATGCAATGTTTCTACCCCAGAACTCTGTCGGGAATGCCAAGTGTGACTGAAGGTTTCCAATTAGTCTTTTATTAGTTCTTAGGTTACGGCTGAAGCTGGGTGCCTCTGGAGAGGGACCCCTACCCCAATTCATGCCTTGCAATTATACCTGTATCACCCATCACCTAATCCTCAAGTCTGACCCCAAGTCCAGTAACTTAATTCTGGTCGGTGGTCTCTTGATTTCTTAGTGTTTTTCACTGTCACTGGGCTGGCCTTCTTCTGAAGTTACTTCATTCTCTTGGAATTGTCTCCTTGGTTCTTATCTTCATTCCACTCCTACCTGCTAAATTCAGCTAGTTCCTTGTTAGCAGCATTAATGTTCTCAAAGAAGTTTATTATTGGTCAGCTCTTACAGGAAAAGGCTTCAGCTGCTTTAGCTGCTGATGCTGAGCCACTAATGCTAAACAAGACTATTCACAGAGAACACAGTTAATCAAATTTCTTCTGTAACACTGGGATAAAGTTAAATTTTCTCCATAGTACCTGCAATGTGGCTGTGTTTTGGATTTGGGTTGGAAACAGTTTTGATCACACAGGGATGTTTTAGCAATGGCTGAGCAGCGCAGGGATTTTCTGCCTCTCATCCCACCCTGCCTGTTTTGCTTTCCTTGTCTGTGCAGCTTTTGCTTTCCCTGCTAACCTGTTTTTATTTCAAGCCACAAGATCTCCCACTTTTACCCTCCCAACCCTCTCCCCTGTCCCAGCACAGGGGCAGAGAATGAGCAGCTGTGTAGGGCTGAGTTGCCAGGTGGGGTTAAACCACAACACAATTATAATCTAAATAAGGTTCTTGTCTTAAACCCAAGTTGCAGGAACAAGTGAATGGAAAGTGACAGAGAAGCTTGTGAGTTGTTCTGGGAGATAGCTTAAGATAGAGCAGGTGCGTTGTAGGAGAGTAGGTATAAATAATACCCTTTGCTTTTAAGAAGGCCTTGCTCAATATTTTTCAAAGGACATTAATAGGTTTCTCATTTTTCAGGTGCTCAGCTGGTGATGTTTCAGAGGCCTGATTTTTAGATTGCAGGTGTGCAAGCTTTTCTCCAGGCATTTCCCTCTGTGTCATTTCAAAATGGATACCTGCAATAAAGAGCTGCTTTTGCAAACATTAACTTTATTTTTCTTTCCCCAGTTGCTCTCACTTTAAAAGCATGGATTTGAGAATCACTTTATTTGGCTGGGGTTTTTTCAAATACAAACAAACAAACCCTCCACTTTCATTCTGGCCTTTGCTTATATCTGAATCGATCCTTTTACGTGGTTTATCTCAAAAATTGGTTTTCAAAATGATCTTTTGCTGTATTCCTGGTGCTAAAAGATTAAGATGTTTGGAGAAAATGTGTTTCCTTCAGCTTTGCTTTGCAAAAGCGTGATAGGAAGGCTTGTGGGCAACAGGGGTATAACAATGTTCACACTGGGCTAGATCTGCGGTCTCACTGACCAGCTTTTTTGCTGTCAGAGACCAGAATTTGCTGCTTTATGGAGAAGTGTAAGACCTCCAAAGTGTGTGAGGGTGAAAGGACCAGCCTGCTTTTGTTGTAGGGAAATCCAGCTCTCTTCCAGACATTTCTGGAGTCTCCAAGGGCACTTCTTCATCAACCTAGACCCTGATCCTAAAAGTGCATTGTTATTGTGCAGTAATTTCTCACTTTTCCCTTTCACCTTGTCCAGCCTTGCGGCCCCATGTGTGTACCCACATGAGGATGTCCAACGGGATTTTCCCCTTCTCCATCCTCCTTTCCTGCCCTGGGTGGCTCTCTCTGCCCCTGCAGACTGGAAGCCTCACCCCTGTTGTGTTCCTGTGTCGTCCCACAGGGAGTTTGCCCGTTGGAAGGTGAGGAACACAGCCATCGAGAGGAGGGACCTGCTCCACAACCCACTGCCCCTCATGCCTGAGTTCCAGAGGAGCATCCGGCTCCTGGGCAGGAGACCCACCACGCAGCAGTTCATTGATACCATCATCAAAAAGTACGGCACCCACATCCTCATCTCTGCCACCCTGGGAGGTAGGTGGCAACCTGGGCTGTTTTCTGACAGGGTGGGGAGGGCACTGGGCACCACTGCAAATCTGTTCACTTTTGGGCTCCCTAAGAAAAGAGACATGGAGCTCCTGTAGTGAGGCCGGGCGGGATGTGAAGATGATGGAGGGACTGGAGCATTTCTTATGAGGAAAGGCTGAAGGAGTTGGGTCTGTTCAGCCTCCAGAAGAGACAATTGAGAGGGGATCCCATCCATGTCTGTCAGTGTCTCCAGGGAGGGGTCAGAGCATGGACCAGGCTCTGCTCGGGGGGCCCAGCTATGGGACAAGAGGCCACGAGCACAAACTGATGCCCAAGAACTTCCACATGAACATGAGGAAGAACNAGTCCAGGCGGGATGTGAAGATGATGGAGGGACTGGAGCATTTCTTATGAGGAAAGGCTGAAGGAGTTGGGTCTGTTCAGCCTCCAGAAGAGACAATTGAGAGGGGATCCCATCCATGTCTGTCAGTGTCTCCAGGGAGGGGTCAGAGCATGGACCAGGCTCTGCTCGGGGGGCCCAGCTATGGGACAAGAGGCCACGAGCACAAACTGATGCCCAAGAACTTCCACATGAACATGAGGAAGAACTTCTTTGCTATGCAGTGGCCGAGCACTGAACCGGCTGCCCAGAGAAGGTGTGGTCTCCCTCACTGAGGGTATTCTAGACCCATCTGGACACAGTCCTGTGCTGTGTGCTCTGGAACGACCCTGCCTGGGAGAGAAGTTGGACCAGATGACCCCAGTGTGGTCCCTTCCAACCTCAACCACTCTTTAATTCCGAAACCATGGCCATGCCGTGCAGGAGCTGGCCGGGAGCACAGGGCCAGGCCTGGCAGCTCCCCAAACAAATTGTCAGATGCTGTGAAAGCACAAAGAGCCTTTGGGAATGAATTCACAGCACGAGGTGCGTGAGTGCTTTGTGTGTACCTGTGCTCCTCTGAGAGCAGCGTGTGTGTGTCAGGAGAAACACGTGTCACTCAGCCCGGGAGCCTGGCTGCCAGCCCTGTGCCACTGTCCTGAGCTGGACAATAGGATGTGTTGATCCATCTTTTTCACAGAATGAAAGCAAATGCAAGAGGAAAAACATCCTTTCTTGCTGGAACTGGAGGAATTTGAAAGAGCTCTAGGAAAAGGGAGGTCAAGGAGTTGGGCAGGGAATGTGAGAGGGGAAGACAGGGCCAGAAAGCCTGTGCTGAATGCACAGAGTGACACAGAATAGGCTTTTGAAGAAACAGCAGTTAAGTAAAACTGAAAATATATATGGAGGAGCTGCAGAGAGGTCTGTGTGTGCACACAGAATATGTCAGTGATGACATCAGAGAGGGCACTGTAGGGCCATGAACTCCTGAGCATGCACTGCTGGTGCTGCTGCTGCATAAACATTTTGACTGATGAGTATTGAACGTGGGAGGGGTGAAAATCAGCAGCTCCTATTGATATTTGCTGCTGATTTTGTTTTCCTCTCCTGTATTGTTTTCACTATTCTCTTACCTCTTTCGGGTGTGCCTTTCTTTCATTTAAGTGCCTTTCTTCTGCTAGAAGGATTCTGCAGTGGGAAAGGCTCTTAATTTTAGTGGAGAGTTTATTGTTGTTGCTCCTTCTAACGTACCTCACCTCCAGCCTTGCCACACTGCAGAGTTTGCAGTGAACTTTGAGGAATTTCTGGCCATCTGTTTGTTCCCAAAGTGCTCTGCAGACTCTGGGATGAGATGGAGATGAGATTAGATGTGTGCATGTGATTCATGCACAAATTAGGTGGTAGGTAAATTGGCACAGTTCCACCGAAGTCAAATGGCCTCCGGTGTGGCAACGTCCTTCAAAGATCCTCGGGCTGCTCTTCCAGTCCAGGCACTAAAACAGTCCGTTCCATCAGCAAGAAATGTGAGAGGAAGGAGATTTCCAGGCATTGGAGAGTACAAGTGACTGCCTGCGTCAGGCCTTAATGAAGTCTGTGTAAAGATAAACTGCTTTTTATTGAGGAAATCACTTTTCAGGACCATGTTTTACAGAGGCCAAGACACACAAGTAAAGTGAGAGATTTTTTTGTGGGTTTGCAGTTCTTTCCATTGGCGTGCCTCTTTCTTCTTGCCACTCACATGCGTGGAAATTTGAAATAATAAAGACCTTTGATGGTAAAATATATTTTTAATTTTGCCTGGGTGAGGTTGTAAATTATTCACAGGGGCTTGTTTCTTCTCCTGGCTTTACAACACAATAATTTTAAATATGCAGAGACTTGTAAGGAGAACTGATGTTGGAGGGGAGAGTTAATGTTCCACCAGCCCAGAGCATGGTGACCAATGGTAGGGGAGAAGGGAAGGATTTATCTTGGCAATGGCAATCCCAGGATAAATGCAGATGAAGCTGGGCATGCATTATGCACAGAGGACGCAGTCTGATCACAGTCTGTGGGCTAAACAAGACCACTGGGATATAAAACCACACACGTCCTGGCACATTTGTTCTCCCAAGACCTCGTGTCTCCTCGGAAAAGTTACAGGTGTTCTGCCCTGGGTTACAGTCATTTGTAGCTCCGCCTGATGCCTTATTATGTTGCAGGTGAGTGACAAACCCAGAGGAAATAGTTTGCCTTTGGAAGGGCAGCTGTTGCAGGGCCCCGGCAGGTGGGTGATGCATCAGCCGGGCCCACCTGAACACAGCAGCGACTCTCACACCCGGCCACAGGAGGAACAGCTCCGATGCCTTTCAACCTACAGAGCAGCCGGGTGCCCCCAGAGCCCAGTAAAAACCCAGCTCTGCTCCAGTTGGGTTCTGACAAAAGGATCGGTGAAGGGTCACTTTGAGGGCATCCCACTCTCTGCGGTGGAGCACCCGGAGCTGAGAGCCACTTTGCAGGCAAAGCCCTAAAGGAAAAACAGCTTTGAAAGGAGCGCCAGCTTAATAAAAGAGAAATTAAGACCCAATATTGCAGCAGAAGTCTGTTAACCTCTCTTGATGTCCCGTTGCTGTCCCGTGTGCCCCCTCCATGGGGATGCTGTGCTTTTCCAGGTGTGCCCACAGCTACACAGGGTAGGTTTCCTGCGGCAGCGTTTCTGCTGGGCACCCTCTGCTCCCAGGGACAATGTTCATCCCTCAGGAAAAGCATCATAGCTCACGGGCTTTACTTTGCTGTTTCCTTCCTCAGGGAGATAAAACTGGCAGTTTTTGTGGGGAAATCACTGATCCTCACTGTCCTAAAGCACAGGCTTCTCTTCTCTGTTGAGTTTCTCCGTGCCTGCTTCATGGTGTCCAGGGACCAAAACCAATGGTGGATCTCCTGGTGATGTGACACCAGTGATCCAGCCCAGGCCTCCTGCCTGCCCTCCGGCCTCAGCATTCCTCTGGTCAAAATAGACTAGTCAGGAATGAAAAGGTCCTGATTTTTGTGCCTTGGATAGTAATAAAGGCATGATATTTTTCCAGAAAAAGCTGGGTTTGTCCAGTTAGTGGTGAAATCGATGAAGAGTTGGTGGCTGGATCCAAGAGGTTACTCCGGGAATTACAACTAAGGAGAGAGTTATCCCAGGTCTTCCTTCTTCCATCACAGCCTCATAAAAGAGTGGCAAAGTGTCATTTATGTCTGTTACATCTCCATGCAGTGAAATGCTTCTGTCACATGAGAGGTACAACACTTCTAGCTCAAACTACCCTTTCACACTGATGCAGCCCCTTGGCTAACTCCTGTGCAGGTGTCCTGTAGGTGGTAAAGGGGTTGACTCGTGAAAACTGACCCAACAAAAGCTTCAACCCCCCATGAGAAACCAACCCAAAAGATGAGATTTGGGAAGGCAGTGATGGCTTCGAGCGTCTGGTGTGCAGTGAGGGCTGTTCCTCACACTGATCCCAGCCATCTCATTACCTGTGCTTTGCTGCCTGTTTGCTGCACTCGCCTGTTGTGTCTCATCAGATGCAGGGCTTTAAATCCTCTGGAACTGTTGGTGTGGATGGGGCCTGATGTGGCAGAGCCTTGATCCCTTCCAAGGTCTCCTCACAGGCTCAACACATAATAATATGAATTGTGATAAAGGAAATCAAAGTTGTTCATTTTCCAGGGAAAGTGTTTCTTGTGAGCAGTAACAATGATGATACTGTTACTGCCACAACTTTGATCATGGTCAAAGGATAGTCTGTTACTCTTAACAAAATGTTAAAGGGAAAGTTTTAAATGCTAAACTTCTCTACTTAAGCGCTGTGAAGCCAATGAAAAGATTATGAATGATCAATTCTTTTGATGAAAAGTATCTTCTTTCCAGAAAAATAATGTCCATTTTTCATCTCAAAGCCAAAGGCTGAATCCTCAACATAACTATTGCTTGAAAAACTGAAATCTAATAAAAATATTTTGATTTTCAGCCAGAATATTTTTGGTTTGTTTTCAGGCATTTGGCTTCCAGATAAAAGCCGGACAATTTCCAGGGAAAGTGAGGGGGAGGGCTTAGTGGGGTTGTTTTTTGGTTGGTTTTTTTTTTTTTTTTCATGTATCCAATAAAAGAAATAATTTGGACAAATCAAAGAATTTCGGCTAATATGAATTTTAAAGAGAAGTAAGTCCTTGTTCTCTTAAAAGAAAAAATATGCAAAGGTGATGAAGAGCAAAATATTTCTTGGCCATAGAAATGGTGGTACATTTTTTTCTGACCATGCTGTCATTGCCAGAGGCAGTGTATTCATCAGCAGTTCATCTATCAAATCAGAACAAGTACCATTCTTCTCATTAAGAGAGTTATGTAGAAATGGCACATTCCTACCGTAGTTGTCTCTGCATTTATTAAAATCAGAGCTTCATGTGTTAAGGGTCCAGGATGGCATTTCACCTTTTTAGTCCTCCTTTAGTGCCAGCCTTATGTTAAGAATGAACTGAATTTTAATCTGGCTTGTCCAGCACAAATTGAACTTTTAGGTAAATATTACTTCTCAGCTTCATGTACTTTTCAGATATATTTTTTTACATTCAGGCTTCTGCTGACGTTTGTCAGCTCTTAACTGCTTCGCTCCCAGATTCTCTGAGGTTACTGATTCAAAGTCATGTGTTGTCCCTTATCTTGTACAATATTTTTCACTCTCCACTAAAATTCTCTGAATGAGGCTCAGGATAGGAAAGAAGACAGAAAGGTTGGTTAGTTAAAATTAACTTTCTTGTTTGCTCTTTCCTCTGTTTGCTCCCCTTCACTCATTCCTCTTCCTCTTTTGCATGGTAACTGGAGGCTGATGAGGGACAGCTAGCATTTGTTTGTCCTCTATGCCCACCTACACCACTACCTCCTATTTCCAATCATCATTTATCCCTTAATTAATCAGCTCAGTCAGAGGCTTGTATAGAGGTGTCATCTTCCCCTGTCGGGTGTGCAATGTTCTAGAGGCACTGCCCAGAGAGGAAATATTCCTCGAGTGGGATAAATGGTCTGAATCCTCTCCAGCACTTGTGGTAAAGCTGTGCTGGCTAATAAATGTCCAAAATGTTGACTATGGATTCTCACGGAGCTGATCTACAGGAGTGATGGACCTGGGCTTTCTGTCTGAAGAGAGGAGAAGGCTCCAGTATGTAACACTGGGGTTCTGGTGCTGATGAGCAAGGGTGGATTCCTTCGGTAGTGCTTCTGGTGCCGGACTTTTCTCTCTTTAGGTGCAAGAGATGACACCACTTGTTCCTGTTAACCTGGCAGCCTGAAATCTCCTTTGGTTTTTGCTGCAGGAGAGGAGGCCTTGACCATGTACATGGACAAAAGCCGCCTCGACAGAAAGGCAGGGAACGCCACGCAGAGCGTCGAAGCCTTGCACCAGCTCGCCTCCTCCTACTTTGTGGACCGTGATGGCACCATGAGGAGACTCCATGAGATCCAGATCTCTACCGGAGCAATCAAGGTACTCTGTCTTGCCTCAGAAAGGGAAAGGAGATTGTGTGCCCACGCTGGCACTGCAGGGATTTGGGGCAGGGCTTTGCCAGTCCAGTGTGATGTCTTCTTTGATCACAGGTTGGTTTGTTCCCAGGGTAAATTTTTCTTTTATGAACGTTATTGAAGAATTGATTTCCCCAGGGCCAGTAATATCCAGAAGGAGGTGGGCATTCAGTGTGATGGTTATGCAGCGTAGGAGACTTCCACTAAATGTGACAGTGACTTCTGGAAGGGAAAGGGGGAGCAGAGACTCCAGATCAGTGATGGAGGTTGGAAGGCAAAGGCAGGCCTGTGAAATTAACAACCCTGTGCAACCCAGAAGTGTTTTCCTCTTGTGGGTGTAAGACTGCTAAACATCTCTCAGCTGAATTTACTACAAGAAAAGGTGAAAAATTCAGTGTGGCATTACTGAGGCATCTGGAATGAAATGGACTGAGAGACAGCTTGGGGGTTGCAGCAGGAAGGAAGGGAAGCTGCTCAGAGAATACAAAACAGGGAAAATGGCTCTGCAGACAAAGGCTGCCTTCTCTGAAAGCAATCATCCTGCACTGGGCAGGGATTTTATTGTTGCAGAGATCACTCCAGGGAAGGTGATGTGGATGGAGTCGTCATTGTTAGCCATTTCTGAAAGGCTTCAGCACTCGTTATTGTTCTGTGGTGTCTCATGGCTGACTCTGTTCCCTTCTGGATGGGAAATTGTATTGAGATATTGAAACAGTGACAGTAGATAATCACCCATGGTGAATTCTGGAAGGGCAGCTCTCCTCCATGGCTGGAAACCAACAGCAACAGCCCTGCAGGTCATCTGTGCCTCCATCTACCCTCAGCATAGGGATGGTGGTCACATATGGGAGCACTGGGCACCACTGCAGGCTGGCAATGCATCTCTGTTTCTTGCTTTCCAATAAGAGAAGCCAGGGAATAATTCCTCTACTGGCTTCTGATGTTCTCCAATGGCGATCCTCTACGAGAAACATCAGTCTGCAGGATCCCTTTGCCCAGCCCAGAGTAACATACAGCCCCACAAAGAAAGAAGCCACAATTCATTCTGCTTTCTCAGCTGGCGAGTGAACCAAACATGTCTGTCCAGGGTTGGGCAATTTTTCCCAGTTAGGGAAGGTGTGTTTTGGGCTGTATCAGCTGGTGACAAGCAGCCTTGTTATTAGAAGGTCTGAAAATGCCTGGGGAAGGGGTGGTGGTGCAGGCAAAGGGAACATTCTCTCTTTTCTCCATCCTCCGTAGGTAACAGAAACTCGGACTGGCCCCCTGGGCTGTAACAGCTACGACAATCTGGACTCTGTGAGTTCTGTCCTTCTGCAAAGCACTGAGAGCAAACTCCACCTGCAAGGTAAGGAATGAGGGACAGGGCGACACAGGGCACGGAGTGGGGGGCTGAAATGAGAGAGGGGTGCCCTTTTCCCCAGCCTTTTCCCCTCCTCTGTTTGCTGTGATTCTGCCTTGGCTGTAAGTTCCTTGAAGGAGGACTGGTGGCTTCTGGAGTCTTCATATGATGCTCAGAAGAGCAGAGCCAGAGCTTGACAGCAACTGAGCTAAAGGGACCCCAGTGAAGTGTCTGGGTGCCCCCTGCCATGGAATTTTGATGGACTTCTGTGTGTGGTACATATTCCAAAATAAAAAAAAAAAAAAAAAAAGACCTTTTCTTTCAATATTGAAGGAGCATTCTGTCCACATCTCTTTGACCCTCCCAAATTGCTGATTTGTGTAAGAGGTTTGCACATCAGCTTTTGGGACTTTCCAATGACCGTAATCTTCAGGAAAAGTCACAGAGGTTTTATTTGGATGCTAGAAGCCATGGCTTCAGTCCCAGTTGGGGAGCTAGTCCAGAAGTCAACAGATAGAGGTCATGACTGAATTAGTAAATAAATACATGCTGGTTAGCAAGAAGTCAACTTCAGTAGAAGGAGGAAATTCACTGGGCGTGTAATTTACAAAGGTTATTCCCAAGTTTTTGACAAAATAAGGAAATGTGGGATTTAATTGCTCACTTGCCCAGATGGTTTTATTTCTGGAATCCTTGTACTTGCACAAATTTTAATTTTTCAGATGAATGGGCTACATTGCATCTTCTGCTTTGAGTATAATTTGGCAAGTGCTGCTTTAATCTTTGGTTTCACATGAACTGGGTTGCATTTACCGAGTAATGTTGTGGATATATTATTATTGTTGTTATTATTTGCCTTTAAAAATAATAGGCAGGTTGTTTTCACTATTCCAGTGATTATCCAAACCACTGAGTTCTAGCTCTTACCTAATTAACAATAAGCAATTTGAGAGGTTTTGTATACTCTGGTGGTGGCTGCTGGTAATGAAAAGCCAAGGATGACACATCAGATAAAGAGGTAAACAGCTAAATCAGCAGGCAGCTCAGGTTATAGGCAGAGAAGCAGGTAAATCAATAGACCTCTATTGGCTCTCTGATCCTACAAGAGAGGACATAAACCAAGGGAGGGGGGAGGAGGTGGAGGAAGAGGGGAAAATTAAGAGAGAGAGAGGATATAAGATGGATGAGGCTGTGATTTCTGATGGGAGCAGACAGAGGACCTTGGGGGTCAAGCACACGTGGGTTTCATGGAGCTCCATGGAACAACCCAGAGCAGAGAGAGGCCAGAGCCGAGCCAAGCCAAGGGAGAGAGCGAGGGAAGGAAGGCAGGAGCTCTTCCTAACAGAACAAAGTGACCTTTAAAGCTACACCTGAGCTTTCTACCTAATCTGGAGTGCGGTTCTTGGGATAATTACCCAGGATCCTTCCTCTGCTCCGAGAAGCCTCATTAGGAATTAGTCACAGGGCTGCAGCAGGTAATGGATCGTGACCAAGTCTCCTCTGATCTGATTAGCAGCCGAGCATGAGCTGCTGACAGAAATCCATGTTACTGCCTTCGTGTCACTCAGCTCTGAGCCTGGCTCAATAAAAGAGCAGCTTCTTCGTGACAGGGAGAATTTCTGTTTTTGAACTCGCTGCTGCCCAGCCCTGAGAGTCGTGGGTTCAGAGCTGTGCCCTTTGGGAGATGCAACGGCTGGAACGTGGCTCTCAGTGCTCTGGTCTGGTTGAGGAGGTGGTGATGGGTCAGAGGTTGGACTTCATGATCCTGGAGGTCTTTTCCAACCTAAACGACTCTATGATCCTATGTACCAAACTAAATTACCTCGTGACTGCGCAGAGGGTTTGGGAAGGTGAGCCAGCCTGGAGATTTCAGGGGAGGACAGTGCAGGGTGTTGAATCTGCACCTGTGGTTGCTGGGACAGAAAAAACCACTAATTTATAAACCAGTATCCATGTGGACCCAAAATGTCTGTACATGCACTGGGGGATATATATATATATATACACAATATTTGTCGCAGAGCACAGAGTGTTTCCCTGGAGCAGGATCCCTGTCCTGTGTGTGAGGAGGGGCGTGTGCTGATGCAGCCTCCAAACACAGGACTGAGAAATCCTCTCTTGGGGCAGGATCTCACAGGTGACTTCACTTGTTTGCATTTCCTATCTTCTTGTCCCTGCCACCAGCAGGACCCCATCCCTACCCCTGTGTCCACATCCAGCATGGATGATGCTGGAGCTGCCTGGAAAAGGAGACCACCAGAGTGTGGGAGGGGAGGATGCCAGCAACTCTACAGCAGCCTGGTGGAAAATGGGAATTTGTGATCCCAGGACAAGTGTCCTAGGCTGAAATTGGTAAATTTGAGTGAAAAAAGCAACATTACGAAAAGTTTCAGGAAATTAAAATTCCAGAGACATACCCTGGCATATCAATACTGTCATTGAGAGTATATGTCAATATTGTAACATAGCACTGGTTTCAATGAGGTAAAATCCTTCTGTGCAATTCTAAGCATTGCAACATTAAGCAGAAAATGTTGTATTTTAGGTAGTTTTTTACATCAAAGATACTAGTACGTTACAATACCATACCTAATATATAATGGTATGTACTATAATTATACAATATTAAATATACTGTATTACCATATTTAATATTATATTACCATAGAAGTATAAATACTCATATATGTTGTACATACATAAAAGACACTTAGTCATTTAATATGTATCTTTCTAATATATATGGTTATATAATATTAGAATTCACATTACAATTAATATTAAAGCCTTTGCCAAGATGGGCAGAACAGTAATGACAACACAAAACATTTCAGCTTTTCAGCGATGTGAAATGAGGAAGTATGAAAAAATACATTTAGAAAGTCAAAAGTGCTTTTGAAGTCAACATGCTCTCACAAAATGCTTCAATGAAGCTGCATTTTCAACAGAGAACTCTTCCGTGGAAAATGTTTCAAATAGCTCTAATTTAGAGCTGGGGAAATTTACCTCTTTTAATGCAGGAAGCCTTTTATATACAGTCTAAAGGCAAACATCTCTAATAGTTTTTCTAGGTGAATTAAGGACATGTTCCCTTGTCAGGCACTTCATATTCCGCTTATAGTTATCTAAGATAAAACTGTACCAAAAATCTGTGCTGGTCTTAATTTTAAAAGAGGAACTTTTTGCTTTATAGGGTGGCAGAATTTCTCCTGACCAATATCTTCAAAACTAAGGTATTCTCCCTAACACTGACCACCAGCAAATTTCCCTGCTGCACCTGTTATCAGCTACTGAGGCTCTGTTGGGGAAGAGCCCATTCCTTGTGCCCCCTGGCTTGGATTCAGGGCTTCTCCCCATGGAAATAGCCCAGTATTTCAGCCTTTCAGAGCAAGTTGATCAGCTGCTTGGCTGCTGACATGAGGTTTCTTTATCAGTAGACAACACCAAAAGATCAAATAGAATATTTTTTTAGTGTTTGCAATATTCAAAGAAATTTCTTGGACAACAAACCAGCATTTTGGGGTGGAAAAGATTAATCCTACCTGTGCTTTACTGACAACCATAATCCACTCAATTTCAGCAATGTTCAGTCTCTGGGCACGGGATGAAAATACATTCAAATGAGGAGAGTGCCAGGACTGAGGGAGATGCTGCTGGCACAGTACTTGCAAAATATCTTCGTAAGATATAGTCACTAGGATGCTCCATACTCAACCAAAAATATCAGTATGAATCTGCCCTTGTCTGGATGTGATGAGAAATGTGTGAATATTTATGTCTATGTATAAAAGTATATATGTGAAAACAGTCATGGCTGTATTTCCTGACACTGATTTCTTCCACAAGCAAATTCCTGGCTGGAAGATCTGAGTTACATGTAATCCCTACAGCATGTTTGTAGTTTTAAAGTCAGGGGGTTGTGTTTGGAGTATGAACACTCACATTCCAGTGAGTAGCTGAACTTGGGTATCACTTGTGGATAAGATGTGGATTCCAGCAGAACTGCTTCCCTGATTAAGTTATGTAATTATGTAAGTGCTTTGTTGAATTGGTGATAAGTGTACAGGGGTCTGACTACCTCTTAAACATGAGATTATTTCTTACAAGAGAAGGTTATTCTGGAAATATTATTTTTGTTAAAAAAAAGCCATGAGTTTTATGGGTGAAAAACGAGCATCCATGCGAGGCACTGCAGCATAGGATGGGACCATGCTATGTTTTGGAGATTACAGGGTATTAAAGTTTCTGTGTGTGTTGAGATGCACATTGGATGTCCCTTGCAATGTCCCTGAAATTTTAGTTGGTTTTTTTCACCCCTATTCCCTCCAGAAAAAAAAATTAAAAAAATCCCCAAAGCCAGGAAGATTTCTAGTTGGGACCAAACATCTTGACATGCTGTTATAAAAGTTAAAATTCAAAGAGAAAATATGGATAACTGAAGAGCCCGAGGTCATTTGGTCATATTCAAATGGTGAAGCCAGAGCAGGTTGTTCCTCCAGGAAGCAGAGTGGAAAAACATATTCATGGGACTTGGACCATGAATAAAGAGTCAGTGCACATCAAGAAGTCCAATCCCCTTCTCCTGTGAGCTTGAAAGCTCACTGAGTACAGCAGCCTTCAGGCTCTCCAAGCCCCTTTTGTGGCTCAGTTCTCCAACAGCACTGCATTTTCATTCCGTCCTGAGGAAAGTCTTGGATCCTGGCAGGAGGGACCATCTCTAATGTCACTATGAAGGTTTGACAAGGGCCCATCCCTCTGTGGTGTTTGCTTCAGATAAATCATACAATCACAGGACAGTTTGGGTTGGAAAGGACCTTAAAGATATTCTCATTCCACCCCCCTGCCATGGGCAGGGACACCTTTCCCTACACCAGGTTTCTCCAAGCCCTGTCCAAACTGGCCTTGAACACTTCCAGGGATGAGCCATCTGCAGCTTCTTTGGGCAACCTGTGCCCTCACCACCCACAAAGGGAAGAATGTCTTCCTAATATCTGATGTAAAACCACTTTCTTTCAGTTTGAAGCCACCTCATCTTGTCTTATCACTAAAATCCCTAAAAGAGGCAGATATTCAGGACTTCCTGAAGGCAGCAGGAAGAAGCCACGTTTCTTTCTGAGAAAGACAAAGAGCAAGGGGACCTCACAATGCTGATCCTTCTTAGGCCAGTTTTGAGGTGTTTGCAGGGATGCTGCAGACTGGTCAGCTCTTTGTTTCTTCCTGTCCCAAATACCAGCATAGAAAAGGCAGCAGGATCTGTGCAGGCGCAGTGCCTCCAGACGCCGGGCTCGAAATCCTTCCCTGTGCCAGTGTCACTAACATCTGCCCCAGCTGAAGGGAGCTCTCTGTGCTCGTCCTGCCTGGTGGCTGTCACCACTACACGCTCAGCTGCCAGCGGGGTCAGACAGAGGGACAGCTCGATGCCACCAGGCATGGTGCTCACAGAGCCCAGGGGGAGAGGAAACAGAGGTCCCTCTGTTCCACAGCCTCCTGATCTCCCCAAACCTTCCACAGGGACCTCATCAGGGCTGGGGTGTCTCTCTGGATCCAAAAGCAAAAGGGTAAGGGGGGTCCCCGGGTCAGGTTTCTCCTGTCTGAGGTGGACATGACCCATCAGAGACGGGCCTGAACTCCTGAAAGGGGTCACAGCCCTTTTTGCCGTTCCTGCACGCTCTCATCCTCTGAATTATTGTGTGATTTCCATTCCACTCCGATGAGCTGTCAGCCACGGATACGGTAATTCAGCGCCACAGAAACACAAACAGATGGGTAATTGACCCACGTGCCTTCATTACACTGGAGTTCAGTGCTGCTGTTGGGCCATAAACTCCTTTAGCTGCCACTCCAAAATCCCTGGGCCTTTTACAAAGAAACGAGTGGACCAGGCTCGAAGTTCTTGTCATCTGCCTCGTGCACCACAGATGCTGAGAGGGTCTGACAAGCAGGACTTGCCAGGTAGAAGAAGACAGCTGTGAATCCTCAGGGAGGTCTGCAGGGAGCCCGGAGGAGGACAGGATGGAAAAAACATGTACACCATACACGGGGCAAACACTTAAACTGTTATTATGTCCTCTGGTACCTGAGCAAGGGTACACTTACCCTAATGCCTGCACAGATGGGTGGATACACAAACACTCGCTGTGGAGAAAGGGACATGGGGATGGACCTCCCTGTTAATGTAAATCTTCAGAGCGCCACTGAAATCATTGGCACTGAATCCATTTGCACTTTTATAGGATTTGGCAAGTAGCCTTCCTAGCAGGGAGCGAGCTGCAAAGGCTCAGGTACCCAACTCCTGTATTTATGCAGTGGGAGCTGGGCACTTAACTCTGCAAGGGTCTTTTGTACAGCCCTCTCTGTTATTTTCCTTTCTTCTCTTTTCCGTTTTTTCTTATTTTCTTTTCCAGTGTGTGGTTTCCTTGTTTCTGTGGTATCAAACCCAGTCAGTCTCACTCGAGACTGGTCAGAACAGCATAATGGCCCTCACTTCTGAACCAGCACAATGATCATCACTTCTGAACCAGCACTTGGTTGGAGGGGATAAAAAGCCCCACAGCTGGGAATAAGAGAAGCTTTGCATTCAGGTGCTTTGTACCATGCTGGGATGCGGGACTGGGATGAAGGGAGTACACTGGGTGTTGGGAAGGGGGAAGTTGCTTCTCTCCCTTCTGTCACAGAGCAGATGGGCTCTGCTCTCAGCTAACTTCTTACTTGCACTGAAGGCACACGATTTGTACCCCACCTTCCTTACACGCGATAGCTCCAAGAGAAATATCCCAGCAGCTTTTAATTCCTCAGCATCACTTTCCCAAGCTGTTAACGAAGCAGGTTTTAAAACGAATGATAAACACCTGGAATGACTTTTTTCCTATTTTTTTCCCCCCCCTCACATCCCTCTTGTTTCTCTGCCAGGTCTCCAGATCATCTTCCCTCAGTATTTACAAGAGAAGTTTGTCCAGTCTGCCTTGAGTTACATCATGTGCAATGGGGAGGGCGAGTACATCTGCCGGGACAGCCAGTGCGGCTGCCAGTGCGCCGAGGAGTTCCCGCAGTGCAACTGCCCCATCACCGACATCCAGATCATGGAGTACACCCTGGCAAACATGGCCAAGACCTGGACAGAAGCCTATAAAGATCTGGAGAATTCAGGTAATTGAGCAAAGCTCATTTGCCAGTTAGTTTAATGTAAACAAAATGTGTCAGATTGTACGAGGTAAGAATCTGTCTGTCTATCTATGTATCTATCTATCTATCTATGTATCTATGTATCTATCTATCTATCTATCTATCTTATATTCCCTCAATATAATGTTTCAGTTTGAATAAAAAAAACAGATGACATTGAACCCAAACCCATGATCTTAGTCTTAAGGGAGTACCCTTTTTGCCTCTTTTAAACACACAGACAAGAATAAACACCACACGTAATTCTATGTGTACAGGGATATTTTCCCTGGAAGTATTTGTTTGATTAAAAATCTGACTCTTTTTTCATACCAAACCAGCTCCGAATCTCACTTTTAATAGTTCTACAGAGAAACTTCCATAATATAAATGATGCAGAAATTGGTTTTCAGATTTGCATGAATGATTTATCCTGCTTTGGTGAGAGGCAATTCAGAAGGAGAAGGTACCGGCCAGATGACACCTCATTTGAGAGGGAGAGGAGAAGGGAAAATGACTTCTCTCACCTACAGGGCTGATGTCTGCTGGTGTGAACACTTATCTTCTTCCTCCACTTTCTCCCAGGGTGAGGCTGGGGATGTCAGCAGAGTTTGTTCCATGTTGGTGCTGTTAGTCATAGTAGTTGACCCACAGTAGGTGTGCTGTGGTACTTGTGGGACATGCACTCTCAAGGGCTTGAGATAGGAAAGAACAGCATCCTCAGTGAATTCTATCCTTCCCTTTAGCAAGTGATCTGCCTACCCTAAAGCCACACAGGACTAAGCAGAACTTCTTCAAGAACTCGTCCCTGTGCTGACTCTCATCTCTAAGTATTAACTAGTTCCTTGCCAAGACACTTTCTATAATGATTATTGTCATAACTGTCCAGGTCTCCATGTCAGGAAAGAAAACCGTGAGTAAAGGACCATCTAACTTGATGCAGGGCACTGAAGAATTCTTTTTAATGAGTTTTCATCACAGCAATTCCTTTCTTCATGTTGAAGGTCGCTTTAATTCCTTTAATGGTTGGAATGGAACAGCCTATGATGTTTCCTCGAAAGGCTTCATACTTCAACACATGGACCCTGCTGGTGTTTCTGCTGCTGCACAGATTCTTATATCCCACTCAAGTGGTCAACCTGGTGCCCAGCTGGGCAGAGTCAGAGTGGTAGTTCATGTCCTGAGGGCAACGACCACTTTGACAAGATCCCCCCATATGCTGTGGGAAACACCAGGATGGGGCAGTCCAAGAAGTGGGTCACTAGCTGAAGAGGTCAGATGTTTTCTGGGAGTTTCTCTGGGTTCATGGATAGGGTGGATACACCAGGGCAAACCAGAAAAGTGGATTTCAGAAGCTTCTGCCAGCTCAGTACTACACAAGTCAGAATTTCTGGTAGTGGGTGCCAGCACAGCTCTGCCACTGGTTACATGGTGCCAGTTGTTAGTTCTGGCACAGGATCTTCACCCAAGATGCTCACGAGCCACAGGTTGGCCACGATTCATCAACCCAGGGGATGTAACCCAGGCACTGAGAAGGTGAGAGCCCTATGGAGAGAGGAGTTACAGCCCCGCAGTGACCCTTCACTGTTACATTCTGTCCTTGTTGCACTTGATCCCAGCAAAGACTGGGGCAGATAATTATATTCAGCCTCCCTCCTCTTGAGATTTCAACGGGGGAAGGTGTTTTTCATTTGCCATGTTAAAGTGACACATTGCAGTGCAATTTCTGCTGTAGCCATATTCCACCCAGGGCTGGAGGCTTTGCAAGGCTAGATGGAGTGATTATCTTTATGTCTGAAGCTGCTGCGTCTCATTCATCACTTTGTTGCATCATGCGTGAACTTCTCCTCTGAGATGAAAGTCGCTACCACAAAAGACTGTAGTATTAGTGTTTTGCTTCTTTGTTTTAATAAATATTCCCAATAACTAGAGGATTTTCTTCATTATGAACAGCAGAGGAGAAATCTCTGATGACATCTGAAGGCTTTTCCAATAAAGTGGACTGAAAGGCACATGAGTGCTCTGAAAGCAAATACCATTTGCACAGGAAGCTGGTGATAGGCTAAAACATTTGTATTCTGCTTCTGGTCTGTGTTGGATTCTCTGTTAATTTGAAAAAAATTCGTGCAGGGCAAATAAAGAGTTAGTGTGATTTGGGAAAGTATCTTCAAAGTCAAGGAGGCTGCAGTGAACCGGCGCTGCTTTGAATCGGCTCAGAAGCTTTTAGCCCTGTGCTTCACTGCTCGTGTGTAAACTGAGAAAAACAACACTGCCTCATTCTTGGCATTTTAGTGTGGCTGGCCAAAAATGCCTGTGATTCTGGACTTAAAATAACCCAACTTCTATGTCACGGGCTGTGGTTTTGTTTGTCTGTTTTGAGGTTTTCAAGAACATTGCTCTCTGATGGAAATGGGATTTTTTTTTTTTTTTTTCTTTTTAACAGTGGAAAACTGAAAGTTTAATTTTTCAAAGAGATGTCTGACATGTACATTCACTTTAGTGCCACCACCCTTCTGCAGGGGCTGGACACCGTCCCATTCCACACGTGATGCTGAGTCATTGGCCTGGGATTCCCTGCAGGGACTGACTCAGCAAAAAAGAGGGGCCAAGCTGCACCATGGGAGATGTAGTCTCAGCCACCACCAACATTTTCTGTGCAGAGAAATAAAATTGCAACAAATGCAAACAGACTTATTAGTTAATTGAAAATTCTCAGGATTAAGAATTAACTATTCACAGAAATAGGGAACATCCCCATCCACACTCTTGGTTTCCAGGCACCGTTATAAAGAAATATACATCAATAGTGAAGAGGAGAAACCATCCTGCTTTGAGAGTACTTTTTTCTTGTTTTAAACAACCCCATCCAGCTTTTATTTGGCCAGATTTCCTGCTCATTTGTTTTTCCCCCAACGTTGCACTGCGGTAGCAAAATGTGCACACTGCACCGAAATTTCTGCCTTCCCCGTCTCGATGAAAAATGTAGCACATTCATCATCAGAGGCAAAAGAGCTCGGGCTCCTGCACAAACAGGCTTTTGAGGAAATTGATTTATAAGGGGCAGGAAGCAAATGCAAGGCTTTTACTGCTGAAAGGTACCCGGAGTAATCAGCATGGTCAACAGGAGCAATTACACGTGGTGATGGTTTCAGAGGACCATGGAGCAGGAGAGGAGCATTTCTGGGGAGGAGAAGGGCACTGAAAGCAGTATTAAAGACAGAGTGAAAACCTGAGGGATGCTTAAAAAAATAAAATTCTCTTAGTTATCTTTGGGGAAGAAAGCAGGCAAGCAGATGTCCCACGGATCTTGGTAGTTCAGCAATGATAATTATTTTTATTAGGTGCTCTGTTACACCATGTGATGAGTAGGATGTGAACATCCATTTACCATCTATATAATGATGGCACTGACTAATGCACAGACACTGTTTGTTAGCCAGTTAAGCATGAACTGCTGGTTGATGAATAATAGGAAATCTGTTAAGCAAATATCTTTAACTTTGTACTATAGGATGTAAATTATCTGGTCTGATTTTCCCCAATAATTGTATGGATTATTTCTTTTAGCTGAAAAGATACATGGTTTTACAAACTTTCCTTTTTTGACTTTTTTTTTTTTTTCTTTCCTATTTTCCTCTTTTCCTTCAGAAACAAGGGTGAAGAAATTTATAAAAATATTATTAGGAAAGGATGAAAAATAATATGTATAACATACAGGAAGAGGCGGTTTATTGGGCTGTTTTCTACTGAGAAAGTTGGAACCGTCTGGTTTTCTTTCCATTTGAGGATGTCCCAGCCTAGTAATCAGAGCCTGAGCAAACCATACTCCTCAGTTAGGAAGGAAGGGGTGGACAGAAACAGAATCAGTATCAGAATTTCTGATTTGTGATAAAAAAATTCCCCTCGAATAAACCCTGCACTATAGTGAGTTTTTTTCATTATCAATCAAAGTAAAATGGAAATAAAGTGATCTGAAAAACAACAAACACAACAAAAAATCAACAAAACACAACATTCAAAAATGTATTTTTTGATCAATTAGATTTTTTTCCCTTTGGCTAAAATTGATACATTTTGTTCACACCTGAGCCCTGAAAACTATTTTATTTTCATAGTTACATAATACAACTCATTTTACTTCAAACAGAGTTAAATAAGTAAAAATAATCAGAATGCCCTTTTTAAAAAACGAGAAAGCAGGACATTTTAACACAAACCAAACCCTTCCTCTGGGGAATTTAAAGCTTTTTTATTTCCCCTTTTTTTTTTTTTTTTTTTTCAATGACACCGTCAAAGTGCTTTGCCTTCAACAACAGCTGAAAAACAATGTAAATGAGAACCCTTTAACTGACAATGATTACAGCTCCCAGCCTTTTGTTTATAACCCTTACATTATAATCTCATGCTCTGGGGAGTTCCTCTCTTTTTTCCTCCACCCTGTACACTTTAACTGTGTTGCTTCACCTTGATACTCACTATGGGGGTTTTTTCCCTATATGGGAGCAGCAACAGCCATGGAATTAGTGGGTTTCCTGGGGCAGGCTGATGGAGCAGGGAGCTCATGGACATCACCTTCCCATGGCCTCGTCCATCACTGCTGTTCCTCCACCCCGCTAATGAAAAGCTTCGTAACTTCGTTACAGCCCAGAAACCTCTCTATTTCTCCCCTTTTTTCCTGTGCCTTCTTCCAGATGAGTTTAAATCCTTCATGAAAAGGCTACCTAGCAACCACTTCCTGACCATTGGGAGCATCCACCAGCACTGGGGGAACGACTGGGACCTGCAGAACCGCTACAAGCTGCTGCAGAGCTCCCTGGAAGCCCAGCGCCAGAAGATCCAGCGCACTGCCCGCAAACTCTTTGGCCTCAGTGTCCGCTGTCGGCACAATCCAAACCACCAGCTGCCTAGGGAAAGGTACCTCCATCCTTTGCTGGGCATGGGAATGCCGGGGGGCGGCTGGTGCTTGTGCTTGGACACCGTCCCAACAGCCTGTGTTGGGATGTAGGGTGTGCAAACACGGAGGCTTGGGGGGGGAATGGTGAAATCCGGGAGCGTGTTGAGGTTCCTGGAGGTGTAGGTAGCCTTTGTCACATCCCTGAGTATACTCGTGTCCCTTCTGTGTGACCTACCCCCTAATTCTGGAGTGTTTTGCAAGAACATTGAGGGGACACCTCATTGCAGGTCCAACTTGCTTGGGAGGGGCAGAGGAGGGGCAGGCACTGAGCTCTGCTCTGGGGGGACCAGGGACAGCACCCAGGGAACACCGTGGAGTTGTGTCAGGGCAGGGTCAGGGGGGATCTCAGCAGAAGGTCCTTCCCCCAGAGGGTGGTGGGCACTGCCCAGGCTCCCCAGGGCAGTGGGCACGGCCCCAAGGCTGCCAGAGCTCCAGGAGCGTTTGGATGATCCTCTGGGGCACAGGGGGTGACTCTTGGCAATGGTCCTGGGCAGGGCTAAGGGTTTGTCTTGATGGTCCTTGTGGGTCCCTTCCAACTCAGCATATTCTGGGATTCTGTGGATATTCCAGGGCTGACCCAAAGCAGGCTTAGCTGCTTTTTAATGGTGTTGCCTCATAAACCACAGCCAAGCTTTAAGCCTTCACCTGCTGCTAAAGGGAACATATGGAGCACAAGATGCTTCAGCCCAGTTTTGAGCTGTGCTCCTCAGTGAGTAGAGCCAGAGTAAAAGGGAAGCTTTAGTTTCACTTGGAATGCATCGCATTTCTTCTAATAAATGCAGAGTGAAGCTGCAACCCACTGACCAGAAGCCTCGTAAGGTTATTGCAGATGCAGAGAGCAGATTTTCCATTACGGCTACAACAACTATTGATGTTGAATATTCCCCTCCTGCTGGCTCCTTTCAGAGCTGACCTATAGCTGATATTGTTTGCTTAAAGTAATTTTTGGGGACTTGCATCTATAGATTTTAATATACATCTCTTGCTGTGTCTTTCTACATTGTCTGGAGCGAAGCAATACAGAAAGTCCTGTGGAAATAAAATGAGCCCAAGTGCCTTTCCTTCCATGTTTCTCTTGGAAGGGTCAGGACAAGTTAATATTTGTAGAAACCGTTTTCTCACTTTCTTCATTACCCAAATATTCGGTTTCAAGAGAAAATCGACTGATTGACTGCTGTCACCTGTTCTCATCCAGCTCCCTGGCTGCCAAACACGCTGACTTCTCATTTCATCACTGTGCAGCTCAGAAAACTCTTCCAGGGCTTAACATCTCTTTAATTACCAAGAAATCTCGTGTTTCTGGACAAAGATTTGATGGACTTACTAGGGATGAGGAGAAATATCTATTAAGTTTAAGAGATTATGAACAAAGCCCTTGGAGAGCCATTCCTGCCAACTGGCTGAGCTGCTCTGACCCTGCCGAGTGCGGGAGGAGCCACAGCCGTGTCCAGGAGGTATTTTTAGTTGTGCCACAACAACAACAAAAGGAAGCAGCAGGGAGCAAATATCCAGCCAACCACGTTGCTTCAAAACATTCAGATAAATATGTCTTCAGCATTTCTCTCCTATTTTAAAAAATCAGCCGAGCAGAAAGGGAGCCTCCAACTACTACTATGAAATCTGGGGGAAGGAGGATGAAATGGATGATGGCAGCTGGGTTTTTAACTGACTGATGTGCTTGATTTGTTTAAGTCAACATCAGCAGGCATATTATCATTTCTTTTCTTATTTGTCATTGTGCATCTGTAGCTAGGCAGGGGAGCAGCTCAGGAGACAGCTCGGTCGTGGAAGAGGTTTGCATCCCATCGTTCTGCTCACGGAGCTGGGAAATACTCTAATTTTCTAATTGTTGCCGTACAGGGCGACAGATGCTTATCAAGCATGTGAGTGGCTTTGAAAGGATGGAAAGGTTCTGCTAAGGGCAAGCCTCTTGCTCTTTAATACACATAAAAATCAGCCTGAATTATTACAGGCAATGTAAAAGAAGAAATGGGATTGCAGTTGATCATCTTCAGGGAAAGGGAGAGGTGGTGATTCCAAAAGAAAGATAAGGAAGGAAGAGCAGGGATTCTGGCAATTAGGCTGATTCTCCACGACCTTTTGCAATAGCTAAGAAGGAGAGATAGATATAGTCATATAGGTAAACACACAGATATTTAGACACAGATATATTTGGTCTGCACTGCTTTTGTTAAAAAACAGACAAGTTTACAGGTTTAAAAAAGAGAGAAATTTGTTGGTTTAAAAAAGAAACCACTCCCCAGTTGTTAAAGCTTTGATGCTGAATGAGTACCTGTAGTTGCATTTTAAAACACTGGATGTAAAATAGAAATAACATCCAAAGGAGAGCCGGAGTTATACATGTTCTGGGCTCCAGCCAAATTGTCGTTAGTTAAGAACACATCTCACAGCTGCTGAGAATAAAAATAGCAATTTTTACTTCACTGTTCTGTACAGAAAACCCAGAGCAGCTAATGCTGGTTGGAAAGTGAAAGGTGAGTTTGCAAAGGAAAACTTCTTTAATTCCTACCTTTTATTCTTGCAAATAAACAAATAATAATAATAATTTTTAAAAAAACGATCTGTCCTGCTGGATCAGGTTTTTGGTTGGTTTATTATTTTTATTTTGGTTGGTTTGGTTTGAGGGTTTCTTTCTTTATTGGTTTGTTTTGGTATGGTTTGATTTTCTAATCAGCTTAGACACCACGTACAGCAAAATTGCCTTCTTGTCTCAAGGGACACCCATCAGCCTCCTCCCTTCCCCAGACCGGATTAATCCTGAAAAATTATGAGGAAAATAATTATTCATCACCTCTCTGTATAACCTGACCTCTGCTTCTGGTCTGAAAGCCCAACAGTGTCCTGAAAAGCACTTTTTTTTTTTTTTTTTTTTGGTCAGAACAGATTGTTTTTTAATGGTGAAACAGCTCCGGTTGATTATCTGGCTCCCTGTTCCAGCATTGCCAGGGACCACATCTCCAGTGAGCAACAACCAGAAACACTGCAAAGCGCCTCTCACTCACAGCTTTGCCAGCATGTAGCATTTAGTTTCACTTTAGAATCGCAGAGTAATTAAGGATGGAAAAGACCTCCAGGATTAAGTCCAACCTGAGGCTGATCCCCACCTTGTCACCAGCTCAGACCTCTGAGTGCCACATCCAGTCTTTCCTTGAACACTTCCAGGGACTGGGACTCCACCACCTCCCTGGGCAGCCCCTTCCAATGCCTGCCCACCCTTTCAATGAAGAAATCCTTCCTGATGTCCAACCTGAGCCTCCCCTGGCACACCTTGGGGCTGTTTCCTCTTGTCCTCTCCCTTGTTCCCTGGGAGCAGAGCCCGACCCTCACCTGGCTCCATCCTCCTGTCAGGGGGTTGTAGGCAGAGATAAATTCTCCCCTAAGGCTCTTTTTCTCCAGTTTTGGAATGTAAGGTATACAAAGATATGAAGCAAGATAAAGATATTGAATGCAACATTGCTTGGCGGTGACATTTGAAGACATAGTTTTCCTTCCTTTAATTTCATGTGCTCTAGGACTTTATACTTTTAACTGGAAGAGGTAGCAAATATTAAACAAAGTAACTTCTGCAATAATATCAAGTTGGAGAAAGAAAACAGACGAATCCTTAATGAAAGGGAAAACAATTGAAATGAAAGTCAATGCCTACTCTGCTGCTGGCTTTCAGCTTTTAAGCAGTGGCTCTTTTCAGCTTCTCCCTGCCCCAACACCTCTTGGGTGTGTTCCCAGGAGTCTGGGCCATCGGAGGTGCATTTTAAAAGTTACCACCTGTCATCTGAAGGGCTCTGGCTGGCCCTGTGTATATTCTTAAGCTGTCCCAGTTGCAAGACAAAATGAGGTAATTTATACCACTTTTCCTCTCTCTCACTCTATTATACTTCCCATTGTCACGTTTGTAGCCAATGCCCAGCTCTGCCCTGGATTCTGCAGTGTCATTTAATTATGTTCTTTATTGCTGCCATCAGCAGATGGTGGGTACTCACCTTTTTATTTTTCTTCTTGGGTTTTTGTTTGTTTGTTTATTTGGTTTTGTGGGGGTTTTTTTGTCCCAATTGTGTCTTTGCTGGAAGCTAAGACATACTCATACATAACAAAAAACAAAACAAAACAAAAACGATCTCCCATCATTCCTCCACCAAGTTCATCTGGGAAACAGGAGTTTTACTGGTTTCAATTGCAGGACATTGGCTGAGGCTCCTTTCCCTTTTTGCTCTGCTGACTTTTAGTATAAAAGAAGGACAGAACGCCCCTGAGATGGACAGAGTGTGGTCACCTGATCCTAATTCATATCATGCCCCCTGCTGTATAGCCTGGCAGTCCTTGTCCTATGAACTCAACGGCGTCATCAACACCTAAAACCTGTGTAAAGCATCACTGCACAAATCCAGCTGCATTTCACTGACTTTCCAGACAGGAACCACAAGGCTTTAGATGGGGTAAAACATTTGCATTGCTCAAAAAGTGAGCACAACTTCACCTGTGAGCAGCAGGCAGCCCTCGGGGATGGTTTTGAAAGGGCTGGTTGATGCCAGCAGCGTTTTGCAGCCACACTGGGCTGTGCTGGGCTGTTCTGTGCTGTGCTCTCCCCTCCGAGGCAGAGCTGTCCCAGGAATCAGGGGGATTTTTTCTGCAGACCAGAGCTGTCGGTGTCTCCCTCCACGGCAGATATTTATGGAGGTCACTGTCTTGCTCCCAAGCTCCCCAGCCAACCTTGTCTTTTTCTGTAGCAGGAGAGCTCCTGTTGGCTGTGAACAGGGGAAGGAGACCCTGGCAGCCCGGTAGCACAGGAGAAATGTGAAAATTGTCTGTTCCCACATCCAAGGCTTCACAATTTTTCTGCTAAGGCCCTTTCTTTTTCCTCCCTCTGTCATTTTTTTTTTTTTCCTTTCACTCCTTTTCTTCCTGCTTCTTTTAATTCCATTCTGTTCTCTTTCAGTTGTTGTTTCAGTTTTTCCTTCTCCACCTCTATTCCTCCTGCCCACTCCATTTCTCTCATTTTTTCCATCTACCTGCACATTTCCCCCCTCTTTCTTCCCCTATCCTTTCCATTTCCGCTCCTCAATTATTTCTTTCCTTCCAGTGCTTTCCTCTGCTTTACCCTCTTATCCCTCCACTGGCTCCCTCCCCCTAATCATCTTGCTGTTCTTTGCTGCTGTATCGTTTAATGCCTTCTTTGATACAGCCCACAGCTTAATGATTATTCGGAGGTCGGGCGATGCAGGTGCCATGAATTTCACTAATCCAGCTCTGAGAGCCTCTGTCCATAATCACTCCTCCCGTTCTACGGGGGCTGAATCCTAATTTGTCATTAGCCAGTCCTCTCACTGCAGCACTCCCAAGAACTTTCTGCCCGGAGGAGACAATGAAGGATTCATTAGCCGGGGGTGGGGGGAAAGTGGAGGGAGGGAGGGGGGGCTGCACAGACCACTCTGCTGGGGCTGCTGAGAAAGGAGTCGCTGTGCTGAGCTTTCCTGGGGTGGCTGGGGAGGGGCAGGAGGGGGGCAATACAGCAACGTGGCAAGTGGGTTACACAGAAAGCGACCGTGGGTCGCGGTGTCATTCATCAGGAGTCACTGCAGGGCTGCAGGGTGTGGAGGTGACTGCGCTGATCCAGCAGTTGTGGGAGTGAGGGGGCTCAGGGATGGGCAAGTGGGGCTGCTTTTAAGAAGAGGCTTAATTAGCAGCATGGTTGGGTTTTTTTGGGTTTTTATAGGAGAAACTATTTTAGCGTCTTTGTCTCGATGAATCCTGACTTCCACCCTCTTTTCTGCCATTATGGGCTCGCACCATAAGCAGAGATTACTCTTGGCTTTGCCTTATCCCATTACATGTCTGTTTTTGGGAAGTGGGGCTAATTGGCAACGACATGGAGGGGAGTTTTCTCCTGCTGGTCAGGGAGCTCTGCTGACCCGTGATGTCTGATAGCACCTCAGCCTCTGGCATGGCTTTATCAGCTCCATTCCCATGGCTGAACTTTGTCACTGTGGTGCTGAAGGGATCCTTGGCAGGAGACTGTGCCAGTCTCAGCTCCTAGAGCAGCGTGAGGAGAGAGGAATCAGATGATCACTCCTAACTGCTTTGCTATTTCTTAGAAGGCTTTTGCTCTTCACCAAAGGAGTAAACAGCAGATGAAAGATTCAGTCTAGAAATAGACTGGAATAGCTCCCAGATGCCACAGCAGGGCATCGATGTTCTGAGAGCTCTGCCTCAGCTATATCCCTGAAAACACTGTAGCTCTGGTAAGATGCCAGCACCAAGGACTCCATGAAGCCCTATAACGCTAATGATTTCTTCTCCTCTCCTGCAGGACGATACAGGAATGGCTTACCCGGGTCCAGTCCTTGCTCTACTGCAACGAGAACGGGTTCTGGGGGACCTTTCTGGAAAGCCAGCGGAGCTGCGTTTGCCATGGTGGCACCAGCCTGTGCCAGCGCCCCATCCCCTGCATCATCGGGGGCAACAACAGCTGTGCCATGTGCAGCCTTGCCAACATCTCTCTCTGCGGCTCGTGCAACAAGGGCTATAAGCTTTACCGGGGTCGCTGCGAGCCTCAGAACGTAGACTCGGAGCGCAGCGAGCAGTTCATCAGCTTTGAGACAGACCTGGACTTCCAGGACCTGGAGCTGAAGTACCTGCTGCAGAAGATGGACTCTCGCCTGTACGTGCACACCACTTTCATCAGCAATGAGATCCGCCTGGACACCTTCTTCGACCCCAGGTGGCGCAAGCGCATGTCCCTCACCCTGAAGAGCAACAAGAACCGGATGGACTTCATCCACATGGTGATCGGGATCTCCATGCGCATCTGCCAGATGCGCAACAGCAGCCTGGACCCCATGTTCTTTGTCTACGTCAACCCCTTCAGTGGGAGCCACTCCGAGGGCTGGAACATGCCCTTCGGGGAGTACGGCTACCCACGCTGGGAGAAAATCCGCCTCCAAAACAGCCAGTGCTACAACTGGACCCTGCTGCTGGGCAACCGGTGGAAAACCTTTTTTGAGACTGTCCACATCTACCTACGCAGCCGGACTCGGCTGCCCTCCCTGCTGCGGAACGAGACTGGCCAAGGGCCCGTGGACCTTTCCGACCCCACCAAGCGGCAGTTCTACATCAAGATCTCGGATGTGCAGGTGTACGGCTACAGCCTGCGCTTCAACGCCGACCTGCTGCGCAGCGCGGTGCAGCAGGTCAACCAGTCGTACACGCAAGGCGGGCAGTTCTACTCCTCCTCCTCCGTCATGCTCTTGCTGCTGGATATTCGGGACCGAATCAATAGACTGGCGCCTCCCGTGGCCCCAGGGAAGCCCCAGCTGGATCTGTTCTCTTGTATGCTCAAGCACCGCCTGAAGCTCACCAACAGCGAGATCATCCGCGTGAACCACGCCCTGGACCTGTACAACACCGAGATCCTCAAACAGTCGGACCAGATGACAGCCAAACTCTGCTAACCCGGACTTATCGATGGACACGTTGGTGAATCGACCCTTTTGCTGTATAAAAAAAAAAAAATAAAAGAGAAAAAAAAAAGAGAGGAAAAAAACCTAAAAAGAAAGAACGAGAAGCGGGGGGGGGGAAGTAAAAGAAAGGGGGGATAAACAAGATTTGTAAAATGTAATTAATATACAAAAGAGGAAAAAAAAGGAGGAAATTCTTCATTTGTTGAAAACTAAACCCGTTCTAGCAGCTGTATAAAACTGTCAGGCATGTTTGTTATTTCTATAATCCGTCATAAAAGGGTAACACTTACTCTCTCTTGACCTTGGGGGTGTTGCTTGCTAGTCCTCAGGGGCAGCAGAGTAAATAAAGGGAGGAGCAGAGAGAGGGGCAGACTTCTGTAATGAACTGTAAAGTTTTCTGCTATGCAGGTGCCA
This sequence comes from Grallaria varia, assembly GCA_013396735.1. Taxonomy (NCBI): domain Eukaryota; kingdom Metazoa; phylum Chordata; class Aves; order Passeriformes; family Formicariidae; genus Grallaria; species Grallaria varia. The sequence goes on from VWZG01009679.1 coordinate 259,549, forward strand.
AGACAAAGAGACATACAAACAACAACAACAACAAAAAAATCAAAGCAAACAAACAAGAGTTATATGTAAATGTAAAAGAGCTGCCATTATTCCTATAGCGGGAGTGAATGGTTAAAGATAAAAGATATTTCTTCTGTTGAGATTTACGTCACCTTTACCTTGAGTTATTCCCGAAGCCTGTGCTGAGCTTTGCTGGAGGACAGGAGGGGATGGCAGTTCTTTGAGGGTAAAACTGGTGCCTCCTTGGTGAGAAGATATGTAAGAGGTGGAGGGTGGGTGCAGGTCTCAGGTGTCTTCACTTTGGGATTTCCATCTTGGAAGACTTTTCACCAGAGATCAAGTCTCAACACTGAAAATGGGATGTGTTGGGTCCCTTTGGCTCGTTTTGTTGACCTGGAGTTCATGCCCTGCAAGAGGCTGCTGGTGCCTTCAGTGGTGCCCGGAGCAGCACCTGTAAATCTTCAGCCACTCATCCTTCAGGTACTTCAACAGAGTTCCTAAAGCAGAGAAAGCCAAAATCATATGCCACTTTGATAGACGTGGACTTAAAGGCAAACCTGAGTTTGGCTTTCTGCCTCAGGTTCTGGGTTCCCCAGTAACACTGGGAAACGCCCATCACCACAAAAACCAAAGCACAATGCAAGAGAATCCATTTCCAAGGAAACCTGGAGACACTGAAGGGTACCTAGGTCATTTTTTGTTCTTTGGGGAAGGAAAAATCCCTTTTACTTTCATATATTTCTGTGGCTGTGAATAATATCCTTGTTTCACTTACACTTTCTCTGTCCAGAAAAAAAACAAACAAACGAACACAAAAAAAACCAACCAGAAAATATATGAGAAAATTTTATTAAAATATATGCAAAAGTAGTAAAAGGGAGGGGTGGGAGGGAAGAGCACAACAATCAAATCTACCCTGAGTTTGCAAGGATAAAGCCAAATTAAAAAGGCCTGAGTTATCAAAAAACTAACTAAAATAACTAAAAGGTGGGTAAGATTTTTTGGAGTGTGTGCGCACGTGTGTTTGTTTTTTAAAAATACGACATGTTGAATGGAGCATATGAATGTAGGACCAGCTGAGCTGGGTGATGAAGCCTGAATGCTGTGGGAGGTGAGTAGTGAGGTGTTCCTCCTAATTTCACTGTTGTTTTAGTTTAAGTTGATTGTGAGAAGTGCTAGTAAGAGACTGGATTTTCTGCTCTCCTAGAAGGGAGAAATAAATCTTCAAGCCCCACTTTTCCAGAGCTGGAGTTGAACCCCATGCAGAGACAGGCCTGAGCAGGAGGGACAGTCCTGATCCAAAGCACAAAATTCAGATTTGGCTCAAGATTTAACATTTTGACTCAAGTGAGCTCAAAATGGTCCTGTAGAAATTTTGACCTTACTTGGAGACTTTGGCTCAGATTCTGAGAATAACATTGATTCTTCTGGGAAGACCTAAATGCATTGTGGTCTTATTCATGTGACACCAGGGACTTGGCCAATTAAGTTTGGTTTCGGGTTTAGTTTAATTTGTGTGATTTTGGTTGATGCTCATCCAAATTTCCTGAGAAGGAATTGAATACCTTGAGGAAAATAGACATTCACTGAATTCTCCTGCTGATCTATGATTGAGGGCATAAGAGGAGCCATTTGGGTAGAAAAACCCCAAAAAGGAGTCCTAGTCACAAAACCACACATCAGTCCCTGTCTGCCTGCCCAAAGGTGGGGGAGTTCATGGATCAGAAGAAGAGCTGGGTGGATGAAACAACAATTCCTAGGGACACCCATTGATTTCCTTTAGTAGCAACGTTTTTGCCCCAACTCGCATTGAGATCTCTTCCTCTGTCTCCCGGTCAGTCCACACAAGAGGTCACAAGGTTTCCCACTTTTACCAGTGTTTGCTTTTCATTTGGTTAGTCTTTGCTTTGTGTAGAAGAGGTTCATATTATAGACCCCACCATTCAAAGAGGCTTTTTTATAGATGTGGCATTTCTGCGTCAGCTTTCTGATAAGAGAAAATTCACCAGCAGTAATATGCATGGAGGGTAGTTTTAAGCAAATAGTAGAGAGTATTCATGGGAAATGAATGTCAAATTTGTAATTATGAGTAGAAATAATGTTCCTGACAGTTACATCCATCTAAGCAGGGAATAGAAATGTACTGTTTAAATTACATGTATGACCCAAAGAGCTGACACTGGAAAGAACTATAGTTATTGCTCTAAAAATACTGAATACTGCTTATGAGCAACCTCCAGTCTGAGCTGCAGCCTGCATGCAATGATGGGATTTGTTCATGGCTGGGAATAGTGGCCGTGCCAACACAAAGTGAAATTAATTCGATAAATTTCTTTCCTTTGAGATAAGAATCCAGCTCCAGTGACTCAAAGCCAAAGAAGCTGCAATTAAATCTCAGATCTCGTGGGTAACTAGGAACACATTACCTAAATCTTGCCTGGTATTTGTGGGACTGTTAGGGATCAAATCAATTGCCCTTATGTATCTTTAATGATGTCTTGGGATGAACAGCCCTCACTATTCATGGGCTTCAGCAAGGGGGGCAACTCCATAAACCTTCATCAAGATATTGGGTGCCTACACAACATTAAATCCTTGCTGTCCCAGTCAGAACCAAGCCATGGTGGGCAGCACAGAGTCAGAGAGGCACTAACATGAGCTGACATTCCCAGCATGGATGGGAGTGGGGAAAGTTGGAGTGTAGAAAACCAGTGCATGGAGATGGAAGGAAGTTTGGCATAGGAATGGTGTCAGTGCATGGAACTTACCTTGGGAGTACCTGGTGGGGCAACACGGCACCAGGATATGATGGCACATCAACACAACAATCTGGAGCCATGTCCCAACAGGGCTAGATGAAATTCTGCGAAGGAATGAAGCCAAAATGTCAAGAATAAATTCTCATGTCCTCCAGGGCAGGGCAAAATGCAGCTATTTGGCAGCTCAAGCACCATTTTGGGCTCAAAGTTTATGTCAGTGAGAAAATGGAAAAACAAAACGAAACAACACAATCAATGTGGCCTGGATGAAGCTTTTGATGTGAGGAAATATATTAAACAGGGCACATGTTCTGCTTCCTCTGCTCAGTCCCATAAGCCAAGTAAAGGGACAGGCTGTGACAGTCAGGTCCAGAACTACATCCCACAGGTTTGTTTTAAGGCATTTATTCTGCAGGATATAGATGTGGAGGCATCTGCCATACTTCTGTCTCAACAAGAGAAAACAGTTCAGGTCCTCCTGCAGAGGCCACACCAGTGTGTTAATGGACTTCTTATCAAATTATGGCCAAGCCCATTCCACTTGGTCAGAAAAACATGGTTTTCAAGACAGTTATCAGAATGGAGGGTAATTAATAGAGCTGAATTAGGTGGGACCCAAAGAACCCTTTCACTCTAAAGCTCGATTCACCATCCTGCCTGATCAATAAGTATTGTTCTAGAGCTTTATGATAAAAGGGATATTCGTACTCTCAAATAACAGTAACCATACTCTGACTGCATGACAATGAAATCCAGCTTCCTTTCTCTGTACAAGAAGGACTTGGGGAGCAATCCATCAGATTGTCCCCCTCAGCTAATGCAGAGATTGTCCTACCAAATCAGGGCAGGTACTTATCCTCTGCTATCATTAAATTGGGGACTGCATGAAAGCTGAAGCTTCCAAATAACCCAGAGAGAAAAAGAGCAGCCAGATGCCAGGTGTCTAAAAGCCAAAGCATGGCAAAAACCATCAGGAAGGGCAGAACCTACCTGCTTCTCCCCTTCAAATACAGAAGACTTCTGGAAGTCACGTGATAGAACGCACTGGGAGCTTACTAAGAAATGTGCTCTTTTTAAATTATTCAAATTTAGACTTACCAGCCGGTGTGGCAGAAAGCAAAAGACGTCAGCAAGTCTTATTAACATGCTGATGCTATGGCTTCAGAAGTGTACAGAATGTCCACTTGGATCGGGGCTAAGAGCACAGCATGGAGTTGCCATGGAAACGTGGGGAGGCCATTAATTAGCTATTGCATGGAATCATCAGGAAGAATCTGGACCTCAGCAGCTTTGCCCTCCTCAGAGGCAAAGGGCACAGCCCCGGTGACCCCTCAGTCAGGCCCAGTGATCCCTCCACAGCTCCTGGAACAACCACATTCTGGAGCAGAAATATCCTCTTGGAGGCATGAGAACTGGGTGGACACCAAAAGGGGAGGAGGTGAAGCCTGCAAAATAAAAAAAGGATGGAGACAATTTGCCTTCCCTTGCCTTCCCTTGCCTGCCCTTCCCTTCCCTTCCCTTGCCTTCCCTTGCCTTGCTTTGCCTTGCCTTGCCTTGCCTTGCCTTGCCTTGCCTTGCCTTGCCTTGCCTTGCCAGGAAGCCTGTCTGTTCTTGCAGAAAAGAACACCATAGATTTGCTGCATTTTGAGCTGATGAGACTTACGCCAGTGACCTCAAAGAAATCAAGGTCAGGCACCATGGCCCGGTGAATCCAATTAATGGGGTTTGCATCTTCTTGGGTGGGCTGCGCCTGGGCTGAGGGGATTCCAATGCTCCCTGGTGCCGTCCTGCTCGCCGGTGTCAACTCTGGCCATGCTAAACCAGGAATCCCTTTCCCCGAGGAGAAATCCGGGTGAGTAAGAGAGGCTTCTTGGCCACTTGCCCAGCCTCCCTCCAGAGCCAGAATCTTGTGAGCAAGCTGTGATGGACTTCAGCTGCCACGGATGGGATGTTCTTTTTAGCTTTTTAGCCCCCACTTGCTGAAGCGCCGCTCGGGAGGACGTTTGGCAGATGGTGCCTCCTGCACTGGGGTGTAGCAGGATCTCCAGCCCGGCTGCTCAGCTCCCAGTGCTGCAGGAGACACGCTGAGTGCCAATCCAAGCTGTGCGCTCCTGGAGGAATTCACCCCGGAGCCCGCGGAAGGGAAGAGATGGCACAAGGGTTGGGAGCTGCAGGACCTTGTCTGAGAGCAGAGGTGGAGGAGAGTGGTCTGTGCTCTGTGTGTTGGGGGAGAGGCTGAAGGGAGATACGTGAGACAAAACATAAGGAGGCCATGAGGGAGACAATTCCATGTCCTTTCTACCTTGGAGAGTTTGAAATCATAGATTGGCCCTGCTGGACCCAGTCAGATTTTAGACCTTCTCGTCCATGATACTTTTTCTTATCTACAGAACAATCGACCCCTTATACTAAGCTTTTTTCCCATAATCTAAAACTGCCTTATCTTAGTGTCACCAGGATTATTATTCTTCTGCAAATTACATAAATATGGAAACCAGTGAGGACTAAAAAGCTATATAAAAACTTTGTTGGAAATTTCAATCCTTCCTCTTGGATTTTGAACTGACACAAGATGGGGGCTTTTTACAAATCCAATGTCCAACCAAAAACGACCTTCCCTTTGTACAACAAAAAAAGCAAATTATAATATTTTATGCCCCTTGCATATTAAGACACCTACAGGAACAGTCCCAGGTGCTGTTACCCCATTTTCTGTCCTCATCCTTAGTGTTTCTCTGTACAGCAGTGCAATTGTCAGGTGGTTCCTCTTGGCCTCCAGCACTTGCTTTTCAAACAAGAAGGAAATCTGACCTTGTGTAGAGACCTAGAAAAAACAGGCCATGGGTTCCTCCCCAGGAGAACTACAAAAGGTATGGCTGGAAAAAATAATCACGGCAGTAGAATCTGTGCAGGAGCGAGATCTGGTGAGGTGACCCTGAACAGACATAGGCAGATGCAAAAGAAATTGGATTACTGACCTCACTGCTGGGGGAGGACTCCTTTCACTCCCCAAGCCCATCCTGTCCCTCATCGCCTCCTCAAAACTGAGCTTTGGCACAGCAATGAGCAAAGCCAGCCCATCAGATATTATATATAACACACATCATGCAAGTGCAGCTTAAAATAATATTTTAATGCCACCAAAAAAGCCAACTAAATCAAATTGAGCAAAAAAAGCAAAATGAAATGGGAAAAGCACACCAACTCATTCTGTTTATTAGGGATGTTTTTGCCAGTGATAAATTGCTGTGAGATACCTTAATTTTTAATACACAACAGCTTCCAGTAGAAAATGTCCTGCTGAATTATTTTGGCTGAAATTTTAAATGAGGTCTAAAAAAAAAATAATTTTAAGTCAAATTTCTTGATTGAAACATGTGGGAAGGATATTACTTTTTGAGAATCTGAATTACCCCTGTGTTTTAATACTGTCAGTCATGTTGTCTAGAACAGAGATTTGCCTAAATAGGAAAAAGAAGTTCAGCTGGGAAGATCTTCCAAGGTGCTCACAGATTTCCTTAAGCAGAGTGTGCCAAGGGGAGCTGAAGGTCAAGAGCTCTGGAAGAAGCTGCCAGGAACAGAGGAAAGAGTACCTGGGTTGTGGTGCTGATAAATTCAGGTGAGGAAGCCAAGAGACCGAATCACAAAGAGAGAAACACAAGTTACATCTTTTTATTTCTACATGCAGATGTATATTTTGTTAAGTTTTGATATGAGTATATTCTTTATCTTTTAACTTAGATATCTATTAATTTATTTATTAATCTATATTTTGAGGTCTTGATTACAATCCGAGTGTCACTGTGTTTGCTCCTGGGCACACACAGAATTAAAACAAGCTTGTCACTTAAATAGACGTGGTCAGTTTAGGGCTCACCTGATTTTTAAGGATGAGAAAGGGAAGCTCAAAATGAGCTGAGACTGACTTTCTATGGCCACACCTGCACAGAACTGTGACCAGAGTCTATCTGGAGTCTCAGCTTTAAGATTGGCCTTTATATGAAGACGAGGAGAAATGCCAGGGCAGGGATGGTTATTCTGGGTACGTTTTATTTCCATTGACAGTTCCTGGTGTCTCTCTGCCCCACTCACAGGCACTGAGAGCGACCTTGAGAAAGATATATAGTGATGTGCTGCCATGGTGTGGGCTTGGTTTCAGACTGGTGACAGCCTGGTGCTTAGGACAAGCCTGAAAGGACTGTCTTTGCCTGATTTTGGGGCAGTCTTTGCCTGATTTTGGGGCAAAGTGAACCCCTTAACAGAAATTTTCTAGATATAAAGCAATCTTCCCTTCAGCCTGTTTTTTGGGCCAGGCTCCTTGACAACATGCAGCATCTCTCCCTTTGTGGGGCTGGGGTGCAGTTTAGGACTGGATCTTGTTCTGCAGTGTGATGACAGCATCATGTTATACAAATGTCATGCATCTAATGACTGAGATCTGGCTTCCCTAAGACATTGAGACTCAGGTTCTGTTAAGATTCATTCCAGGACAAGAAAGCAAAACCTGGATATTGGCTGAGTTGGATTTAGACATTAATTCTCATCTTTTTGTGTTTTTACATGCTGCTCAATTAAGGTAGATCACTCCTGTCTTATGCCAGGATACTCATGAACTATCTCCATACTTTCATTCTCTCTTGGTATGAAAATCTAATCATCTTCATTGCTAAAAATCAGCTCTGGTGGAAGACTAATGCAAAAAGGCTCAGCTTAAGCAGGCAGCTTGTTCAGGAAATGTAGATAAGAAACCCTCACGGGTTGCTTTGAAAATCAATAGACTTGGGTTTAGAAGGATGAGTGAAGGGCTCAGTCCTGCAGGGTGCTGAGCACGGTGGATTGAGATCCTGAGCATCAGAATGTGTGTGGCAGATGCATGAAAGTCAAAGGGACTGTTCAAACCCCTCCGAGTTAAGATAATGCCCATATATATATATATATATATTTTATATGGTTTTTGGCTGGAATTCAGAGTTCTCAGTAACTGGTAACGTGTTGAGCTCAGGGAGAATCCCAAATCTCGGGGCTGTAAAAGCCCAGGAACCCCAAGATCCAACCCCAACTTGCCAGCCTGAGCGAGTGTTTCCATCTCAGCAGCTGGGTGGGGTGCAGTGAGCCGTGATGGAGCGTGCACAGAGCCTGGGAGGCTGAGATCGGCACAGCCAGCACTTGTCCAAATGAGCACCAATTGCGTCATCTCTTAATGAGAATTAATATCTCTGATGTTCCACTGAGGGACCTCAGTCGTGCACCAAGACCCCGGAGTAGCTGGCATTTTACTGAGACGTAAGAGAAAAGGAAATCTGGTGTCACAAAGCGTCTCAGAAGAGCACTAATTAAGAAGAAGATACATGTGGCACCAGCTGAAGCTCCCAGTGGGTTTTCGAGGGTCAGCCTTGTGAAGGTGGACCAGTTCTTCATCTGTTTTTGAGAGGGTTTTTTTTGCTGCCTTCTCCTCTCCGGAAATGTTAACCAGGAGCCATTGTTTTTGCCATCTGCATATGTTCCCGTTCACCAAGTACTTTTATTCCTCTCTGATATTCTTCATGGGGTGAGCAGCATTTCCTTCAGGTCAGCATGGCTCGTACATTTATTACAGGATTCAGTTAATAAAAACAAAGGCCAACAAATTTAGAACAAGAAATAACATGAAAGCCAACTAAATGACATGGACATGGCAGACTCATACTCTAAAAAGGATTTGTTTTAAACAGGAAAGAGGGCAGAAGTAAGTGTTGAAAGAGTCACCCGTGGTCACATATTAGTCAGCGGCAGAAGGAAAGGAGGGAAAATGAAAAAAATCTCTTGCAGCATTGCTCTGGTTGTACCCAGCCCACATCAGTGGTTTTCAAAGTCTGTACCTACAGAAACAAGAGTCAACTGGGAAATTTAGAGTTTGTTTCCAGGGTGAAGGATGCTAAAGAGCCAAAAACACATCTACTGTGTGACTGCTTTATTCACCAGTTGTGGAATAGCTCTAATTTATTTGAAATATCAGGCTTTGGCCAGAGGCAAGGTATTTTAGACCAGGGTACCCAGCTGTTCTAACAGCCCTGCCATATCCTACCTTTCTGTGCTCTCCTGTAAAACAATAATGCCATTTCTCCCATCATTATGCATCACACATCAATCTGGCTGCTCATGAACAGCTCTGACCTGAATCTGTCACTTCACAACAAACTCCTGTAGGATTCCAGGTTTACTGCCATATAACTGCTTTATTATACACAGGAGGCTGTAATAAGCTGATTAAAAACTTGCCTTTTTCTTTTTTTTTTAAAGACTTAATATACACCTTTCTGACATCAGATAAGTACAAAATAAACCTGAAGCTTTACCCAAAATATATTATGCAAAGAAATCTGTCACTATAAAAAGCTTAAACCACGCAGAACTCCCTGTACCAGCTCCTCTCTGCACTGCCTGGGCTGTATAAGAGGGAGTCCTGTTGTGGCAACTGTTAGTTCTTTAAAAGCCTTGAGTCAAACTATCATTTCTGTGATTCAGCTGCTGAAAGACACCTCTCCCCACCCTAGAAATTCAGCTTTCTGGAACAATATTTTCATTCCGAGGAGGAAAGTCCTAAAGTTAAGTGGAAAGCACTAGTCTCAAAATTTAGGGGGAAAGGCAACATCCCATCATATTTCAGCTCAGGAATCTCAGGCCAGGGAAACTTTGGTGAATGATTTAAGAGGCCAGGGCCTCTCTGCTGGGTTTTGATTACTTCATGCCAGATGAGACAGAACTGGCCAAATGCTAAACTGGAAATGAAGTGTTTCAATAATTTCCCATTACAAATGTCAACAAAAATTATATTTTGCTGAATTTGCATTTCTGTAAGAGAAAACTGTTCAGCTGGGGAAAAATAAATTGGTCAGCTCTATCAGCAGAGCTGGTTATGAGAAGGGAAGTTCATCACATCTGGGCTAATGGAGTGTGAAAAGTTGGCGTCTCTGAGTACAGTAGAACTTTCTTACTGCTCCTGAGAGGCTTTGGAGGAAGGAGTGATCCCTGATTACTGTTTCCTGGCTGCAGGAATGTGCTGCTCCAGACAGGGCTGGAGGTGAAAAGCCCATGAATTTTCTCCGTATGTTCCCAACTCCCACTGTGATATTCAGGTCATTCTGCAAAATTTGGTTTCCATCACACTTTCCTCAGATAATGCTCCATGGAGGGACTCAGCCACGAGGGCAACATGTCACACCACACCCAAATTCCTTCAAGCAATTATTTTTTGTGTGTATTTTTTCACCTCAAAGTGGTGGAAATAGCAAAGGAGTTGTGTTGCAGCCCTGCTAACACGGCACAAGGGGACACGTCTCGAGGACAGCTCATTGTGGTGTGAAGGAGCAGAGTCTGTTCTCATAGTGGTGAAGAACTGTCCTGGATAGAGAGAACCAAACTTGGTAGACATATGGAGACCTAAAATAGACCCAGGAGCAAAATATCCTGTAAACCACACCAGTGTGCAGCTTGGAGGGAACAAGGTGGGGGCTCCAAAAGGAGTCAGCTCCCGTGTGGGATGTGATTGCCCTGGATACAGGACCTTGGAGCAAGATGGTGGCACACATGGCCAAGTGGAACAGTGTTTTTGCAAAATAGAAGGTGGGATTGTGATGATCATCTGCAACATTTTAAAGCACGACTTGATGAGTTAGAGCCCAACTAAAAAGGTAGAGAAAGTATTTTGAGTCTGGTCTCTGAGCCATTGATAGTGGCAGGGTTTTACAGAGTGTGCTCTGCAATCGGGGAACAAAAGCCCCAGATATTTCTGGTAATCAAAGCCCTCTTTTGAATCAGTTATTGAGTTTTTTCCTCTTGTTGCAATCACTGGCCAGCACAAGCTGAATTACAGTGTTCTTTATTAACCAGCACGGCTTGCTCCTCCTTAATTAGTGCAGACCAGTGGAGTTAAGGTGAATGAGGTGAACATTAGATGCAATTTTATCATTGATGTTGAAAAGGCAACCAGACCTCAACTCTTCTCTCTGTAAGTACCTGCCTTCCCTTTGTGAGATGATCAATAGCCCTTCCCCTGGAGGAGGTGGGCACAGCACCTTTCAGAACTGATAATTGTGCAGGATCCAAGTGTTTTCTAATAAAATCTTTCCAAACCTTCACAAAATTTCTACTGAAGGCCAGCTTTCCTGGGAGACCTATAATTATTGAGGGCATAAGAGAGAAGAGATGAGAGTTATCAGCCTGTTTCACAGAAATGGGACCAATTCGAACAAGGCACCTGAAAGAGTGGGATGTGGACAACTAAATGAGAGGAGCAAAAATAAATAATAATAATAAATAAT
>VWZG01009688.1:0-28559 GCA_013396735.1 Grallaria varia
GTACAGTTAAAATGTGGCTATTCTGTATATAATATACTTTGTAGTCAGACTATTGTTCAAGAGATAAATGGTTAGGTATCAGCAGTTAGGCCTTAAACATGACATTATCACAGATCAAAGCAAACCACTGTAAAAATTACATCCCAAAAGTAGCTTTGCTAGCAGAATAGAAATCTGAGTGTATGTTGGTTTCATTTTCCTGTCATCATAAGCTACCATGATGTCCTTTGAAACTGAATAAAATTCATTGAACTACTTCTGCTAAGGAGATTGGTTAAACTGATCAAGTTTACAGGCTGGTCTTTGGATGACTGATATCAATTCTATGAAGTTATCTTTGGTAAATATTCTAAGTTGAGCAGATGCCATATGTGCCATTTAATGAACAGAAATAGCCAGAAGTTTCACAATTCTAGTTGCATCATACAGAAAAAAAAAAAAACAAACAAAAAAACCACCACCAACTGGAAAAACATGAAGAAAAGACACTACGTAAAAAATGTGTTTTGGAGGAAGCAAGCATTCACATCAGTTTATGCTGACTGTTTTGCTTCATTTTGTTTAGCAGGTGGGAAGGCTTGAGAACCATGACCATGACAACTGCATTCCATGGGATACTCTCCTCTTTTTCAAAACAGGGCACAACACTGCAGCATAATTTTTGTAATATTTTTCAGCCCACATCTCCTTATTTTAATGGACATTAGTTAAACTAGTCACAGACATATGTTGTAGTGAATTTTTGTCTGTTGAGAGGAGAAGCTTCGTGATTTCATATAACTTTCAAGATTTTTAGACATTAAACATGAAATGTGCGAGTCCCTGACTTGAATTCATCTAATCTTGGTGTCTAACAGCCTGAATTTGATCCCTCAAGGCACAATAACAAATATATATTTATGCATATGGAGAGAAAAAATATTTCTGCAGAGAACGATTCAGGAAAGCACACATATATCTTTACTGTTCTTTATTCAAGGTATCAAGATATTTTTCACAATACTGAAAGTGGACCTGACATGTATCAGCTAACAGGAGGAAGACTTCCCAAATCTATCAGTCAATATAAAATATTGCTTAAAATATGGCTTAAAATATGCCAAACATGTCTCCCTGTTCTGCTATCATTAATCTGTAAAGCAAACAAGAGAAAGTAGTAATCTAAACTTGACTTCATTAAGAGGAAATAAATCTATACTGAACATCCTACCTTCAACAAAATTCCACTTTGTAGTCTGAACTGAAGCACACTGATGATAATAAACTCAAATGCATAAGAGTATTTTCTTTATAATGATATTTCCACTCCCTTCTGAAGGATAAAATAATGCTGTGTAAATAAGTCTTTACTCGCAGAACAAAGATAGCATCCAATAATTTTATTACTTCCATGTTAGAAGAGATAAATGCATTTGCAGCACTTCAGCAAAGTGCCCTGACTTTAGAGAAAATACAACAAGCTCTAGAAAATGCATTGTTTCTCCAGCTTTATTCCATAATTCCCATGTATGAATAGACTAAAAATTTAGTATTTTTCCACCATGAAATGATGCAGTTACTGCTTTCTACATTACTCCTAATGCCATTAGAATTCCACTTTTCTCTTGTCTAGACATTTTAACAGAAAAAGGATACATTTGTGAAAGATACGTAATACATTACTTGTTCTTCATATTTCACAGCTTTTAGACTACTAGCTAGTTCTAAATAAAATAATGGCTGGAAATAAATATAATGGGATGTTTATAAGAAGCATATACACAGCAAATAGATTGCATATTTAGCTTTTCAATAATATAGACAGTGGGTGGTTTTTTTTTCTCTACAGCTACAATTTTTAATTCCATTTACTTTACAAGAAATAAGGAATTTATCATTCTTTAAGAATTTGGAAGAAGAATTTAATTTTTCTGTATTATGACACTTTACACTACTGAAAGAAAGGCATCTAAAAACTCCTAAACTTGATTTTCTTTACTTGATAGTCATGCAATTATTTTTAAGAAAACCTTGCCCCAAGACTCAAAATCAGTTTACTGGACAGTGTTAATTTCTTATGAGAATAGCTTACTATATTGGATAATACCCATTTATTACTTGAGTTTAATTTAGAATTTAATTTCATTTTAATTAAATTCTTCCTACACGTTGAAGAGACCTATATCTAACCTCATTCAACTTCACAAATGACTTTATGTTAACAAGCAATTTATCAATTTTCTTCATAATGATTATATATACAGCCTGAATACACGAATGCAAAAGGTGATACGCAAAGGGGGAAAAAAGTTTGTCTACCTAATTTACCTAATCTAAATAAAAAGAATCGATGACACCTCTTTATAAAGAACATACTGTTTATTATAGTTTAATCCTATTGTTGAAATAATGACGATTAATAAAATCAAAAGAGAAAATTTATTATATTTAGCTTTATTAATTAACATTATTGATCATTAAAAACTTTGCTTTGCGAGTACACCCCAAACAAAACTCTATTCTAAAACATGAGGGACAGCATCACAGTACAGCTGAACAAATGTATGAACCATGTACGGCAGTCAAAGAAGAGAAAATGTACAGCAACATTAAGCTACATGTTTTTCTTGGATCATCAGCAATTCTTCTCACAACCTACCAAATGCTATCATCATGTTACAAGTTTGTGCATAAACATTGGAAGAAACACTCTGAAGTTTAGAGGAATTACAATCATCATGCTCCAATCTTTTCTTCTCTTTTTTTTTTCTCTTTTACACCTCTCAAACACTGAGGTGGAGAAAGTTTAAAAAAACATGATCCAGCATTAAACTGCTTAAATTTCACATCTGTCATACTGTTTAGTGTGTTTTCCTTGCTTGTTCTAGGCTATCATACATGTCTTGCCTAAATTAAATACTGCCATAAGTGTTCACCTAAATGTGAACTTTATGACAGGAAGATGAAACAACTGAGAAAAACATCAAAGAAGATGAGAAGCTGAGGATAAATGTGCAGTAAGGAAAACATCCCAGTAGTACAGATGACTCAAACTCTAAAGTGGTTTATGAAGTAAAAGCTTGAAATACTTACAGTATGAGAAGATGGAGGGGATGTTGTTAAAATGACTAAAGATGTTTTCATGTCAACAGGAACTAACTTTAGAAATTGCATTTTGAAATGTCTCTGGAGCAGACGCCCGAGGCCAGACAAGATACAGGGAATTTTAAACGTCATGAGTTGTCTACCTTTTGACAACTGAATCCTACATTCCTTTATTTACTTAATCTCTTTATACTTTCACCTCATGGTGTTCAGTGTTTTGGTAAGCAAGCCCAGAAGATAAAAAAGGCATAAAACTAGATTCAAGAGTAATAATATTCTTATTTCTCTTCCAAGAACCCCAACATTACATACCAATTTCCACTTCAGTTTTGTTCAAATTTATTTATGACCCTGAGAAGCAAAAGAATTTTCAGAAGTATATTTTAGGTAGTCCAGAAGCATCTGAAAGAATATCTCTTGCTTGCTTTATCAGACCTGTTCATCACAGTCTCACCTGAGGCTCTGGGTTCTTCTGCAAAGTAAGTGAGCAAAGCCCTTGAACTGGGTGAGTCAGCAAAGAGGGAAAGAAGGCTGACTGTACTGCAAGTTCAGCTGCGGGGGGCACCGAAGGGACAAACTGTCAAAGTTAACAGATCAGTGTAGCTACCAGACAAATAAAGCAACCACCTTCCCTCTTACATCAAGCAAAAGAAATGCAGACATAATACTAGGAATAATGGAATCTTTCCAAAGTACTGTTGAAAAGTTCCATTTCCAAATCAGGAGTTGTTGTTTTGCGACATGTAAGTGTCTATCTAGTGGAAGAGGAAATGGTGGCAGGTTCTTCTCAAAACACTACCATATGTCCCCTTGTAGAAAGGATAGCCTTGCTGAGCGAGGGATCCCATATGGGGAGGCAGGTTGCAAGGGTGAATAATTCTGCTTTTACACATGCAGTTTGGTTTACAATTTCTCAAAGAAATCCACAATGACAAGACTATGAGTGCAAAAGGACTACATAAAGTATCTGAATAGATGTGTAGAAAATCCTAGTGGCATGGTCCATGGGCCTGCATTACAGGAAAAAGTAAACCAGAAACAAAATTGGACTGGACTGCATAGGAAGCTGTAAAGAGCTTCCCTGTGATACTAGTCTCGAAAGTTCTTCCAGGATGCAGAAAACAAGACAGAAAGGATATTAAGGGGGCAAAGTTGAAATATATGTTTGATTAAATAACAAAAAAAAAGTATAAAAATTATGAAAAAGAGGACACAATTCTGGAAGGGAGGGAGTTCATACAGGAAGGTCAGGCTTCCCATAAACTATTATTAAATTCAAGTTGCTGCATTTTCATATCAAGAGGGTCATACAAGATTTTAAAATTAAAAATGAGGAACATCAATAGATATTTTAGAATGCCTTCAACCAAGATGTGCTGAAGTTTGCTGTGATCATGATGTACTAGACAACCACAAAGTCAAAATTTTCTGTATCTTAAATTGAAGGTTAGGACTGATGTTGGAAATATTGAAGCAAGAAGCATGGGACAATGTCAGAATATGCTGAGAGTGAAACAGAGAATAGTAAAGCACGTGAAGTCTAAGACATAAAATTATGACAAGAATAGTTGTTCTTCAACAAGAATAATCAGATCAGAAGCTGGAGGGAAGGATGAAAACCAATGGAACATTAATACGAGGATGCACAGTGTACAGGGAAGACAGAATAGGATGTTGCTAATGAACAGATGCTCTTTATGAGTAATAGCAGTGCACACATAATTAAAAAGGGGTACTATAGTAATATGTGAGAACTTATACAGAATAAGGAAAAATGCAATTTAGAAGTTGAAGTTGAATAAATCCAACAGTCACAAAGAAATGAGGTAAGTCCAAAAAGAAACCAATGTGGCTATAGAGTCAAGATAAAAGTGACACTGAGAAATCAGAAGAAAAAGTGAAGCTGAGTCTGATTTAAGAAAGGATGACCATAAGTTCTGACATTTTCAGTGCAGAAATGCAAATAAGACAGGCCATTAAAAAGTTTTGGCAAAAAGTACAAAAAGTACAAAAACTAGTAATAAATCCTTTCTAAAGTGCATCAAAAGCAGGAAGCTCACCACAGTGCCTTTAAGGTCAACAAAGGATGAAAGTATAAAAGAAGCACAAACAGCCAAATGAATGTTTTGAATCTGCAGTGACCCAGAGTCTGGGGAGCTGCGTATATGGCAAATCACTTTTACAGAGGACTTAGAAGGTAGAAAAGTGAAACTAAGGGTCAATGGAAGAGATCACAGAATAAATAGAATCAGTGATAACAAATCACTTACATCAGACAGTATTTATCTGAGTCCTAAAGGAACTCAAGGATGAAAGATGTTAACTACTAATGAAGGTGTGTAAACTTTCATTTAACACTGTCTCCATGCAAGAGGCTCTGAGAGTAATTAATCTGGTGGTGAGAATTTTTATGAGAAAAGACCATTAAGTTGGCATCTGTACCAAACAAACTAGTGCAAATGACTCTGAAGAAAAGTACTAACAGGCACCCAGATAAATAAGATGTTATGGGCAAGAGTCAGCTTTTGAAAGGCAAGATGTTCCTTGGAATTTTTTTAAGGAATGAGAATGCCACAGGATCCGTCCAGACTGGTTTACTTAGGCTTCTACGTGATGCATAAGTTCCATCAGCCACAGTCCATCAAAGAAATCAGGATGTTCTTTAGAGAAAAGAAGTCTCTCATGTAGAACATTATGATGAAAGTATGGCAAGAGAGAGTATGGAGTAATGGTGAACTATCACAAGAAGGAGGATTACTAATTGAGTTGCATAAGAGTAAGGAATAACACCTATGCGGTTCAAGAGATTCACACCACAAATAACCCAGGAAGTGACTAGTGAGGTGACAACTCTGTGGTGATATTAAGCTATGCAAGATCATAATAACAAGCGTTATCTGTTACTGATACAATAAAATTCCATATCCAATTTAATGAAAAGAAATACATAAGAAGAGGAAAAAAACCAAACCCAACCTTGGCTATCCATTAGTTAATACTACTCCAGCTTCAGAGCTTAAGTTTTTTATACATTGTTTTCGTACATTTCTCAATACTCAATAAAAAGAAATAATTCAAAATGTTACAAAATATCAGGAAAGAAATAGGGAGTGAAACAGAAAACAGAGATATGCCTTCATGTAAAATTGCACAAATGCTATGCAAACTACTGAGATGACAAACTTCAACAGCAAAGAAGCAATGAGGTGACAAAGGAGAGCTGAAGTACAGAACCATCTATAAAAACACAAACAGCTAGAAAGGTATATGATCTTGAAAGCAACTAGAAAAATCTATGTAAGAAAAATTTATTCAGAGTATGCATTCTGGCTCCTGAATCTCAAACACTTTTGAACGGGATAGTTTCCCAGGGCAGCACCATAATGTGGTTGCTCTCTTCTTTAGGGAACTGTTACTGGTTACTGCCAGAAAGAGGATACTTGACAATACTGACTTTTAGTCTTACCTAAGGGAGCATCTGTTCTTACATCTTTCTGAACAGTAAAAGAGACAATATCTGAACCTGTAAAATCTTGATTCCTTCTTATGTACTCTTCTCCTTTGCTTTTTTATTGCTGTAAGTTTATAACCAAGCATGCCCACTCTGAAGAGTCCAGGAATAGTTTCATTATGGATAAAAAGATGCTGTGGCCTTTTCCTAAGTAAACATAATCTTCTCTGACACTTATTTTGTTAAGCATATGCCTGAATACATGCTTCTTGAAGACTCTCAGTAAACACATAAGCTAGGAATCTAGAGATCTTGCTGAAGCAGCACTCATCTAGAAACAAGTAGCAGGGATGTGGGAAGGGGGCACTTTCGCTAATACGAGTAACAGAAGTTCAGCTTCAGTTAGAGACCAGAATCTGTTTCTGCTTCCTATCACCCTCCTCTGTGCCTGAAGGTGGCAGCACCAAGATGCTAATAATTTAGCAGTTATAATCAAACAGAACATCAGTTACTCTTGAAATTCAACTTGATATGCAATTTAAAAATGAATAGTTAACCTAAAAGGTCCTAAAAGGATACACGGATTAAGGGAAATAGGTTATATTAAATAATTTTTTTAAATCTCCTGTTTATTTTCTAAGAATCATGCAAAATAGTTGTTCAACAAGTTTTTAAATAATAAGTGTGAGTTCTTATGTTTTAGATTATAGACATTCTTAAACCATATTTGTAAAACAATATTTAAAAACTTAGTTTTATCTTCTATTCATTACATCTGTTCATATCCTGTTGCACGTCACCTGCTCATTTAATGTATCGCTTTTAAGATCTATATGCAATCTAAATGATGCTTCATCTCTTCAAGAACTTCAACTGCAGCATAACTGGCATCTCATCTAGTAGGAAGTTTGATACAAACTTTTGGGAAATCAGACACCAGGCTCAGCATAGTTCTATAATAATACATTAGAGGTTTGAGAGGAAATGAGAGGTTGGTGCAGGAAAACACACATACAGTTACTTTGGCCTTACTTTCTTCTTTAAAGTGGATATATCAAGAGCAGAAAAGTGACAATAGAAAAGACTGTTAGCACTTATGCCTTTAAATTTTTTATGAATAGAGAAAACATTGCTTCTATTCAAAATCCCCTTCCTAGAATAGACCACAGTTGACCATGGGCTTGCAACAGGATTTTGAAATTATGTTAAATTGTGCTGCTTAATTTCACATTAAAAAGGGAGAACAATGAAGTAATTTTAGAGACGTTTGTATATAAATCTAGAAGGCAATAGCAAAACATTAGTGTATAAAAAGGTAATCATGGACCAATATGAATAACATGAAAATAACATTTTGTAATGGTAAGATTAGGACATCCTTATTTGCTTACTGTCAAGCAACCTAAGTCTCAAAAATCCTGGAAGCTGACAGTTTTTAGAATATGGGAGAAATTAAGGAAAAAGACAGCATTTATATTTGCTGTTTGCTACTTGCAAGCTTACCGACATTGTGGGAAACAGAATTCTGAAGTGAAAACACAGGTCTGAATGTTATGCACTCTCAGGTAGCCTCTGGCATGGTCAAGAAAGTTGTCCGTGCATTAAAACTGTGACCAAAATCTCAAAGGCCACTGCAAGCAGTTGAGCTCAAAGAACATGATTTTTTGCAACTGATGGAGGTAGATGGAAAGGTGTACACAAGGTCCAAATGGCACACTATCTATTAGAGAAGTGTACTTTGACAAAAGCATTTTTTAAGTTAAAAAAGCTTAGTGGTGTAAGAAATGGGATATTTTAGAATGTGTTCTGATAAACTCTGTCTCTAGCTTGAGAATCAGCATAAAAAACTACTACGTGGGACTGCCAAGTTGAATAACTTTTGTATTTTTCAATATTCATTACTGTAATGGAAAACAAATCTGAAATCACCAGCTGTTATTAATATTACACAACAATTCCCTTTAATAAGACCATCGCTTCAATCCCTTCAAGCTTTATTATAATGTGGTGGGTCTGGCTGAACTGGAATTTGTTTCCCCATAGGAGCCCTCACAGTGCTGTGCTCTGCATTGGTGTCGATAACACACCCATATTTTGGCTACCACTGAGCGCAGCACTCACTGTTCAGTCAAGGACAAGATCCTGGGAGGGGACACAAATAGGCCAGCTGACCTGCACTGACCAAAGGGATATTCCATACCAGATGACGTCAACCCAGATATAAAAGCTGGGGCAGGACGCAGGAAGGGGGGGCACTCATTGTCTCCGATGGCTGCCTGCTAACATCTGACACGTGTAGGGGCCCTGCTTCCCAGAGACGTGGCCGACCATCGCTGCACATGGGAAGCAGAGATTAGTTGCTGCTTCTGCTTTGCACAGGCACACCCTGCTTTTGCTTTTGCTATTTGTATAAATATAAACTGCCTTATCGCAACCCATGATTTATGCTGGTTCTTTTGTTTCCACCCTTATTCTCTCCCCTATCCAGCTGGGAAGGGGAGTGATAGAGAGGCTGGGTGGGGACCTGGCATTCAGCCAAGGTGAACCCACCACATATAATTCATTCTGGATGAAAATATCACGCTTTTATTTAAGCTAAAATTTCTGGAAATATTTAGTCATAAAGTTTTAAAAATGTTCCCAAAGGAAAATAAGGCACAAACATGATATTGTGCCTATTCCAAAAAAATGTTCAGTAATTTGGGACTTCTAAGCTTTGAATCGAGGACTTTACATTCTAAGCTTTTAATCAAGGACTTTAAACTCAGCAGACAACTTCAGTGCTAAGGTTTTTTATGTGAACTAATCTATATGTAGGTTGTCTGGATGGCAAAATTCTTACAGAATTTAATCACATCATATGCTTTTATAAAAATAATGTTTATAGATAGGAATAATTAGTTTAACATCTCAGAAGAGCTCATTGTTGCTATGTTTTCAGACATCTCACAAATCCTTTCACAGACAGAGTGAACACAAATAATCCCTCAGAGTGATGAGGAATCCTCTAGCCATGCTCATGACTCTTCCCATCATAGTCTTTCCCAGATAATCCCACTGAGGAAGGAGCCATATACTGGAAATTTGTGATAACTAGAGCATTGTGAATTTGAGTTTACCACCATGTTGATGAAATAGATGATTTCTAAAGAAAATATTCCTGTGTCAGAGTTCTTGGGCCTTTTTCAGTTACCTTTTTTGTCCCCTAAATCCAGGAATCAGTTTTTCTTTCTGAGATTTCAGCAATTGAGGAGTGCAGATTTCTCATGCTTAATTACTACTGCATAGTCTTTTTTATTTATTTTTTGTTATTATTGCTTGGTATAGTGAAGTGGTCCCACTAGCAGAAATATTTCTTTCTTACAAATGAAATGGAAATGGATAGAAATTTTCTGTCAATAAAGCCTTATGTAATACTTAGGACTCTCAGAAACAAAGCAGTAAATGTTACCCACATTATAGAGATCTGTGAAGTTTCACTCTCAGTAATTCTGTTTCCTTTCTACAAATTGAGGTTAATTCCACCCCTTGTCCAAAAGGATGTTATGAAGATTAATTAGTGTTTGTGAAAAACACAGATAGTATATTGATGCACACCACTGAAAAACACTTGAGGAAATTGATCATTTCTTCTTTAGAGCAGGAACTGAGTAGACTAGAGTAAATAATACATGGGGCAATGCAATGAACAATTAGGACAAGACAAAATGTTGAAAAGCTCCTTAGTACCTAAGCAGCATTTATTTTGTGTATTTAATAAGAAAGGGATACTGTAACTAAAGATTGCTCTAATCCAAATGAGAAAGATACAAACTAAGAGTAGAGCAATAATTATGGTTCCTCACCTTCCTAATTTCCAAGTTCTTTGCAACATAATAATGTTCTCTTACTTTTTTCAATATAGCAACAGTGATTATATTATAATGCTATTTCCATTTTAACAGATTGAAATTTCTGAACCATTTTTAGATTCAGTAATAAAGGATAGAACGAAATATCTAATTACCATGTTAAGAAGCCATATTGACTCCAAAGAAAAAGACAGAACAGTAGCTAATTCACTGTCTGTCAGTCTTGAAATCAGAGTCAAAATGAACCCACTCTTCTATGCTGATGAGTGATGATTATCACTCACTGTCCATGAGTGATAATGTTGCAGAATAAAAAATACACCAATTCAACGTTTTGCCTCAGCAGACCACAGGAGAGCACAAACTACATTTAAACTAGGATATAAAAATAAACACATAGTTAATGCACCATTTTCAATTAAGTATTTTTAATTACTGAAGTTGAAAGCTGCAACTTATTACAATTGTAAGGAGCATGTTTTTTTCCTGAACTCCTGTTGTTACAGACTATAATACATTATCTGGTAATCTCCACCAATTACAAGCTAGTAGTATTTAGCAACACACAGCACTATCAAAAATGTTTTTAAATAATCTTCAGCAAATGCAAGTTTCAACTTTTGCTCCAATTTTCAGGTTTCTAATAATAGAGCATTTGAGCCTTATAAATCTTATAAATCTAATTAGACAATGTTAAGTTCTCTCTAGCTGAAGTCACAGATGTTTCATACTGGGAAAATCAGCAAGCCCCAGGGTTTGTTTGGTCTAGTATAGTGTCAAATTTTCATGGATAATTTAATAGCTAATAACTCTAATTCTTTCCCGTAAACCAAGAGATGATAAATAATAATTGCTCTAAAGCCATAAAATCAACCCTCCAGGCAAGGGGGAAAAAAAAGGAAAAGAAGCCATTGAGGAGATTAATTTCTAGTACTTAATGTTTCTTTATTACTAATTGTCCCTGAGTTGTATATATCTCACAATATGAAAGAAAATGTAAATAAATCCACTGAATTCATGCAACTGTGAGAGAAATATACATCAAGAATGCTGTATGTATCTTTGATCTGTTACATACATTCATTAGAAGTTGGTGAAATAATTTTTTTCCCCTCAGGTTCTAGTAACAACAGTTTCTGGCCTCATCCAATATTTCCTCCAACAAAATACTAGAAAAGTGATATTTTCTGCATTCAAACTTTTTTTAACAATTTCTTTCTCTTTTACAAAATTATCAAATAAGATATACTAATTCATATTGCTTTAAGTAGAACTGGACATGGAAAGGTAATTCTTTAGGTTGTATTTGAGAGTCTGCATTTTGTGAGAAGATATATTGATTTTTTTCTGAAGAACATCAGAGTAACATTTAGATTCTTTTTAACAGAGCTGATAGCAGGTTGGAGCCTATTTGTTTTTATAAAATCATTAGCCAGGTCACTGTGTGCAATCAACTGGGTATACCAGATCAACAGTGCTCTGTTGGGAAGGTTTCCCAGATTTTTTTAGAAGAGTTGCCCCATAAATAAGATGTGTTTGCAGATATTCCTCCATTTTCTGTGTTCCATCAGACTGGTTGGGAGCAGCTTTTTGCTCTCCTTTTTAATGCAGAGGAGATGGATTTAGTTTTAAGCAGCAAGGAAATAGAGTGCTGGCAATAAACAAGGAATGAGTATAATGCCTAAACAGGGAAACTCAGCAAAATTCAGAAAACACGTACATTCTGAAGACATACTACAATATTTGGAAATAGCAGTTTATCTAATCAAAAGTTATCTGCAAAACTGTGAGAAGGCTCTTACAGAATTATGCCACCACTGGAAAAAATGGTTGTGAATATACAGTCTTTGAGGAAAATGGATTTCAACTGGTCATAAATTCAATGACCAAAAGTCAAAGCTAGAAAGTTATAAACAACTGTTCTTTATCGCTGTTGCTTGTTACTGCTTGTTTATACTCAAGAAAAGCATACCACATAGAATTTTAAAGACAGAAAAATATAAGGTGCTTTACAAGGTTAATACCAAACAATCTTTAAAGTCAATTAATTCAAAATTGAAAGGAAAATAAAATATCTAAAGAATATTTAGTGGTTTAAAATACCTGGGAAAAGTTGACTGACTATGATAATTCGGTACTCAGATCTTGTCAGAGAATCAACAAGATTTACAAATGTGTGCAAACAAAAAGAAGAATAATATAGAGGATGTTGCAATACGATTATGTATATAAATCTTTAATCTAAAACACAATTTGTGATTATTGTTTCCTAATTTCTAGAATCAGACTGTACAGTTCCGAAAACGATGAGGATGTTATAGTTTTAGAATTTGTCAGATTTTTTTCTTTCCCTACCAACATAGACTTTGGGAGTTGATGTTGGAAATAGGCTTTCCAGCCTGCCACCTGAGATGCTGCCTACAGGGTCCTGGGGAAGCTTGCCTGAACATGTTTCTTGTGTGTCACTCCCATTTCCCTGCCGGTCCTGGTGTCCTACCAATCAGTTGTCCAGGGATCGATTTCCCAGGACCTCCCCTTTCCTGCCCCTTAAATACCCACCGCCTTTTACAATAAAGTAGATCGGTCCATGTGCCTGAACTGCACACCGTGCCTGTGTCTCTTCTTTTGGGGCTCAGTCGCGGCTAACTGCAGCTTAGAAGCTAAGAACCCGCCGGTCTGAATTGTTCCCTTGCCCATAACCAGGGCAAGCTGACACCCTCCTCAACAAAAGACCCAGCTAATGATCTGAATTCCAACCTGATAGCTGGGAGGAGAGGTCTTTTGTTTGTTTTGGGAGTTGTTTTTTTCCTTGCCATTTTCACTTTTTTGGGTGGCCGTGGTTTGGAGAAGGAACCAGCTCGGAGGGACTGCTGCTGGTTTTGGCTTCCTTCCCNTCTGGTGTTTTGGAGGTATATATATATATATATATATTTAGTAGTTAAGAACTCTTATCTTTCCTTCTACACATTTTCCAAATTAATTTTTTTTTTTTTTTCACATTTAAAAGAGGCGTGGTCAGTTTTGAGAAAGGGATTCTAAATTTAGTCCACTCTAAACTAAGACAGAGGACAATTGCCAAGTACACAGAAAACTCACTTAGGAACAGAGATCAGTGACACTATATAAGAATGTGAAAATATAAAATACAACAAAACACAGAATTTAAATGCAATTTAAACCTCTCTTGGTACAAAAAATAGTAGCTTAAATAACCGAATGAAAACAATAATACAAATGTTTATGTGACATAATTTAAATACTATTTTTAGATTTAATCTATGTCTACACTATCTAGGCATGGAAGAACTTTTATTTGCAGAAGACAATAACATAATTTCCTGAATATATCTGTGCTTAGTGATCCTATTTGAGAATTCAGAATGCAACATTATCCAACCACGGTGTCAACAAATATAAGTTCTTCCTTTTCTTTTTAAAAAGCTAGATTTTGTTTTGGACATGTCTATATAATTGATTTTGTGATATTTGAAAGCAAAAAAAGTTTTTTTCTCTTTTGTTTCCAGCTCATCTTTTCTTATTTTTCCAAAGGTACTAAGTTTGCTAAGTTGATCTTCCTAGGACATGATGAAAAAAAAAAAATTGAATATATATTTACATATATAAGATGATGGAATTTATAGCCTGGGGAAAAGGCTATGTTCAATTGCAGTGATAGAAATATTGCCCAGAAAGGCAAAAAAAGTAACAGAAATATTACTTTTAGCTCGCTTTGACAATGCTTACATAATAGCTGGAAAAATATAAATAAAATGGAGTGACTTTTCTTTAGGTTGTTGTATGTATTCTCAAATGCTGAGTTAAGCTGTAAGACTCAGAACAAAGAGTTTTGGTGCTGCCACAGAAGTCTGGATGTCAGCTGCCAAGCACATATACCCCAACAGGTAAGAAAAGGACTGCGATCATGTCTTTTTATTGGTGAATATTCTGCATTTATTCTCAGAGTAATGAATTTACTAAAAGTTGCTTGAGTGTCATGCCATTTAAACTTGAAATAATTTTTTTCTGACAATGCAGAGGGATCTCTCCCACTACACACCTAAGAATATTAAGCAAGTACTTAGACTATAAATACTTAGTATCTTAGTATCTTATTAGTATTGAACAATTCTCTTTCCTCCTCTTTACAAATCTTTTTAGAAAGAACAACAGAATTATTGGCATGCAATGAAATTAAAATCAAACGTAAGTCACATTTCTACAAGACTACAAAATAGTCTACAGGACAATGTTTAATAATCTGTGCCTATGTTCTTGTTATGTTTTCTAAATGCTAGCTCAGTTTCAAAGTCAGCTGGCTAATGTTAAGAATTCAAAACCTTTACATTCTGTTTTAATTAAATCGAACTTGGGTAGATTTATCTCTTCTCATACTGGTCTACATTAGCCTGCAGGTTTAGGTACATAAATAATTTATCGGTTTAACAACATATGACAGATCAGCTGAGCTGTGGGAACTGTGTGCACAGCAGATGAGAAGCAAATCCAGTTAATTCAGAAGGCATCTAAGGCACAGCAAAATACCTTTTTTTTACCTTCAGCTTAACACGGAGCACACAGGCAGCTGGTGTGCCCCAGTAGATACACAAGGTAGCATAGTAAGTGGCTTTTTTTCTTTGAGAGAGATCTTGTGCAATCACTTCTGTTCTGGTTTCCCTCTTACATAGACCACACCAGTTTACATCTATTCAGGTTGCAGAACTGAATATTCTAACCTGACAACATCTGCCTCCTTAATTCTAGTTGACATTTAAAAAAAAAAATTACTTTTGTGAGAAATAGATTACTAAAAAAAGCAATAGAGGTCACAATGCATAGCATGTCTAATTCAAAACTGAATCACCAAGAACGAAGTTAATTACATATTTAACTTTTTTTTTTCCTGAAAATACCTGTCACATTGTGCATCTTCTGTAGTTTCTAAAGACTCTGGTCATTGAAGATAGACTTTTTTTGTGAGTCTCCTATTACAGCTAAGGAACGGCCTTCTAAAAGATACATGCATTGCTCTTATTAGCCTTCCTGGCTCCCAGAAGAACTACATCTCCAGCTGGCTGCTTCCCATCCTCTCTGCTTCAACTTATAAATACTCATCAGGAAGTTGTCCCCAAACCAGAGCAGATTTTACCTAAAAATATGTGAAAAGCTAATACAGTTGATACATCAAACAGCTGTTTAGTGTTTTCCTGTTGTTGTTCTTACAATCATTTATATTCTTTTAATTTCTCATCAGCTGAGTCTGATGTGGTATTTTATAAATCCATCAAATTCTTCTTATATATACAGCATGCTATTGAAGCGTTGTCTTAAGATATTTTTTAAGATATGTCACACTGACAAGATCTAAAGAGTTCCTTATAAGTTATGTATCTACACATTTTATGTAAATAATTATGTATGTTTGTATAAAAATTACCATCAGCAAGAATAAATATTCCTCAGAATTTAACTTGGGTGGTTCTTTTTTACTCAGAGTCTTGATTTCTCGAGTGGGTGGGAGTCCATTCATCATCTTCCACTGCCCACTTGTGTGAGTGGGTTGTCACTCCTCTCTGTAGAGGGACTGGAGAGACAGGATACACTGCAGGGTTGAATGACCTAGAACTTGCCTTGGAAAAAGGACTCCAACAAATGCACTGGGTTTTGGACATTCTAAATTTGCTTTGCCCTAGGTTTGTCCTAGGTAATGATTGCATGCAAGCCAAAGGAAGAAGATGCCTTATTCTCTGGCTAGGGAGCTGTTATCAAATGGTCATTTGGATTTTAATTACTAAAAATATTGTGGCAGTAATCTCTCATCAAATTTTTGCCTTTCTATAAATTGTATGGAGAGTCTTTGTCCTCAGAAAAGAATTAGACCAGCACTTGTACAACTCAGATCTAGGAATATAATTTTCATGTCACAAGTTGTGAAAAAAAACAGTCAATTAAATGCAATAGCATTTTTTGTTGGGTAAGTTGCAGGCAAAAAAATTGATTGCTTAGGAATTATCCCTCTAGATAAAGCTATTTTCTTTGTATGCATAATTTTAGATTCTTAAAAGTAATTAGGAAATATACTTAATGAGGAATTTCAAAATTAAAAAAATAATAATTATTGCTCTAAAGCATTTTTGCAAATGTGCTCATTCTTGCTTATTGTTAAAGGAGGCTATTCTTCTAGCTTACCAATTCTGTGGCTTTGACTGAAGGCCCAACTTTAATTAAATCTAGTCTGGCATCATCAGGTTATCAGGTGTCATACTATAAAGTGAGTAGAAAATTAATTTTGATTATCAGTATCTACAGTTTATTCTTTTGGATTTAACGAATGCCCAGAAAGCCTGATGGCTTTGCAAGGTATTAACTGCCCAGTGCTTATTCCATATATTTCTGACCCAGGGTACTTCAGAAACCACCAAAAGATCATCTCTGTAAGAAGAAGAAAGTCCCAATCAAACCAAACTCTTGATGGGGGTCAGGGTGTTAATTGGGGCAAAGCTGTAGAAAGTCTGTGTTAATGTTGTATAAGAACTGTATTCTTTTACCTCTGCCTCTTCATTCCTTTTCCAAACAACAGCAAGCGTAAGTATCTGGCTGTATATATCTAGAATTTATGCCTTCCCCATATCAACTGTATAAAGCTACCAAAACAGCATGCACAGGCACATGCATGTCTAAACACATTTCTTTGCTTGATTATAGCTTTATTGTCTGTGGTTTTTTTGTTGTTTTTGCTTTTGCTTTTGTTTGTTTGTTTTGTTACACAGAGATAGAACATGCAGCAAGAGATCCGAGTTGGATAAGTTACTAGTAAAAAATGTTATACTGCTATGGAGAGTGAAATACCAGAAAAATTTGCCTAGATTGGCTTTGGAGTCTGCTTGAAAGTGTATAAGACTCAAATGGACCTGGCTGTGAGAAACTTGATTTAATAAGACCTGCTCAGAGCATGTGCTTGAACAAAATTTCTGGAGCTCCTTTCCTTACACAATTATTCTACAAATCTGCAGAAACACTTGCTGTGTTTTCTGTTAAAACTATTTTACAAGATCTGAAACTGCAGAAGTAGGATAGGGAGGACAAAATAGTAAGACTGTAGCGTTCCAATGAGTCCAGTTCCTAGAGAGACTTTTGGTACTTGTCTCAACACTTACTGTCTTATTTTATTAATTTTCTCTTGAATTTGAAACACATAAACACAAATTAAAACCAACACTCCTACTTTCATCCTAATCAGGAAGACATATAGTCTCGGTCCCTCTTTGTTCTCACGAATCTTAAGACACCTCTGACCCTTGATATCTGCATTTGGCATCAGTAAAGGTAAAATAGCAAAAAAAAAAGTGATTTGACCATTTCTGTCAGGATTCTAGAAAGGTTTTCAGGCCATGAATACTTATTTCACATGTGCATCTAATACAAAACATTAGCTTAGTTCATATCCAAGTGGGATTCATAAAAAGCACCATTCTCCATCAATTTGCATGGTTTATGTGTCTCCTGTTCAGTCTTCTAGCTACTGTGAATACTCAGGCCCCATGCAGTTCACGCTGAAATTTTCAGATGTCACCAAAAAAAGTATACTGAGAAGAAGCTTTCTAACTTAAAATGACCCCGACTGAGCAGAAAGGTGGATAAGATGACACTGCTCTCCTCTGATTCTCCACTTCTCCCTGTGGAACAGTCCAGCACCCAGCCTGTTGCATTGCCGGTGCCTGACCCAGGTCTGGCTCCTTCAGGAGACAGGCAGTTGGATCCACGGGTGGTCTGGCCACAGTCTGCCTCAATCACTTTAAATCTATTAGGTTGTGAACTCTTTGAACAATATCAAACTGCTGGATCCCTGAATTTGTTAGATATACTCAACAGGCAGAATCAAGAGGAGTTGTCTTTTCATCATCTATCAGCAATTCTGTTTCCAACATAGTCTGTACTTTTCAAGTTTTAATATAGACCCAACTTAAAATATCTAAGTTCACATTTTAGGTAAGGAGAAAATGCTCAGTTCTCTTACGACGTCTTTCATTCATTAAACTGATTTATAAAAACAGCAGTGAAAACAGCAGTCAATCCAATCATTGGCTTCCCAAAATAACAACAAAAAGAGCTTCACTATTCAAAAGGTGTCATTTATAACACAGTGCATAGTTTATTAACAATACAGCTAATAGATAATTTTAAACTGGAAATTCAAAATTACATAAAAAGCATCTAAAACTTCAGTAATTAAAAATGTCATTAATGTATAAATTGCTGATTCCATCAAATAAACAAGTTTTCTATATCTTGTTACTTACATGCTTGTCTAAGCATACAGACAGAACTCAACAGATGAGCAAGATATTAGTTCTCTAAAAGTATGTGTTGTCAAACTAAAAAATATTAATTGGTGGCTATAAAATTTATTTTGTAGCAAAGGGGAAAAAAATAAACTAGCAAACACAACCTGAAATGCCAACCTGCTAGTCTATCTGGTTTTTGCTGAATATACTTAAATGTTTGATTTTAGAAAACAAGTAAATATGGCTGTGAATCATACTCTCCTAACATGAGTTAATCCAGTTACGGCATAGACAGACATCACCTCTTCATGGAAAATTGTAAGGATTTTTATCTACTCATGATTGCTTTTGCTAAAAACCAAAAACAGTGTTTGGTTGCTCTATCAGTAAATAGACACACTCAAATCAGGATATATGAATATTCAACCTTTCACTAAAAGTGTTCACTCCTTTGCCTCTGACAATATAAATTCAAGTTTTGCATTTGCACCTGATGATACAAGTAGTTGTACATCAACTTTAAATTTATTCTTTGATTAAGAGGGTGTTAACATTGGTGTTACGGTTTCTGTGTTTTAGCCAACACCTACAGCTGTAATGCTTATGCAGCCTGACTGATTATTCTTGTCCACAATATTGCTTGCACTTACCTAAAAGGGAATCCTGTATGAGCAACATCTGAGTTTGGGATGAAAAACTTGTTTTTTCTTAGGACCTAAAAAAGTTATTTGAGGGTGATGTCTAAATATGAAGAAAAAGCAATCTGATATTCTAACTTGGTCAAACATGGTGTAGTTTTGTTGTAGTTCATACCCAGAATATTACTATATTTCAAATGTTGTCATTTTACAAATCAGAAAAGTATCATGAAAACAGATAATTGCTCAGCAACCACACCCATGAACTGTGTTGTGCCCTCTGCTGACCTCTAATGTCTCAACAGTGTTTTGCTACTGCCTTCAATGGCATTAGGCTTATGCACAATGCTTGTCTGCATAAATTGTTCCCTGTTGACTGGCTCAGATCGGAGAGGACTTCTGTTGCCAACAGCTAACAAGCTCTCCCTCTATATCAAGTGCTACAGGCCCATGTTTTTGAAGTGGAAGCATCAGAGTTCTTAGATCTCAGCTTTGTATTAAATTCAGCTAATCTCAGAACTGTAGGAAGGTAAAGCTATTCTCTTTTTGTAGTCCAATGATACAGTGTTCTTTTCTTTTTTATATCCACATAAAACTTTTTTAAGGTAAACGTGAAAAGCATGGT
Source organism: Grallaria varia (assembly GCA_013396735.1). NCBI lineage: Eukaryota > Metazoa > Chordata > Aves > Passeriformes > Formicariidae > Grallaria > Grallaria varia. The sequence continues at coordinate 19,932 of VWZG01009688.1, forward strand.
GCATATTTCCCCACAATATTCTGAAGTCCATGCCAAACTGGTGTTATTTATTGACTGGGATTATTTTGACTGTCTCAAATTAGGGTAAAAATGTCTTACAAGCATGACGGGTGATTGCACCATAAGCTGCTATAATAAAAGTTAAGGAAATAGCTTTGAGGAAGGCTTAGATACAAATCAGTATGGGGAAAACTGATACACAGAGTTTCCACCTTAGGGAAGGCAATGCATCTGCTGTTGTATTGTAAGAAAATGTTTAATTATAACAAGTGAAATCATACTGTCATTTGCAGGAAAACAAAAAATAATGCTCAATAACAAACTCAAGAGATCTGCTCTAAAATACCACTTGCCACCATAAAGTGTCAAAATACCATAAAAATACACAGACTATACTTTTATCGCTTTATACCACCTCATAAGGTCTGTCAAACAATTTAGGGTGACATTACATATTTACATCAGGTATCTTTTCCAAAAGGGACAAGCAAGAAGTGGAAAGAGAGAGAGTGTCTTTCTGACGCTGATATTTTGAGAGGTGACTTCAAAATTTATATGCATCATTTCATTACTGCAAGCAGAAACTTCCTAAATAAGGTAGATGTACATAATTTAATTCTTTGTATAGAGGCTTGAAGTTCTTCTTATTATCAAGTATTTTAAACTGTGTCATTGACAGTACAGACAGCTGCTTAGTAATTCAACCAGGACACTGCTCTGTGAATGTCACATCGGGATATTGACATTTTTCTGGCAGCTGAGATATTCCCAGACTTTATATTTAACACGACGATGAGGTATCGCTTTATCACTGTGTAGTGTCTGCAAATATCAGCTTAAGGATTAAGAAGGTTACTTTGATTTAAATGCAGCTCAGATATTTTGTATTTCTGTATTACAATAACCAGTTATGGCAAAAAGTGTTTTTTCATACTAAAATTTGGGTAAAAGCTGCTTTGAATTCTACATGAGAGATGAAACACACCAGTAAAGCACAAGGTTAGGAAAAGTGTGAATTCACGCTGCCCTTCAGCATCATGAGGAGTGCTGTGGTCTCTCCGAACTGCACACAAGGCAACACAGGAGGGTGCCTTTGCTGGTTTTGGGAACCTTGCTGTACCTGCCCTGAGATGTCTGTAGCTAGTTAAAAAAAAAAAAGGAAAAGGTTCACGGCTCTTCACATGCAATTACGTATGTGCACTATGGAAAAACTTTCTAGCCCTAAGTCTTTTTAATAGAGTTCAAAAATTCATGTTTATAAAGTCAACTATATTTAAAGAAAGATAGGAAGGACCCCAGCTCATTAAAGACAGATATTAAACACAGTTTCTGTATAACTATGAATTCAATACACACAGTGTTCAAGTGTTATTTAAGTGTTCTTTGGCCAAACAGCCCTCTCTTTAGGGCATATTTGAAAGGGTGAACAAATCTAAGACAGAGTGGACTAAACCTACCTGGTGGAATATGTTTTGAAGACAGAAAAAACTTTTCTGCATTATCCTTAATTTATCTCTCCATGCTGCCTAGCTAAATAGGCTATGAAGCACCGATTTGAGAAAAGGAATGCATGAAGTAGAAAGAAAAGAAGGAAAATTAAAACAGCATACAGAGAAAAGAAATATTTTCTATTAAAGAATTACTGTGATATTTTTAAATGGAAACTTTCAATGCACCATCAGCTTTTATCAGTACATTATATAACACCTTACACAACTATACAAACAAACTGTATTTTAAATTTTAGTGTCTTATTTACTTGAAAGCAACACTGACAGGCTTAAGCTACAAATACATATGAAAAAAACCGTTTTTCAAAGATGGAGGTGTTTCTGAGGCTACCTTTTAATACTCTCTTCACTAACACCAAGTGATGACAGGAGAAACTGAGTTGTTAATTTGTGAACTTCAATCTTACATCCTTTTGCTCACAATAATGAATCTAATTAAACACATTTTCTGACTTTTTCTGAAGTCACATCTGAATGAAACAGTTATCTCTATTTGTATCAGAATATTAACACTCTTGGCAAATCAATCTGGCTGTGGCCAAAATAACATTAAAAATCTTTGTGCAACAATCAAAGCTGCAAATGTAGGTATTATAGGTATAGTAGGTCTTCTACTGCCAGAACCTAGTTCTCTGTAACAAAACCATTATTTCCTGAACCACTCTCTGATAGAGAGATGAAAAAGATTTTCCATCTTTTGGTTATTCGGTTATTTCAAACTCAAATTTAAATATCTGTTAACCATGAACATTCAGTACAGACATACTATCTATATTTACAGAGCTGAAAAATACAAATTTTAGCCCTAAGGTCAAGATTATAAATCTGTGTTTCCCACATCCTACATAAAAACTGAAACACAGAAATATAACAAAAATGTAAATCCGTATTGCATCTCTCTTAGTGGCTGTTTCTTAAAATACTTACTTGGTTCTTTCAAGGAATATGCACAGCTGCTTGTCCTCACTAAGACACTACAGGTTCCAGATTCTGCATACGATGAGTCACTAAATGCTTCTCAGGCACAACTCAAACACATCCCTGTGCTGAGCATTTCCTGACTTCATGTCTCTCTGCACAGTTGTGTAGATATTCTGGTATGCTACTCTGAGATAGGCTGGAGAAACTACTCAGGGAGATAAAATTACTTACTCTAGTCTCTCTGATTTGTTTTAGGAGACACCCTTTGCAAGGCAGACAGTGCAGAATTTTCTACAAATATGAAAATATGGAAGTTTATTTCAACCCTCCACTCTGTTAGTGCCTGCCTGTTAATTGAAACTGTATTTTACTGGATAACATGCAAACAGTTCACATGCCAGTGATAATTGGAACAATCGAAAAAAAGTATTTTTAGTAAAGTTTCAAAGGTTATGATGATGCTTAAATAATGTATTAAATCTGAATCTATATATTCCATTAACCATTCACTACCCAGTTTAATCCTTAAAGAAAACACACCTTTTTAAAACTAGTTAAAATCTAAGATACAAAATCTTTCCCTGCTAACATCTGGGGTGAGACTTACTGAATAACACTCACCAAAGCTGTGCTTTGTAACCAAAGCAATTGCTTTGAAATCTTTGGCTATGGAAAGCCAAATAAGCATTTCCCAGAAGTTATACAACTGAAATTCCAATAGGAAAACTCTTGTCATGTTAATGCCACATAGATAGTATCTATTTTGGACTAACTTGTTTAAAGGCTTGTTATTTCTGCAGTGTACAAGCAGTGTTTGTGTCATTCATAAAGATAATGACGGATAGTGACTGAAACATACTGAAAAAGGCACGAACTAATTTGGAAGAAAGAAGCAAACAATGATCAGACCATCACTCTTATGAAAGAAGGTGCAGTAAGGGTTAGATATAAGGATACAGAGTTCCACAACTTTCCTGGTCAGGGCAACTGCCATTAAACAGGATCATGCTCAGTAAGAAGAAAGGTAAAAAAAATGCATGAACTTTCAACATATTTCCAAAACACAGAAAGGCTAGACAAAGCAAGAGATCAGAGATTAAATGCCAGTCTAGAAGGTAAGAACCTTGAGAAAGAAGTGTGAAAATACATATATTTTTCTTCCCTTTACTACCACATGATAATATACAGTAAAAGCAAGTATATGTTATCAATTTTAAGTTAGGGAGAATGCAAAAGACATTAAATTGAAGGATCAGACAATATTGCTAATATTGATTGATCCTAATTGTCACATAAGAAAGAGCTTCAGTTTCCTTATAATAAGTCAATGGACAAATGGAAGCGAGTTTTGCAAAGAAGACTTATATGACTCTTGGTGTAACTTAAAGATCAGAACTCCCTAGGTTTTGGGTTTTTTTCCCATCTCACCTGTGGTAATTTTTCACCAACTGTATGCAAGTATATTACAAGTATTCTACAGGAATGACATAAAAAATATATTCTTCAACCAGCATTGGTGCCTTTTTTCTCCATTTACATTATGCATAAGTTCAGTTCTTAACCTTCAGATATAACTCTAATTATCACAAGACCAATAAGACAAATTAAAAACAGCTTATGGCATCATTCAAACAAGATTGACTGAAAACTAGCAGAACACGATTAACCATCTTCCAAGGCAAAAACTCTTGAACACATGGAATGACAATTCAGTCCAATGCTAAAACTACTAGATAAAATCAACGCGAAGCATGTCAATAGGAGTGGTAGTAGTATTTGCAGTTTATGCAAAGAGGGTGCAACACACTAAGTGGCTATTTCAACATTATTGCTGAAATTACGATTTTTTAATGACAGTTTCTTTTATATTTTGTAAATATTTTTATTTCTTATTATACCAAAACTGTTTAAACTGGATCTACTTTGACCCTTTTTGCTGTTGAGTTACACCTCTTAGTCAACAGTCCCCAAGCTGCTTCCTGTAGTCACATGAGAATAGTTTATACTAATACTGAAGTTAAGCTAAGCCAAAACCCACACCAGCATTCATTTTAAGAATTTCTTATCTCAGGCACATTGCACATCTGAGTCATTGACACTCTTTTATTCTGTTTAGAAAGATTATTATCACAGAACTTCAGAAACAATGGAAAAATAATTTGCCATGAGCTGCTGTTCAGTGTGACAATTCTCAAGTGCACGGGAACGGTTGCTATCAAAGGAGACATACTTCTGAGGCAGGAGAGAGACAAGCTGTCCAATCTATATGAATATTTAATTGTAGAACACCATGTCAGATGTTTCATAACTGAACAGAGTCATCTGCCTATTTGTAATATAGACTCTTTCACCTTTCTCTAAAATTCAAAAATGATACTGACTGCCATCTATCCTTCTCTCTGCTACAAGATCATGCTTGTTGAGAACATTCACATTTATCTGTCACACACAACATGTAAAACTTGTTCTTTTTCTAAAACTCAGTGCACTTGCGTTACATCTAAGGCAGGGCTGTGCCAGCCAAAGTAAGAGTTAGACTTTAGTTGCAAAAAACCCCACAAGATGCAATTATAGAATATACATACTAACTTTCAAACAGAAATACAGGCTTGTAAACAAAAGGGTATGAACTACATAAAAAAAATATTAAAACTCATAAAGGTGACAATTTTCAAAATCTTTTGTAAGGCTTATCAAACGACTTTTTTTTTGAAATTGCAGTCCCTCAACTGACAGCAGTATTTTCAACACTTTTCAGTTCCAAAATACTGACTCATGAGAAAAATGGGAGATGAGTAAAATTCTGTCTCTTTCTCATCTCCTCTCCTCCCTCACTTTGTTGCTGTTGCTGCATACGGATTTGTAGTTGTTGCTGCATGTCAACTTTTTGTTGTTGCTGCTCTGAATTATTTCTCAACTAGATGCTCCTTAAAATCCACAGGAAACAATACACAAAGTCCAGAGGATGTAAAAATGCAGCAGTCAAGAAATCCCACTTTTTTGTAAATAGCTTGGTTATAGAGAGGAATAATCAAAAAGAAAACAAATAGGAAGATAGTATTGGAGTGCATTCTTGCATTTAAATTTTATTTTGTGAGGATACCTGTGGAACAATCTTCTGGTAATTAGAGAGTATTTAATCTGATTTATATCTTCTAAGAAGGGGCATATGCTACTCTCATTTGCTCTAGACATTAGCAGCTAGTAAGTAGCAAACCAAATCACAGGATACTAGTTTAGCTTTGTCTAAGATGGGTAATTTGTTAGATTGCATTTTTTCCACTAAGAGTTATTTATATCTCACTATTCCGTAGGCTGACACCTGGGGTTGGCAACACCTGGCAGCACTCCTAATGAGTTCACCAGTGTTTCCATTGGAACTGCTGACTTTAGTATCTGCAACTTTACATTTATTGTAGAAAAAAGAAAAAGTACAAACCTGAATGCAATGAATTAAAAAGGTCAGTGAAATAAATGTTACTTTTTGTGCTAGTATAATTAGTCTGTAAATGGTAAAGAGCAAGGAAGACAAAACATTTCATACATAAATTTTCACTGACATAAATTCACAAGAATATTTATTTCATAACATTTTCTATCTTTTAAAAGAAGGTACTTTCCACTCATGAACTTTTTAAACAGTTAATAAATCACAGACAAATTAACTTAAACAAAACAGGTTTTTTAATCCTCTCTTTAAATATCACTTGAACTTTAGATTTCTGGCCATCAAACATTTGAAAATAATTCTGCTGTTTCGCTGCAAGCTTGGGTGATTGAAAAACAAACGGGAAACGAGATTTGCGCAGTAGGTATAGGCTTGGTCTCCCTGGAATCTGTGCCCCTGCCAAAGAAGACTGTCAGCCTAAAACTGTGTCAAGGCTTTATTTGAAGGATACAAGAATTACTGACAAGCCTCATTCAAAGCAGCTTTGCAGAAGTGCAAGTGTAACTGAAGACTTACAGACTCTTTTCACTTTCTTCAGGGATCAGCCTCTCAGACTTCTGCAAACGTGTCTGTGGTTGCGATCAGCACTGATATCACCTGTACCTACTGAAAAACCTCACATCACCAGCAGTGTAGGGTTTTTTTTTTTCCCAGAAAATACATTATTTTATAGCATTTTACGCATATTTGACTCAAATATGACTAAGATTATATTCTTTTAAAAGATCTACCTCATGTAAGTTACCCTTTTTGCTGATTTTTAAAAGGCTGAATATATTCCAGTAAAAAAAATTGTGTGGTCATTAGCAATAGGGTTTGTTATAAAGCATTATCTGCTTCATGCTAAATGGCTTGTAAAATATATCAACAAACATTAGCCATGACAATAATTCCCCTACTCCTCACATTTTCAGCATTTTAGCTATGATGATACATTTTTCCCCAAAGCACAGGAAATAGCAACAACCCTGTATATTTATTAATACTTAGTATTATCTATTATGTTCTAAAAATTAATAAATAATATAATAGCATCTATAATATATATCACAAATACATTTTTCATGTATTTGTGAATTCTTTTGGACCACTACTAACACGTGCCATTAATATCTTACTATGTGTACGTTATTCAAAACCAATAGTTTCATAAAAAATTAATATGAGAATAAATTCATTTTTCAAGTTGTGTTTTGACAGCTATAAATGCCCGTTCAAAGTGGAAAACCTATGTGGAGGCTCAGACATCATCAGGAAAACACCATTTTACATTTAGGAATTAAACTTAATATACCCATCTTTCCGGCAGCAACAATAAACATTTTAGAAATTTCATATAAAAAATTTCCAGACAAACAAAAAAAGACAAAGACATAACAGAAGCTGTCTTTAAAGTATCTTTAATGAAGTTTGAGTTCTGTGATGAAAGCTTTGATGCTTTATCAATGTTGTTTACTATGAATATTTCCTGTAATCCAAAATTGACAAATACAGAATAGAATTAGATTTTTATGTGTTACTTTTTAAAGAAATGAAAAGCTTTGTTTAACACTGAAATTTTAACAAGGGCATTTTCAAAGTAATTTTAAAACTATAATTTCTAACAATCATTTTACATTATAGAATGGAATATTCATTTGAAGAAACTAAATATAGGATATCTCTTTATTCTTTCTCATTCTAAGACTATCTTTGGTACCAAAAATGCTCCATTTACCCATAATTATCTTTTCACACAGTGTTCCCAGATGTAGAACTCCCAAAATGCAATCTTACTCATCTGCACAGTGGTTGTGAGAAAGTCTGAAGTGTATTAGAGATTATGAAATACATTCTGTATTTTTTAAATTGAAGTATCTTACAAAAACATGTACACTGTTATGTAGCACTTCCAAGTACATGCCAAGTGAATTAAAGTACAATGATACCAATATTATTTCATTAGATTCTGCAGATTTTAATCAGACTTAATATTTGAAATGGCTTCATTGAAATAAATAAATGAGGAAAATGGTTCACCAGTCAATCAGATTTCCCCGAGGTATCATGGGGTGATCTGTGGGATTCCTACACAGGTACTGGGCTGCCACACCTGACGAAAATTTTGTTAAAGATCATAGTACCTATTAAGTGTCATAGATATGTAGGCTTGTTCAGTAAATGCGAATAAATAACAAAAGACTTTACAAATAGAGAAAATACAGGACAAATAGGCAAAGTGTTGCTGTTAAGAAGAATGAATTAGAATAGTCAGGAAGTCAACCATCAGGACGTTACATGTCAATAGTTGACTGTGAATGGTTAGAAAAAGAAAGAAGTGCTTAGTGTGCTTCATTTTACAAGACAGCCATGGCAGAAGAGTTTAATCTCATTATTAAAGGAAAACTGGTTAGAGCCTATTAATCATAGAAAAGTACAGATGAAGTTAAAAAAACAAAACAAACATGAACAGACAAATATGCCTAATAAGTTTTTACTTTATAACTTGGAAAGCAAAAGCAGTGAAAAAAAGCTGAAATATGACTTGGAAAATTAAAAATCTAAAGCTTAAGTGAATCAGCTGTAGAAATGAAGAAAAATTGAATAATGAGGAACATACTTGGACATTTGACACTTTTATGTAAAACCTGGATGTGAGGGGGATTCCTCCTTTACATGACAGACTGGCTCTCAATTGTGTGGAAATCATTAGGGCATCACTTGATTGTCTTCATTTATATTTGAATAATTATAAGAGATCACATCATG
>VWZG01009695.1:0-16032 GCA_013396735.1 Grallaria varia
GCATCGGCCTCTTTAGCTATCAGTGTGCTCGCAGCAAGCAAACGCCCTTCCCAAATCTTCGTTCGCAAAGCATAGCCGTGATGAAGTGATCTGTTTGAAAGTATTTTTTTTTTGTTGCAGAACAGCTGAAAAAAAGCTCCTTATCCTGTTTAAAGTAACTTGTAAATTTTGAGAGTTTGGATGTCCTTAGAATTCTAGGGTGTGGTTTTTCTCAAAAATGATGCCTGAGGAACACACTGTTGCTGAGGGAAAGGCAGAGCTCAACGGTGATGGATAAACTCTTAACTACTTTTCTGCCTGGGCTCTCTGGTGAATAGCAATCACTGTAGAACTTTCTCTTGGCTTGGGATTTGTCCCACCTTTTGTCAAAGTAAAAAGACAAACAAGCCTGTTTATATCAATTAACAATTAAAAAAAGCTGTGGCGAAAAAAAACCCCATCAAACACCACGAATCTTTTTTATAACAAAGAATACTCTCATTACCCAATTGCAGAATTAATAAATTACTATATCGTGCCTTAAATTTACTGTTTCTAATTTCATATTCATGCAAGATTTTTTTCTTGAGTCTTGTAAAAAGTTGGGTTTGTTTTTAAAAACCTGCAGACAGTCTGTCAGTCAGTCCTTCCTGTCTGTTCTGCAAGAAAGTTGTGTTCTGCCCAATGCAGTTTATGGGATTCTGCATAGTTGTGTCCAATATCCACTTAATCCCAATTTGTGCAAATTCACATAACTGACAATGAAAATTAAAACCTTCAAGATTTCAATACAAAAGGCCTATTTTAACACATGCAATAATAATTTTTAAAAATACATATATCTCAAAAAGGCAGTGTGAATTCTGTCAAAAAATACTTCCCAAATAATGACCTTTAAAAAATCTACCAGACCACAGTCGACCTCCTCTGTTGACAAGGCCTTGAGGGCTTTTCTTGATAGGATTCTACTTCAAAGCACGCAGCCTGTGTTGCACACAAAGAGAGCTTACACTCTTTTAGCTTATGGTGCAATCTGGCTTTAAATTGCTCAGTTCTATATTGAACATTTACTAAATTTCTTCTCTAGTTACTTTAAGCATAACAGTCATCACATCAGACGGCTATAAACAACATTGTAGGCAGTTATCATGGAACAGCAGTAAAAGAGATACAGTGTCATTCAAACAGGTGCCAATATTGTATCAATTGGCAATATAAATTAGCCAAAATAAGTACTCTAAAAATTTGGTTTCATTTGAAAAAGGAAGAGGTGGGAAGTGGGGGGGACACTTCTAACCTGCAGCTGCTTCTGAGATATCTAGAAGGATCTAAATAATGTTTTTTCTTTGGTTGAGTCCGGGTGGATTTTCAGCATAAATTAACATACTTTCTGAAAAGCACTTAAGTTCATTTATGTACATGTCGAATTTAGAAAAACTCTCTCAGCTGTCCTGAAACCTGCTTGTACGAACAACGCTTTCTGGTCTTTTTGGGGATGCAGAAGGAGCTCTTTAGCTGAACCAGCCCCTTCCACAAACCATGAGCTAGGGCTCCTTATCAAAAACATACATATAAAAGCAGCAATTTTCCAAAAGCCAGCAAGGTTGGTTATGGCTTAGGCACACACTGTGTTCAGGAAAGTGTCTTCTTTTGCTGTGCTGGGGCCATAGAGCTATTCTGTGTAAAGGTACAAAATGTAGTAGTTGGAAGAGTGAGCCTTTCTTTCTTCGCTCTGTTGCCAGCCAGGTAGCCACAACCTTCCCAGGGTCAGCAGAGCCAGGAAACTCCATTCACCTTCACTTTTTTCACTCTGTATTACGCTTGCATATCTTGCCATAGCTGATTTTACTAATGATTGTCTTGGGAAGGCACAGCCATGGGAAGATGTGCTGTATTTTTTCAGTTCTAAGAGACAACAGGTGCTCTGGCCAATATCACTCATATTCAATCTCTCATCACCTTCCTCCAGCCCCTATATCAATAAATAGTATTTTCAAACTCCAAAATTTCAAATACAGACATTTTAAATTATATGATGAACAGAAGTAAATAATTTTTTTCCAGATTCATAGGTCTATTTATTTTGAGGATGAAGCAAATGTGGGAGGAAAGAGAGGGCCTATTACAGTGGGAACGTATTTTAGTTTGAATACTTAGCTTCCTCTTGCTGAAAACTATATACATGGCAGTTTTTTGAGGGAGGAGACAGTATGCTTTCTTGCCCTCCACATATATAAGGAACTTTCTGTCAGATGATGTAGAAAAAGCCATATATACTCACTGGTAACATAAAATCCAGCCACAAGTCACACTTTCTGAAGAATATTTTATTGTATTTTTTTCTTTTACACCAGAACCAAAATTATTGGCTTATTAACCATTTTAACCAAGTAATTATCATGAGACCTCGCTTGGAACACCTCATCTTGTTTTGGCATCCCCAGCACATGAAGAGCTTCAGCCTTTTGTAGTAGGTCTACAAAAATGGTCAACACTGGAGTACATCTCGTATGAAAAAGCCTAAGAGGGAGGAGGTTGTTTAGCCTGGAGAATGAAAGACTCCAAGGGGACCTTATTATGGCCTTTCAGTAATTAAACAGGGCTTAAAAGAGAGATGGAGAGAGAATTTTTACCAAGTCCTGTGGTGACAGGGCAAGGCGTAATGGTTTTAAACTGAAAGAGGGTGCATTTAGATCAGACATAAGGAAGAAATTCTTTATGATAAGGCTGGTGAGACACTGGAACACGTTGCCCAGAGAAGTTGTTGATGCCCCTTTATTGGGAGAGTTCAAGGCCAGATTGTTCAGTACTTTAATGAACCTGATTTAGTGACAGGTGGTTGGACAGGCGAACTTTGAAGGTCTCTTCCAACACAAACCATTCAGTGGTTCTGTGATTCTGTGTTCAGTGTCTGTCAATAACTGAGTAAATTCACTATTTGCAATATCTCACCATTATCTATTCTGTTCAGAAAAGATGTTAAAATTGAGAAATGTTATAAAGTAGTAATTACAAGGAATATTACATGACACAAAATAAATTCAGCAAAGTACAAGATAGTCTCATGTTGGTTTGGTTTGGGTTCGTTAACTTTACTCAAATCATGGTACAGTTCTAGACATGATGAAATCAGTCAGATGTCCTAATCTGCCATAATGTGAATCAACAGAAAAATTATGCACTTGGAAGAGGACTTACACAGTTTGTAATTATTACAATTTTACTTACGTTCACCACGAAACTTCAGTCTGAAATTACACTTTCTTAACAATGAACAAGTGTCTATAACAGTTGGAAGGGGAAAAATCAAAACCAGATCAACATGGATATTCAAAAAATAGATAAAGAGAACATATAAGCATCTACATTACTACATCTACATATAAGCATTACATATACTATGAACGTAGTATTTGGAAGTCATTATTTTGTCCAATCTCAAAGTTTTCTGAAAGAAGAGTGACTCAAAATAGTATTTCCAACACTGAAACACCTGATGATACTCAAAATATTTCTTATGCAAGCATTTGATAGGATTACAATGTATGTTTGTGGTACCTTATTACAGAAAGCAATCTAGAGAGAAGAAGATATAAAAATTAATTTAATAATTTCAAAAAGATAGAACATAATGACCATTTATAAAAATGGAAAATGTATAAACAGAATTTGTTTCTACCTGCTTTATTCCTGTTTGAATACAAAAAACTTGAGAATGTTATTGCAAATAGAACTGTTTGAAGTTCTGCAAGTATTTTGGAAGCTTACCATACTATTCACACAAATGAAACCATTTTACATCAGAAACTCCGACAGACTTTTGTGACACTGGTAAACATCAGTCCTGGTTGAATGAGCTCCATTTCCTTTCAGTAAATGCTTGTTCATGTATAGCAATGTAGGGAAGGCCCAGAATTTTCCAGACATTCACCACTGGATTTTTTAAATTCAATCTACATGCCAATACTTGAAAGCAGCAAGGTATTAAAAGTGAAACATTGGTTTCTGTTTAAATACTCCAAATAGCTGAGCTACTCTTTCTACAAAAGCTTCATGAAATTGATTTGTTAAGGCTAGCCAGTAAACCGTTGAATATGATGATAAAGTCCAGTTATCAAACTGTGCTGCTTATCTGTGGTTTACAAAGCCTTAATCCAAAGCTTTTCCAATTTAAATTCTTTGGTGAATCCATTGACAAGAACTGACTTCATACGTTGCTTATTTCACCATGTTTAGTCTTATGGATTTGCTTGTTAACACTGTAATTTTCTTAGAAGAAAAGATTTCAAAATCCCCTGAGTTTGTGTTTCTGCTGGTGAACTCAGAGCAGAATATTCTGTACAGAAATTTAAGTTTAAAAAAATAATTTTTGTATTTGCTTATTTTAGAAATCAGTTAATAATACACAATATTTGCATATGTCCAAAAGTGCCTGCCACCCTCTATTTTGTCTATGTGCTTGTTATCACAAAATTTAAATACAGATCTTAAACATTCAGTTTGCATTAAGAAACTCTTTTTCTTCCCCCATATATTTTAATTGGTTGTGTAAATTTAACCACGTTAATCCTGAATATTTGTGTGAACCTGAAGTCTTTGCTCCAGTTTTTCTCATGAAACACACCCACTTCAGATATAGCAGCCCAAATCTCCTGAATAGCCATGGGAAGAACAAACCTGCACTGCCTCTTTGCAGTGAAGAAGAAAGGTTACAACATCAGAAAAAAAAGCATTGCATAGTACATATTTCTTTCTGTGGAAGACTTAGCAACACTCACAGTGCTTTCTGTGCTCTTTGCAGTTGTCTCACACACTTCCCTGAGTGCGCAGGGCAATCCGTACGCCCTAAAGTGCAAACTATGAGTCTTCCTTTGTTAGGTGAGCATCTGTGACTTATTTTTAAATCCACTGCCTTTTTAAATCCACCTGCTGCACCTTTGAGGTTGAAATTTTGAAATGTGAGTCTGCACACTATACAATCCAATATGGCAGCCTTTGGAAATAGGAGTGGTACAAAAAGATACTTTTCATTACTAGAGAACTAAATAAAATACTCTGCTTCAGTAATAACACCAAAATGTATGATTATGTCTAGCAAGCTTTCTAAGTCAGATTTCGTGTTCTTGTCTAAATATGAAAAAAACCCCAGTTAAGTGAATGCTCTAGTATCACCCTAAATAACTTGTAACTATTTTGGATATTCACTTATTTTTGTTTTTAATTTGATTCTCCACAGACTTTCATTTAAGAATTTGGAAGTGTAATCAAAAGGCAGCAACCCTGAGCAGAGTGGGTCATGATGAGAAAAAGATGTGGTAGATATTTTAGTCAGGTTATTAACCTGGTAGCTGATATTATTTGAAAAGACAATCTTTTGATATTATGAGAAAAAGAAGACAACATTGACAAAATAAAGATAATTTGGATAGAAGAAGAGAGTTGCTGCATAAGACTAAAAAAAAAGGAGGGTGAAAGAACAATACTTCACAGGAGAAATTGTCTGTGAATTATTTTTTAAAAAATAAAATATAATCTTTTCTAATATCCTCAACCATTTGAAATACTATTTGAACTTTTTTCATTATTTGCTTTACTAAATTCCACTATGCATTTTTAATGGAAATAAATTCATAAAATCTTTTGAAAAATTCAATTAAATTTCAATTTGAAAGTCACCTTTATCATAATCTTTCCAAGTCTTTATAGCATACATCAGTTTCCTTATGTAAGAAAAATACTATCTCCACCTTTGCACTTATAGCGTATATATAGACATAATAAATCCCACGTATTTTGAGAAATTGAAAAAGTTCCCATTTGAAGGGAGAGCATTATACTGTTTCCTAATGTAAAACTTCTGGAGCATGCATACTGACTCTATTGAATCTCTCATAAAACAATCTACATTCATCTGTTCACTAGGTTTCAACTATTCAGTGTTTAAAACTTTGGCAATTGCTTCCAAATGAATTCTTCAAAACTCAACATACTTTCTCAGATAAAGTCTTCTATTGAGTCAAGCTAACTTTATTCATTGAAATAAATATGAATAAATAAATAAATATGAAAAGTATACAAGAATCATTGCTAGATACATGGTCTGATACTAACATAAAATGTGTTCTTCCCATTTTTCTGTTTGATTCTGCTGTGTTTTAAACTAAGATACATCACATGCACACAGGCATTATAAATAACAACAACTTAAGCATTAAAAATTTTTCTAGAATGTTGGGAAATTTATTGCAGAAATTGGACATATGAGCGACCTCAGTGCTTTAGATGCAGCTATGCTGCCAGGCCTTTAAGACTGCAGTGAGAAGCTGCTTGTAAGAAGCCTCTGTGGAGATCAACAGTGAAGAGGAATGTAAACTTACAAAAACTGCAGCAGAAGAACTGAAAAACAAGGGCACAGAGAGAAGTCACAAGGACTTTATTTTACACCAATAGAGTTGTGTGTTATTCGCATTAACCAGTCACAGGGTGGTTTGCAGTGTGTGTGCTATCTGGGTTATTTAAGGGGTGTTTTCACAACAATAAACAGCATTACCTTGATCATATTGGTCACTTCATGGTGTCCATAAGTTTCCCTCGCAATACTAGAAGAATATAAAATAAATATATATTTCTTCTTCTCTATTGTCCTGAGGTGTGCTTTACTTCATGTTGCCTACCTATCTCATCTTTAAGATTTTTTTTTTGAAAATGGGGAACCATGGGGGATTGATGACCCAAAGCAGGAAATTAACTGGTTTTTGAAATGGAAGGGATTATTAAAATTTAGCTAGTGCAAAACCCAGTGATATGGAGACAGAGACCTTACCAATTCCATGTATCCAAGACCAGCAAAATGAAATAGCTCCTGTAATTTTAAAATTATTTAGGCAAAGAATCACAGTTAACAGCTTCTGTTGCATAATCTTCTTGAACAAATGTCAGCTAACTGTGCAGTAACCTTATGTAATATGCGATATACAGATGAGGAAATAGGTGTAAGCATATATTCTTTCTCAGTAAGTTTGAAAAAATACAGAGAATGTTGTCATCTGCTCTTAATATATCAATAATCTACACACAGCAATGTGAATGAAGGTGCACTAGATGTGATCAATTGGGGCACTGGGTTCAAAATGTTAATGTGAAAGTATCTTGGAGGCAGTTAGAGTTCATTATTTCACCATGGTCAGATTCTTCACTTTTTCATGTGATAGGTTTAGTTCAGCATTTCATAAAGCCTCCATCACTATTTTCCCATCCACAGCATTTCTCTTCAGGGACAAAGGAAGCTATAAGACCTCCTATTTGCCATTCCACACTCATCACAAAGCTTTGAAACCTTTCTTCTGCCACCTTCTGTGCAGTTCAGTCTACCAGCAGGACTGTATCACACAAAAATACATTTGCCATGTGACAAATGAATACAACAAACAAATTTCTTAAGGGATAGCTTGTTTCTGACTTAAACTTCCTTCAAATAATACAGTTCAGTCGATTTTTGTGTGTGTGTGTGTGTGTTTGATAGAAAAACTTTGTAAATTTCTCTTCAGGCAAGCTTAGGTTGACTGGAGAAAAAAAAAACCTGTCACTTGCCTTTCTGTCAAGAATTCAATTATTGTTATAAAGGTCAAATCTAATCTGTTGCTCAGTCATTCACCTCAGACTTGTTTGCAAACAACACATAAAAATTGAAAGTGCAGCCTAGGCATGCCTATTACTTACTATCGCTCCACTTTTTCACTCAGAAGTTTCTTATGTATCTCCAAATTGGCTTACGTCTTTAAATGTGGCCATTTTCTCACTTCTTTCACTGGCATCTCACAGTTCATCTCAAACCCCTCTGCTTTTTTTGGGACTGGGACCAGATTGTAGCTCTAAATATGTACTTCAAGCCAGCCCAAGTTCCTAATGATATACCTGATTGTTGGTCCAAAAACTGGAAACCGGATTGCTAAAATTGTTAAGCTCCAAACTCCTGAGTATTAAGAAGACATAATAGGATATCTTTTTGATAGCAAAATGTCAAAATCTGTGTTAATCTTGAGATATAAACCTATTTATGCAGGTGAAAATATTTTTTTTACTTCTGTTTGAACTAGGGATATCTGAAAAAATATACTAGACTTTGCTTTTTCTTCCCTTACTCTCCCCACCTCACTTGCCCCACCCACTCTCCCCACCACCCTCCAAAACCCCATTAAATATACTGGAACTCTTTCTTATTCAGTCAGGATTTCGTTTCAAAAATTAAAAATTCATGGATAATGTCTTCAACAAAAAGTATTTACTGCTAAGCATTACATAATAAGAAGTGAAAGGCATTTCTCTTTTCACAATATGAAGCACTGTGGAAGAAGAACAAAAAGATGAAATTAAGGCAGTGGTCGAAAATAAGGCAAAACCATTTATGTGATATCATTTCAAGAATTTTGATACAATAGTCTTTTAAGTGCATGGTTATTACCTAATTCATTAGTTCATTAGCTTCTCCATTTCCTCTATTGCCTTGTTTTCTTGGAGAAAAAAAAATTACATCCTTCTTGGCTTTCTTATATTCTCTGGTGCATTGTTTCCTTGGAAACAATATCCATTAACATTCTCCATTTCCTCCTTTGTTGCCATTTTCTGGATACACCAAACACTTCTGCAGTGTAATGCACCAGATAACTAAGAAAGGGCTACAAAATAGAAAATCAGAACCTTTGTTAATGATACAAGGCTTATTTATAAATGAAAAGCAACACAAAACACTACCTTATTTAATGTTTTCGTATAAGGTACACAGTCAGGAAAGTGTGCATGTGGGCAGGGGGGCAGACAACTCCTGTGCAAATACCTGTATTTAATAGGTCACTAGATTCCAGTTGACACAGCAGAAATAGCTTTTCTGTTACTGGTGGCAATGAAACAAAATTGCATCCTACAATTAACAGTATACACATAATTGAAACTACATATGTGTGAACTACTTGAAAATTAGTTCTGCTGGCTAAGAACAAGAATCTTTGAAGATATTTTTAACAATTAGTGAATGTCTTTTGGGTGTATTTTACTCCTTTCCTTTCATCAGGCTGACCTATAGGGTTGGATTTTTCTGCCCAAACTGACATTTTTAACTTTGAATGGCTTAATTCTGAGCTGGTAACACTTACTTAAAATCACAGGCAGGAAAAAGGTTGCAGAAGAAGATTGATTTTAATTCAAAATACATAACTAACAGGAACCAATTGGACCTTCTGGATTCCTTTGTTGTTCTCTATTGACTAAAAAAGGAACAGGGATAAATCTAGTCATATTTGAATATCAGAAAAAAGTTTTATCACCCAGAGTGTACTTGCGTGCTAGAAGAGGCTCCCCAGGACAGTGGTCACAGCACAAAGCCTGACAGAGTACAAGAATTTGGACAATACTCTCAGGCACATGGTGTGACTCCTGGGGGTGGTCCTGGGCAGGGCTGAGTTGAACTTGATAATCCTTGTGGGTCCCTTCCAACTCAGCATATTCTGTGACTGTGATTCTCTGATATAATTTTAGATATTTAAAGATAAGTGAGATGGAGTATATTTGTACCCTCTAAAATACACATATATTTTCTTTCATTGTATTTTTATGTTCTACTTACATCTCATGCACTTTTTCATGTTTTTGCACAAAAATGTAACATATTGAAAATTGCCACATCATGTCTCAGTCTGGCACATGGTACTACAAGATATATAGTGCTGAATTTTCCATTGTGTTCCAGAAAAAGCACCTGCTGAAGCCTGCACTTAGAGCTGGGACCAATAAAGGATCATAGGCAGTACTAAGAGGCCTAAACAAAACATATATGAAATTCCCTCCTTACCTGCTGTCAGAGGCATCTATATTTACTAATCTTAATTTCAAATTTTCTATTTGTCTAGATTTTTGCATTTGTCTATGCATGTGCTTGCTCCTTCTGTCCCATCAGAATCTACTTTGGATACCACAGTGAGGTGGAGGCACTCAATGTAATAGATACTCTCTGAACACAAACCCTTAAAAGTAATGGGTGCTACATAACTTATACTGTTAATCTCACTTAGGGTCATGGAAGAATTCTTTGGCATCAATGACACTTTTTGTACAAAAGCACTCACTCAAAAGGTGAAAAAACCAGGTTCAATATCTTCTAGCATGAAAGGGTTCCAGTCCATTTCTTTTCTCCTGTTGTCCAGTTCCAATAATGAGGTATTCACCACATCCCTGGGTTAACTATTCTGAAGATAAATTAAGCTGAATATTGATGGTTGAACTTCTGGATTTTTGTTTCTGTTCTGATTGTTCTACCTCACCTTCCTTTCTGAGTGTTTTACCTGTTTGTTTTTGTTGATGTCTTCTGACAGGAACACTGGATTTCTACCTGAAGTTTATGGGTAAGAGAGTTTTCCTTGTTATCTTTATCATTTTCATTGGCCATAATTTGCATAGGTGGTTCTTCTGCTGCCATAATTACAGTTCCAATTTCAATTTCTCTGACTCTATGCACATTATTTCTTTGTCTAATTTTGCAGCATGCCCATCTGTGTTGCAGATCTGCAGTTATTGCCATATGTAGGACACTTATTTTTGAGACGTCAAGTTCCACAACTCCTACAGTTACAGAATACAAAACTGTGTCCTACCCAAACAAAACCACTATATCCTATTGGAAGGGATAAGGTACCCAGAGTGCACACAGGGAAGTGACAGGGGAAGGCAGCATAGATTGCTCCTCTCCTGGGAAAAGGCAAACACATTTGTGGGATTCTCTTCCCTTGGAGACTTGGGTGCACGTGGTGGGTAATGTGTAAAGATGGGGAGACCCTCCTGTGTCTCATTGGGGGAAGAATAATCGGTGTTGGGAGTTATATCTTCTAGAAAGTATTATAGCAGGAATGACCTGATCTGAAAAAACAGTGAGCTTCGCAAGGAACTGGGTGAATGTAACAATGACCCAAACCAAAGTGACAGTGGTGTTTGACATTCAAAGGTGAGCTCTTCTGTCCTGAGCACCCGTCTTGACTGACAGGGACTAATTCATAGCCTGTTTTAATAAACATTAGAAGGAGTGGAGAAAGCCCACAGAATGGGATAATAATACCTGTTAAGAGAAAGGGGGCAGTGCATAGTGGGAATGTATAAATCTGTATGTTGGGCATAAAGGTGGTAAAAGGTCCCTAAGGAGGGATTTCAGCAAAGAGAATTAGACAAAAAAGGATGGCTAGAAGTCGTGTAAATGTATGAAATTCTGAGTGAACTGAACATGATACAAATAGTATGGAATAAGGCATGGAGCTATTGGATCTGGCTGAGATGGAATCAGTTTTCCATAGCAGTCCTTGTGGAGTTATGCTTGTATTTGTAACTAGAAGGGTGTTGATGAGACACAAGCATTCTGGCAACTAGAGAGCATTGCTTCCACAGCATCAAGTCTCTCCCACACTCCACAAAGGCCACTAGGCCAGGGGTGG
This sequence comes from Grallaria varia, assembly GCA_013396735.1. NCBI lineage: Eukaryota > Metazoa > Chordata > Aves > Passeriformes > Formicariidae > Grallaria > Grallaria varia. The sequence goes on from VWZG01009695.1 coordinate 11,451, forward strand.
GAGAGAGGCTGGGAGAGGACAAAGCCAAAACAGCTGACCCAAGCTGACCAAAGAGATATTCCATACCAAATTATGTCATGCTTAGCAACAAAAGCTGAAAGAGAAAAGAGGTGGGGGGACTCATCATTAAGGCATTTATCTTCTGTTCTTTTCATTCTAAGAAGCACCAATTCCTTACTGTGCTTGTTCTTTAGTTCAAAGCTTCCTTTTTTATTGCTGTCATTATCCCATATGGATCTGATCATTACATGCAGGGTATTAGGTGTACAAAGACTTCTATTAGTACACGGAAATTATCTTCTATTGAAATCACATACAGTTTCTGAACTATTTTTTGAAACTTAGATTCTTCATAAATTCATGATGATCCAGTAGTTCGTATTTCGCACTCAGGATGATGGGGAGAGTGTAGAATGTCTTCCCCTTTGAATTAAATTTAAAATAATAAACCTGATAGTTTAATGAAGAAACAAGGAAGGATGGTTTGACAACGATGCAAGTAACGGAGAACCATCCTGCTAGAAGTCAACAGAGAAACTTTGTATTGCTTCAATTATCATGGAATTGCAGCTGAATGCATTTTAATGGCAATGCAATAACAGAAAAAAATGAAAAACAAAGGATAATATCTGACAGAAAGAAGTCAGGAATGATGAGATCAAGAAAGATTGGTTTCTTTGCTCTTGAGAAAAAAGGTAAGCAACATGAACAATCATGAGCTTCTGACTCACCATAGAGAAGAGAGAACATTTTGTTTCTTACAGTAAAGATAAATCTCACGGCTATATCTGGTATGTCATATTGGAACTATCCAGTATTATCAAGCCAAATATCTGCAAACAGGGGCACTATGACTATCCTGGGAAATACTGGGAACATTTTATAGATGCAATTAGCCATTGGAAGGAGACACACAAGAGAAGGTGATCTGCTACAGTGACTGGGAAAATACTGCTGAAGAGATGACTTGAGGTAAATTCAAAACTGTTGCACCGCATTTGCATTATCTCTTAGACAATTTTTGAGCCAAAATCCTGTTAACAAGCATTGCTAAGTCTGTCTCACACATGGCCTGCTTTGACAGGTTTCTGTTCTTGAAGGTCTGACCTTCCTTAAGGTTTCCATTTCTAAAAACAGCAGGAACAAATGAAGAACAGTAACTTTGTGGTAGCAAAAGGAACAACTGAAAACTAACACGTATTCAGTTACTGTAGGAGATTGCTCATGTGCCACAAGTTTTTTATGAATGTCAGTTTCCTAGGTAAGACTGTGGAAATGAATTTTTGTGAAGGATCTATTCACATTTAGAGCTTCAATTTACATTTCAACCATTTTGCATGTCTTAAGAATTCTGACCGTATCCAAAAAAGGAAATCCTAATATATGATTCAAAATTTTGGCCATATTCCCGTCCTCATGAAATATTTAAATTTGGTCTTTTTACTATTATAATAGTCTCTACAAGATTCTTCTAGTATAATATGACATGATAGAACCTGCTTGCTCTATAAATGAATAGTCAACAAATGGGAGTCTTCTGTTGTTATTTTGGTACACAAAATATTTGAGTTAATTTTTCACATCAGTCCATTCACTTCTGAAAATCTGTGTTACTACATGCTTATACAAGACAGAATAAAATTTATAGGAAATTCTAAAAAAATTAATTTAAACAGTCCTTTGTAAGTATATGAAGTAGAAAGACCAATAGACCAAAAGTTGTTGAGAACACATATTTTACATTTACTAGAATTAAGTATTAATCACATTCAACACAAATTTTAGTGTACCTTTTGGTCTCTCACATGGCACAAAATAAATTTCAGGAAATTATCTGAATTCCCACAGTAAAATTTCCGGATTCACATCTTCAGCCTTTATAACTTGCTTTAAGGCTGCCAAAGCAATTCTTTGGCATTTGAGCAATAACTGTTCTTTGTTTAAAAGACAGAATTATTAAATTACCTTCAGTAATTGAAAAGGAAGAATTCATGAGTTATAGGAAGTCTAAGTAAAAGTAAAATCATATGATCGCATATAGTAAAATAAACTTACTTGATAAATACCATATGTATGAGTTCTGTTGACCCTAACTTTTGTTGAGTTAGCATTAAAACTACAGGATCACAATTCTCTATTTATCTAGACAGATTCGCAACTGTCTGCAATACCTAAGACCGCAAAGAGCTGTATGAATATATTAACTTTTAGAACACAATCTTTTGTCCTATTATCCTATAAATATTTTCTCTCATTGTTTCAAATTAAATTATTGCTTGCATCCTGTGACTGTCAATCAAACCATTTCAGTGTTCCTACTACAAGTAATTTACTTGATTTATGATACATAGCTGACAGAGCTGACAGAGTACTTCAGAATATTATCTGCATAAAAATGATAATGCATACATGTTAATGCCTGCTGAAAAATTAAATAAAGGCAAAATAAAATAATTTTATGTTCCACAATGTGATTTTTATTTTGGCATGTACTTCATAAATCTGATCCAGTGCAAATATCTGAATACCCTCTATTTTAAAACAGCTTTACAAATTAGTTCAGATATGCTGAAAACAGCAACTCATACCCAGAACTGTAGGACTGAAAGAGTCCTTCTCTACAATTGATTGTATAATCCCCTGTCATTGACAGAGGTGCTGGTTATTACAGGCATCTCTGCATTGTACATAGCCAATTATATCTTAAAATAGTTAGACTTAATATTACAAAACTGTTTCTCTGATGGCTATTTATAACTTTCTAATTTCCTTCCCTTACGTATTTATTATCATTATATACTACTGTGCCAATATTTGGCCTTGGTTTAAAGAGCTAACTACATTTGTGTTTATGCCTCTGATGTACGTAATAGACAGGAATTATTTTCCTTTTCAACTTTTATTTTCTAAAACTAAGGAATTCAATTCATTTATTCACATAAGTTGGACTATAAACTCCTCAGAACTTGTTATACTCAGAAATCACACAGGTAAGGTATAGTCCTTCTGAGATCAGTTAATACATCCTCGTTCATCTCTGTTCACTTTATTCCAACTGAGAAGCTCCCACATGCAGCAAAATAAATTTAGCTTCTATTGGTCAGTCTTCGATTTTCATTCTTGAGAACTTGTGCTCTTAAGATATTTTGCTCTCAGTGTACATTATTCTAATCATTCACCAGTTTGAGACCTTCAACTTAATGATGTTAGAAAATTGCAGCAATATATTCTATTCTTTATGCCAAGGCTATTAATAAAAAGTCACCCCACTATATATATGCCAGCAACATCAGTAGTTAGCTGCCCAGCATCAGATATGTCCATTTTCAGTACTTTTCATAACAATTTTCTCTTTAGCAAGCTACTCACATTTCCTTTCTCATCTGTCTTCCTTCGGTAACAGTCTTTCTCTAAATGCAGGATAATAAATGCTTTTCTGCTATGTAAAAAAAAATAATGTGATGATTTTTTTTTTCTAAAAAAAATCAGACATTAGAGAAGACATTAAATTGGTCTGACTTTTGGTAAGCTAACAATGTTTTTTCCCTCATTTATAACTCATATTTTTTTAAAAAATTATTCTTTGTTTTAGCAATGTGTTCTAAAACATTATATATTGCTGAAGTCACTGTTATCGGCTGGTAGAAGCTTAAATTAACATACATATATATGCATTGGAATTCAACAGTGAAGATGACCCTCCATACTTGTTAGATTTATTGAAGTTTTGCTACTGGAAAAGGGATTTCCTTTGTCTCCCTAATCAGAGGTCCAGGATGAAAGCTTCTCACTCTGTTCCCCCCCTCCACATCCTCTGAGTTTTTGAACTATATAGGATGGGACCTTTTCCCTAGTCTCATTCTCCTGGATTATCTTGCCTTTTCCTTATTGGTCAGCATCTTTGCCTTTATTAATAAAAAATTCAAATATGAACTTAATTTTTTATCTGATCTCTGGAAATTACTGATTAGTTCTCTCTGAAGCTTCTGGGTTTTCTTTCTCTTGATCTTTATTTTTGTGGTTGCTTCAACTGCAAAGGTGAAACTCTTTTTTAATGCCAGTCCAAAACCTTTTTCTCCCAAAGATACTGGCAAGCCATCAGATTGCGATGAATAATCAGGATGATGAAGGACTATTAGATTTCTGGAAAATAGATAAAATTTTTAGCTCTTCTGTCACTTGTATGTCTACTTTGACTAAACTGCAAAACTAAAATGGCAGCTGTTACACTCTGGTCAAGAAGGTCCAAGCTTTACCAGGTGTGAACTCTGAGTTAAGACTTCAAAAGATTTTGCCCACACAAACTATTGCAAAGCCTTTTGATTCCTTGATATCTTGAGTTCATGTCTGGAGAAAAACTATACATTTTTCTCTAAGAGATTTCTTTTAATTTGGTGAGAATATAGGTGTTTTGGCAAAAAGAGTTTTACAGAAATAACATGCAACTTCACAAAAGCATTACAAGATTACCGAGACCAGCGAGCATTGCTGTAGAGTAGGGAACCTTTATTACACACAGCAAACACAAACTCCATGCAACTTAAGTGAGATACTTGCAACTTAAGTTAAATACAGAAAACAG
>VWZG01009695.1:24866-41000 GCA_013396735.1 Grallaria varia
AAAATGATATTTTGCCTTTTTCATAGGATAAAATCATTCTAAATCAAGAACAATACCATCTTTCCAAGAAATCATTTCTCAATATTAAATCTACAGCAAATATTTATAAAAGACAACTTGTGGTCTGTCTATAAAGAATTTTTTTGGGTCAAAACATACTGAAGCATGTTTTGAGTTAGCTTATATTTCTTCTAAAATACTTATGATAGCTCCTCTAGGATTTCACTTTCAGTTTTACAACTGCCCTGAATCTTACCACTGACAGCTATTATTAGAGAACTGAATTTCTAAAAAGGGAATTTTATGCATAGCAATGTCACTGGCAAGATTTCACAACAAAACTAGACACAGTAATGACTTTTCTGCAAAAGAAAACCTGAAAAAAATCCAAATACAGCTTAAGGTTTTCAGCCTTTTTAACAGTGCCTGCTTGTATTGATAGACTTTTTGATCATCAGATGATAAGAGGAAACAAGTGAAAGGCCTTTCTTAAGCAATTTTTCTACTTGAGAGTAAATGGATTTTGGATGGAACCCTAGTTTTTTTGCATAATTAGTGCTACACAGCCTTGTCTTTTTCTAGCACACACTCAATGTTAAAATATTTTCATATTAAATTGAAGAATATGCCTAAAAGCCAGATGATAGTTCCTGCTAAACAAGATTGAAAAGGCAATAATAATCACAAAGAAAGAAAAAACAGGAATTATGTCTTATTGGGGTTTAATAAGGAGTGGGAGTTAAACAGAAGTAAATAAATTCAGTAATTTTTATCCATCAGACAGTACTAGGTTTAAACTCTGTGCTTTCTGATTACTGGATGGAATTCATGTCCCATTGAAATCAGAGTCCAGCAAAACTTTAAATAGCTATTTCAGTCAATAAGGAACATCAGCATGACCACATACAGGAGACTTATCAAGGACTTATGATTTTCCAGTTCCAGATCCCCCTGCTTGGCAAAAACATCATGCACAAATTAAATGTGAGGGAAGAATACAAGTATATTAGAAATTTTTCTTATTGGGAAACAGAACTTTATTTCAGTAAATATCTTCAACAATTTTTTCAGGCATTTGAACTACCTCATCCAAAAATATTTTACTTCATTTTCTGTGAAACGTCTTCTGTTTTCTTAGTTTCAAGGTCTTCATAAATTGTCTTCAAAAATCATCTCACTTGTTGAATCATAGATAGAAATTTTGTAGACATAAGAAGACGTTAATTCGCCAGTGAATTTTGAAATTAGAAATGTGGTCCTAATTGAGTACACTTTGGAAATGAGAGTTAATCAGTGAATCCTGGGTAACACAAAACCAGAGGTTTGTCTGAGACGAAAGGGCAAAGTATCTCAACAAGATGAGTTTATACAAAGACAGAGAGTATCCAAAGGAGGGCCACAAGGATGGGGAAGGGTTTGGAGAGGAAGCCTCATGAGAAGAGCCAGCGGTCACTTGATCTGTTCAGCCTGGAGAAGACAGAGGGGAGACCTCATTGCAGTTGCAACTTCCTCACAAGACAAAGCAGGGAGGCAGACAGTGGTCTCTTCACTCTCATGACCAGTGACGGAACTTGAGGAAACGGCATGAAGCTGAGTCAGGGGAGGGTTAGGTTGAATATCAGGAAAAGATTCTTCACCCAGAGGGTGGCTGGGCACTGGAAGAGGCTCCCCAAGGCAGTGGTCACAGCACCAAGCCTGACAGAGTTCAAAAAGCATTTGAACAATACTCTCAGGCACATGGTGTGACTCTTGGAGTGTCCAGCACAGAGACAGGAATTGGACTCCATGATGATATTTGATCCCTTCCAACTCAGGATATTCTGTGTATCTATGATTCTGTGGTTGAACATGTTTTCTAGCGAAATATCAGGATCAGCCATTACTTGCTGAGTAATGATCAAAAAGGATTCCTCTCAACCCAAGGTGATCTATGGAAAAGACAGGGGAAAACCTCTGGCATATTCAGGCAGCTGAAGATTATTTTTGCTACTCTAGTCAAGTCCAAAACACCATCCAAGCTAGGACCAGTACCCAGCGGTGACACTGTGCATTGGTTCTTTGACATTTTACCAACTACTCTCAGTCTGACAGATCCTTTCAAACAATGAATAGTTAGCCATGTCCACTTGATGTGACATCAAGGAATCAGCATCCTAAAGGGACAAATTATATTTGCTTCTGTTTCAGAGTGATCTACTGAAGGAGCAGATCCTGGATTCCTGAGAGTTTTTCTCACAGCACCAAAAGCAGAAAGGTGAAGAAGAATCTGTTTTCACTTGCCTGAACTTTGAGGGAGGAGCCAGGTTAGAACAAGACTGTATTTGCCTCTCCCAGACAGAGGAGGAGTGATGAGATTAGAAAGGGTGTTAGAAGGCTCAGTTCTAAAAATATGAGGAAATCTTGTTTGCATTATGGTGACCACTATATAGAACTCCAATTTTTGTTCCTTTTTTCCCCCTGGAAATGTTATTGCTTTCTGTTGAGCAATTAAGAAGAAATAATTGAAAGCTGAATGGGATAAAATGTGTGTATGAGAAGGACTGACACTGTGAGCATTTTCACAGTGAGGCCTAATAAAAGGGAGATTTGGTACACAGCTGATCTGGAATCATGTCAGGCTCTCATTTTACATTTGGAAATTAGTGATTTCTTTCTCAATCTGCAATGGGAATATAATTTGATCCTACCCATGGATGCTTTTGATACATCCTCTAGGCATTTCAGACATTTTTATTCAGGTGAGATCTACTCGAGGCTGTCACTAGGAATACCTGGATATGAGTTGAGCATTTGGGGTTTACCTATTGACTTGCCTAGAGTCTTTTTCTTCCCCTTTTCCCTAATGATGTCAGATGAAGCAAGATCAAAGGGGATATTAAAAGGCTGCATTACACTTAACCTCTTATAGTGGTGGCTATTATGTTACCTGCTGTGAAGAAGTGGAAAAGCATAAACACAATAAAGGCTGATCCTGAAAGAACTGGTATTAGGGTAACATGAGAGCTTCCCTATATATTGTAAACTTGATTCCCATTTAAAAAAAAAAAAAAAAGACAACTTAAATGTTTATGGTAGTTTTAAATCTTACTCTTTGGCTAGGTTTGTTGTTTTTTAGGCCTTCCTGGGAAACAAGTCAGGTGATATACATTGACAAATCAGAGGTATTCCCTACTATCTCACATCACATGGGATATAAGAGTGAGAGAGGAAGTCCTGGGTCACATTGTCTTTAGACACTCTTCCTTCGGTCTGTCTCTTCAGTGCAGTCTCTTCTCCTGTGGCCGGGTCAGCCTCTTGTCAGGTNCTGACATTTTTTCTCCCCTTTGGGGGCGGTTGAGGTGGGGAAACCTGTGTTGGTCCTGGGAAGTTCTGCATGGTGTTACCTTGTTTTGGTTTTGCCCAGGGTCAAACTTCCACAATGTTCTACAGAAGAGCTGCTTCTCAGGTCTCATTTCCACAACGTTTGTTATTTTGGGATTTCTTCTTCTGAGCAGGTGACTTCTGTCTTCAACTTCTGTCTTCACCAAGGTTACTCAGAGTCCGGTCTTGTTCTGCCTTGTGGTTTTTTTTATGGCTCTGGTTTCATCTTTGTTCTCTTAGTTGCTCACATCCCAGTAAGCTGCTGCCTACTGTAGTTTCAAAGTCAAAAACATCAGCATTAGTGTGAAATATTCACTCATACCAAAATAATGTATCTGCTTCTGGAATTAATTTTTCTATTTCCTTTTATATCTCTCCTTCTTTGATGTTGGTGGCCAAAACTTTGCTTGTGTCTGTAATTAACATGACTCATTTAAAGTACTCTTCCTCTTCTCTCTTCCTTGGAAACCACATTTGGATAGTCTTTAAGCAGGTCTCATTTACTAAGGATTCCCTCTAGCTTTCAATATTTTCTTTGAAATGCTGTAAAAGAGAAGTTTAGTCAAATAGCTTGATGGGTTGGAACTGTATTTAATAGTGACCTGTTTCTATGTGTTTTCCTGTAATGAGAATCATTAAACTGTTGGGTGAAGTACTAAAGCTGTCTGCATCATAGAATCTCTATAGAAAAGCTCCTGGATACTACTTCCAAGCTCAAAATTTTTGTATTTCCAAATACACTATCTGAGGCATCTGAACAGGAGAGATCTGTTGTTTGAAGCTCCCACGACTCTGGATACGTGGCAATTCATGGGCAGCTTTTTTTTTTTTTGCAGCAAAGATTTATTATTCGTTATTTACGCTTGTTAATAGAAAGCTGATTCAGATTATAGAAGGCTCAAAGACACTTGGAAAACTCCTGTAAAAATGTGATATTATGAAAAAATTTCAGTGAGCCTTCAGATAGAACATATTTATTGAAAGTGAAATTTAAGCATTCATGTAATACATGAAATTTGGCAAATTAAAACGAACATTTGCACAGAAATGTGTAGTTCATCTATTTCCACACAATTAAATTCTCTGCAGTGATTTATCTGCGTCTCCACAAAACTGTAGCTCCAGTTGTAAGTTCTACTTTTGGTTTCAGCTAAAATGCCATATTAGGTGGAGAACAGAAGGAAATATTTTGTTTCCGATCATGTGTGCAGCTGCCTTGGCAGTAAGGGAACTTACGCCTGCAAAAAATAACCCTGTATATAGTTTATAACAACATCATCTTGGACTGAAGCATCAGCCTGACCTTTCAAGGACAGGGTTTTGTCATGTTTATTATCATTCAGTACTATCCCATCTCCAACAGTCAGCTCAGAGGATGGTGACAACTAGAACAGAGAAGTAGCCATGTGTATTCAGATCAGAAACTAAGCTGGAGTTATTAAATCCTATATCCTAGTTGACATTCTCAAGGGCAGTCATCATTTACAGTTTCCCATAAGTTCATTAGAGTTTAAAAATGCTCAACAGCTCCTGGAAATCCATGTAATTTTAACTGCCAAAAAAAGCCTTTAGAAACTTGATGTTAGGTACTCATAATTGAAAAATCGGACAGCAAAAAGTATTTTGATCCAGGATATATTTCTGGTAAATCTGAATGCTTTCTTACACATAAGTTACCTTTTCTTGTTGTATAGTGTACACTGAAAAGAAAAAACCAGCTTGTTTATTTCCAGACATTAAATAATGCCCTTTATGGTTGGATTCTTAATAAAAAATAATATCTTTACATGGCTTTGGAGATAAGGCTTATGTGCTTTAACTCTAGAAACTGAAGAATCAATTGTTTAAATGAGTCTGCCACTCACATTTTCTGTTGTGTTTTTTTTTTTTCCTGGGGAAAAAAGTGAATAGTTTTATTTTTCACTCACAGAGAACAACAGGGCACTGTTGTTTCAGTGCACTGAGCTGTGCAGCCTTCTTACCTTCCATTGTACTAAAAACTTAACACAATAGCAGGAAGAAGAAAAGTTATATTTAATTTTAACTTCAATTGTAAAGTCAGGTTCAGACTTCCTACTCAAGTACATAAACATTTTGAAAGGGCCAGAGCTAAGAGTAAATATTCTAGCTTTGCACACATATTTTCATGCTGTTGGTTGGTGCATGTATAACATGGAACAGAGAGGAAAGGATTAATTATAGGAGAGAAGAGCCCTTTAATGTTGCTTCTAGAAGTCTTGAATCCATAAGTGTTCCCTACAAAAAGGTTATATTATTAACTGCTCACTGGCTCACCAATGCTGTGTCCTGCCTTTCCTGTGGCGTACTTGTGTCAACAGATGCAATGGAAAGGTCTCTTCAAAATTAGAGTTGTTGATGGCACTGTCTGCTCTGGCCATTGCTCTACCTACATCTGTGCTGTCCAAGCCTTGCAGAGTTAGTGAACTGAAAACAAAACTGAAAATAAAAACTGAAAATAAAGGGACCACTAACAGGCCTCCTCTGCAACTGTAGCTCCAGCCTTGACCAGCTTTAGCTGTACTTCACAGAAGCGATAAAATCTGGTTTGTTATCTTCTACACTGATTTGCTAAATCGCCAAAATATATGAGGACAATTCAGTTACAATTTCTTTCCCATTTGTCCGTGTTAATGGAAAAAGTGTGACTAGTGAGCAATAGATTTTCAACAGTGTTGATTTTTTTACTATCCTCTAACTTTGTAGTGGGGATTGGCATCCTCATGTTTTGCCACACTTGAAGGCAAAATGAAATGAAGTTTCAGGTTTATTTTCTTAAGGCATGGCTGTTTGTGAAATGCTGAGATGTCAGGGAATCTTGACTGTTGTGAGGTGATGCAGTTATCTAAAGGGCAGGTCTAGTCTGATCATGGAAATTCAAAGCTCTAACAAGCAACTCCAGGCATAAAGCAAAGAAGAAACAATATGTAATGCAAAAAGTCTACAAAACAACAAGCAAGTTTCAAAAAAGATGGTGGGAATGGGCTAGGTGGGATCTGAATGAGCTGAAAGAATCCTTCCCGACTTTAACTTAAGAATATTTAAACAGGTACATAGAGGCATAGCATCTACCATGTGGGAATGCAGCTGTTTAAAGCATTAAGTTTTAACTTTTAAAAATCCTCCCTCAGAATGTTGAATTAATCATTACAAAGCAGAATAAACCTTCTAAACCGCTTGTCTTCCACTGAAAGTACAAACAAAATTGTTCACTTTTGTATCTTCATTAAATGGAGTTATTTTAGAAATCAACATCCTCCTGAGATCTCAAATGTACAGATACCACTTATGTGACAAAATAGATAGGTAATTTTTTTTTTAACACACAACTTCATATGCCCAAGTTTCCAAATTGTAAGCAGGAATGATGATGGCTTTTGCTTGTTTATTTTCCATTTGCTACATATTTGAGGAAAGGTTTTTTTCTGATTTTGCTGAGACACAATCCTTGCATAAGCTGTGTTGTCCAAAGTATGAATTGACAAAGAAAAATTTCCCAAACTCTCATTCAGAAAAAAAAATAAATACATTTCATCAGTAATTATAATGATTCTTCTCCTGATGTTCAACTTAAAACCTGCAGTTTCTTGTTGTTGCACTTTTGCAACTACTTCTATCAGTTTTCTGTGTCAGCTACTTTCAAATATTGTGTTAGTGTTACCTAAGATTCTTATCTGTGAAAGGTAGAAGCAAAATTTACTTTTTCTTCTTTATCATTACTTTCTTTCAGAGAAAATGTGACTTAAAAACTAAGTGCCAGTTACAACTTTTTGGTTTTGCCTAAACTGCGGAAACACTGGGCTACGCAAGTCCACCCTCCAGCCCTGTTCCCTTGGGTTACTGGTGGCACTATTGTTCCTTCCTTCCTCTGTTGGTGGTTGAGTTTGTTCCAGTGAAGGCACACTGAAGAATAATTTGTACCCTGATCTTGTCCTAATGCGCAGTCAGGACACAGATCAACTTGGTACCCACACCAAGTTGGGAAGCTCAGCTGAATCACACCTGATCTAGACATGCATAATGGAGACAGCAAATCAAGTATGCTTAATACATTGCCTTATGAAACATATGGTTTCCTGGTACCTGAAAATACTTGGAGTGGTTATTTATGAATATCTATGACTAATGCATTCTCCGAAGTACATTGGTGCTCTCTGGTAATATCCTGAGGCTGTTCGGTATGGCAGAGTTGTTCTCAATCGGATGAAGACGGCTTAAGTACCTCCTCCAGGGAACAAAATTAGAATACTGCAACCCCACATCTTTAATTAAATCCAATGCTGATTAATAGGGAACCATAATTTGCTTCCCATCAATCTACCACCATTCCTTCACTACCTTTTCTCTACCTCCCTCTATGTAAAGATTACAATGCTTAAAAAAAAAAAAAAAAAGTCAAAAGAGTAACTATTCCTGTCTTAATTAAATTTTTTTTTTAATGGGCAAGTCAGATGAAGCCATGCAAGTTCTTAGTTGAATATAGGGTCTGCACAGAAAAATGCTGATCTCTAACTTTGTATGTTTTTATATCTCTTGTAAACATGACATTTGTAAGTGGTACTGCCAGAAACCACATACTAAGTTCATGATCTTGAAACTTAATTCCCTTTTACTGTAAATAGCTCCATGCGCTGACTCTGAGAGGAAAATGAGGTGAACACTTAATATGTCTTTCAATCTGCCTCAAGGCATGTACATAAAAATCTTCAAAATAGTCTATGACAAATAACGAAGAAATCATGCAATATGATAAGATATAATGTGCATGATATAGAACAGACATTCCTTTCTAAAAGGAATGAATGTCTGGGAGACTCAGACATCTAAATCAGCCTTTTCATTTTTTGTTGACTCACTATTGCATGGTCTGGCACAGTCTCATATTCTCTTTCACTTGCCATACGTGGTATTAAAAATCAGGCTTGCCAGCTTAGTCTATGAGATATTAATGAGGCTTATTAACTGAAGTATTAATGTCTTTTTACCTTGAAACAGTATGTTTTGACAATAGAAAACTTTTAGATGAAAGAAAATATTAAAATTCTTCAGCAGCCTTAATGGCATGTTATTCATTTTCCTTAAACCATAATTTATCTGTGTGACATTTTTGTATCACATTTTAGTAATATATCACAAAGGGAATTAATCTTTTTTCTAACTGTCTCACCTCTGCTAAGGCTGGGGGTTTTTTTGTTATCTTAAGCTTATCAGTATCAGGAAAGCCTTGCTATATCTAGTGAGGAGGCTGATGATTCCTATTATTTGTTTGAAGAGCACATTAGAGACAGATGATGAAAAATATCACAAGCTTTCTTGATCAGGAAAAAGGATGAACATTACTTTGGTTCTTCCCTGTGGAAATACTGATATTTAGAGAGCTCTCTGTGTAATAAATATAGGAGATAGGAAAATCCCTTAGTAGAACATCAAAGCCTTTAAAATTGAAAAAGAAGCCTCCCTTTAATTGATCATTCTGTGGCTGGTCACATCAGGGAAGCTATTTGTGCCTCTCTGTGTCTTTTACTTCCCCCCGCCTCCCCTTCTGTCTTCTAATGAAAGAATAACTGAAGTAAGAGAAAGGACTTTGGCAGAATATGGAAGGGCAGAGATCCTTCTGGGCATCTTGTCGGAAAACAGATAAGCAAAACTCTTGCAGGAATCCTGAGTTTCTAAAATGGATGAAAACTGCCATCTTGATGTTGAACTCTGGTTTAGTCCTTGCCACTAAATGACTGGGTATATGGTTGGTATGTGTATATGGAAGGCAACATTCTGCTGGGTGAAAGGAAGGCAGTGATATCTGAGCTTCCACAGTCTTTCTCCATAAATAGAATAATTGACTACTGGTTCTCAAATTACTCTAAATGGCATTTTAAAATCAAAGTTGACTTTTAATGGTGAGTTGTTGTTGCCAGATATATATGGTGTGGGCCTGTCCTTTTATCTCTCCCTGTCCCTTCTACAGACTCTCTCCTGACACAAAATTTTTTCCTATTTTTTTACCCACTCATTTGCTGGTGAAATCCCTCATTACTGTTTCATTCTTGCTGGTATTTTGGTTAGGTTGTTATAATATACATACTAAATTCACTGTTTACATAAACATAAAAAATTGTGCATTGCATAATTTACATCTTTTAAAAGAGCGTAAGAAAGAACTAGACATTAATATTACTGCTGATGAAATTGTATGTAGACTGCTAGTGAAAAACATTGCTGTGACAGCACTGAGTGTTTAGCTAAAAGCCCCTAAATTGTTTTGTTAATGGTCTTGCTATCCACGAGGGATCTCGTATGCCAGACAATAATTGTTCCCCCTGTTGCTCTTTTTAATGAATGCCTCTAATATGAATATGCGCCCTAATCAGAAAAGCTTTTTGATGGATTAGGTTGGATATTGATCACAACTGGAGAGACTGCTAAAAGTTCCATGGAAGTTCTTATTTGTGCATGTAGTTCTGTAAGTGAGCATAGACCTGCTGTGCCTGTGGGGCTCTGGGGTGCCAGGGATCCAGCCTTTGCTACATCAGCAGTTTAAAAACCTACTAGCAGAGGTAGAAATACACTCAAGAAGTTGGATAAATACTCCTATGGTTAATCCATGCTGAGTTTATTTCACCACCAGTACTGATTTCCATACTGTGGTTCTTAATGACAAATTCTGTAGCTTGAAATGCAACTCATACATTCCATAAATGTCTTGAGGTGGATTTTCTTCATATAAAAAGGCTGAGAATTATTTCTAAGTTCTCATACTTTTCTTTGCTCTTACAACTGACCTTGTTTCAGGAAAAATCATGAAACAATTTTGGTATGGGTTAGACTCCCCTAAAATATTTTGAGTATTGATGACCTTTTATAGGGAAGACATAGGAACTGCAGGAAATTTTAAGTATTTTTAAAAAACTGACAGAGTGTTGATGCTTGCTATGAGGAAAGACAGAGCCTTCATGCAATAATTCTTAATCTCTTATAGTCACTTAAAATCAAAAGTCCCTATATTTAATGATGTAAGCTATGTTCATTTCAAAATGCTGTTCTATACAGAGGCCAAACAGCATTCTCTGATTGCAGAGACATGGTTTCTTTTCGAAAACTTTTGTTATCTTAAAGAAATGTTGCTTTTGGACTCAAGATGAAAAAATTAAATTCTTAAATGCCAATGAAGTTTCTAAAGGAAAACTGCAAAATCTGTCTTTCAAAGCCTGGTGATCAAATGAAAATCTTCTCTTAACCCAATTCATTACTCTTGCACATATTCAGATCATCTAAACAATCTAAAGAAGAGACAGTTTTGTGGGGAAAAAAAAAAATCATACTTCAATGAAAAGGCAGCAGAAGGGTTCTTTGACTTTCTGGGTATCAGATAGTTCTGAAGGATTACAAAGAAGTAGGAATAGACAAGAAATTTCAAGATTTTTCCTATCTTCTGAATAACAGAAAGCAAGAATAATATAATTTTGGAAATGAACTGCTGGGTAAAATAAAGACTTTAGTATTTTTGAGCATTGGGAAGAAGCAGCTATGAAGTCCGGGAGGTCTCCCCAGACAAACCGATCAGGACAGTGCCAAATAATCCACAAGGGGAGAGTGTGGAAAGGAGATAAAATATAAAAATTCCTTAGCATAAAATAAAGATATCAAGAAGAAAATTAATTGAAGCAGTGAAGGAAATGAAGCAAAGAAATCCTGGACTGTCAATGCTAGTGTAAAGAACCTTGACAACAAAGAATATTGTATTATTAGTCAACTCTGGTGCAATTTTTATTAACATGGTATCACTCACATTTTCTTGAAAGATTAGAAACTTAAAGTCACTTGTTCCAAGGTATTGAAGGAGGATGGCAGTATACTCTTTTAAAAAATGTCCCTTCTGGCTATATCTATACTAGTAAATTCAACAGTGCTGGGAAACTGTATTGCACATTGAGGCTTCTTTATCGGTATTGTCAAAAGCTTAAAAAAAATCCCTGACATGGTTTTGTCTTGCATCAACCAGTACTTTTCTGAACAATTCTCTGGCATATTATGGATGTTAACACTGGACAGGGACCACTCCAAATAGACAGTTTTGGTCACCTTGTTTGTACAGTAAGAGAAATTAATAATGAGAATATGGGACCCTAAGAATAGGGTGAGGGACAGGGAACAAATAGACTTTATGTGTTTCTTTTTTTGATCTGAGTAGCATGTAATAAATCTCTCATTTCTCTCACTGTCAAAATGCAAAAAAATGTGAATTATTTTCATAACTTAAGAGTATATCTCAGAATAAATTTTATTGGAATCACGATGATACACAAGGAAAAATTAACACAGAACTTGTGCCAATTTAGGAATGGAACTTTTTTTGTAAAAAGAGATAATTTTTAGAACTAACAAGATATACATTGATAAAGACACTCCATATGTAAAGACACATACATACATGATTTTTTGTTGTTTTTTTAAGTTATCAGGACAGATAGCTTTAAAAGCTGTAAATAGTTGTGTGATAAATCAGCCAGGAAACAATAAATTCAAAAAAATATGAATGATAGCTGGGAGAACTTAAAAAATATTTCACTATGTGTGCCAAAACAATAATCACACTGTCAAGAAATGATACTCCAATGATGAATGAAAAAAAAACCCCAAGCTGACAAGGTCTTTTGATTTCTAAAGGGCAGTGATGAAAACAAAGGAAGCTGATGTGAGTGACTACAAGTCAGAACGGAGTTTAAACTGTAGAAAACTGAGAAGGAAGGTAAAAGGACAGAAGACGCATGTCCACCAAAGGATTTTTTAATATTATGTTCTGGTCCTGGCCCAAATAAGCAGGAGTGGGTGTGGCCAAGACCCTAATGTTATTCTGTACCATCTTATGTTTTTGCCAGTGTTGGGGGACAGGGGCATTGCTTTTCCTCTCAGGAGAAGACGTCAGAAGCAGAGAGTCTGTGCACCATTGTTTTTCATTGTCCCAGGCTTGGTGAGCATTGTGCATTTAAATCACCCTCTTTTTGTACACATTTGTTATTAATTTTGCTGTTACTGTTAATTTTCTTAAGTCATTGCTGTTTCCAGTAAATTGTTCTTATCTCAACCTGTGGCCATTACCCTCACTGGAGACGATGAGGTTTTCTTGTGATTTTCTTTTTAGTGGGAGTACTAATTTGGGGAATTCTATTCCTAAACTGTGACACAGTAGCAAAGAAAAAGAAGTCACTAACAGATGCTAGTATGTTAGTCAGTAGAAAAAGGGTAGAATTATTAAAATTATTAAAGTAGAAGAATCAGAAAAGTTGAGTGAATCTATAATAAATATATCATTAGGAAAAAAAAGCCAGATAAAGCAAGTTTTGGCAAATGTTAATCATGCTCTTTTTCCAATAAGGAGCTGAATACCTTTAAAACTATTGGGAACTGGCAGTCTGAATCTAAGAGTTTTGGAAGAGCTATCAGATATTACAGGAGCACAGAATCATGAAGTCACAGAATCATCAAGGTTGGAAGGGACCTTCAAGATCACCTAGTACATTCATCAATGCAGCACCACCGTAATCACACCTAAGCCATATCCCAAAGTGTCACATCCAGATGCCTCTTGAACCCTTTCAGAAACGGTGACTCCACCACCTCCCTGAGCAATTTATTCCATTCCCTGGCCACTCTTTCAGTGAAAAATGTTTTTCTAATACCTAATATGATCCTTCCCTGGCATAACTTAAGGCCATTTTGCTCTCATCCTTTCACTTGAGACATGGCAGAAGAGACTGACCCCCACCTCACTACAACCTCCTTTCAGGGAGTTACAGAGAGAAATTAGGTCTCCCCTGAGCCTTCTCCTCATTGTCCTGAAGTACAGAGGAAGTTCAAAATGGTTTGAATTCTATGGTATAGAGACCAAAGGTGATAAAGTAAAATATGCAAAGCAATTAGAAACAATTTTCTGTGTATTTCGTCAGTCTGTGAAGATGACTATGCTCGGACTGAGTTAGACCATAAATCCATTCTTGCTTTAGGAAATGCATCCTCTTCTGAAACAAATATAAAGGCCAGAACTGGGTGCTTTGTCAGTTGGCTTTTGACCTCAGCAGGGATTGAGGGGCTGCAGCACTGAATATTTTTAATAAATATCTGGCCATAGCATTTTAAAGTGTGGCAAAGTAGAAAAATGCAATTGTTGTTAGAATATGTAGGTATTGAGCAGCATGGCATTATGCAGACCGCAGATCACTAATACAAATTGATTGGGCCATTTAATAACTTTAGGACGAGATGTATTTAAAAAGACCAAGTACAAATGATTGATTTTGGAACAAAAGAAACCACATTTGGAGACTGTAGATGCTGAGGAGATGCTGTTTCTTTTCATTTCTTTAGATTAGAAGTTAGAATAAGGTTCAGGGTGATAGCCATTGTAGGTGTGGTAGTCTTGTTATTAATGTTAGTAAGGCCGTTAATGATTTAGGGTGTAGATAGCAATATAAGGCAGTAGTAATGAGTTTATATGAACAATATTTGGAATTGATGTGATGCTTCCTTGAAGGCTGTGTCCACATTTCAAGAAGTATATGTTTACCATACTGAGAGTCCAATCAAATTCTTAAATGATTAAAATAAAGTTTATATTAAGAAAGCTGATGAACTTCCCTTGAGTAACTAATATTTTAAAATTTCAGTAATTCAGTCACAATCTAAATGTACCAGCAACAAGATCCAAAATTAATGATGCCACAGCCCATTAAAAAAAAAAAAAGTTTAATGACGTAAAACTAGAAGCTGTTCTAATTCATTTGAGACATGTAGCTCCAATGACAGCAAGTTTGGATAGCATCTGACACCTCATTAAGTCAACGGCAACTTTTCCACACCTAAAAATTTTAAAACAGAGTTTGAGGATGGGGGGGCGGGGGGGGTCTTTCTGTAACTATTTCTGCAATTTCACCACTGCTTCAAACAGCTTATCTTCTGCAGGGTGTCAAATTAACATGACATGAGTAGAGTAGCTGTAACTTTCTGAACAGGGACTCTCAGTGGATTGCTGAGATTTGAAAGGCATATGAGGTAAAAACAACTCTTGCACCTTTGACCTTTGTCTTATTTTCACTCTTTTTCCAAGTATTTGCTTTTGACTGTTGTCACAAACAGGACTCTGAGCAATACTGAGTGCTAGTCTGACCCAATATAGTTCTTATATTCTTTCTATAGTGGTAATTTTTTCTTGAATTCCCATGAATGTCAATAGGGATTAAATATATTCCATTACACATAATTATTGTCTTTTGTAGGCTTGAGTAGAAAAAAGTAGTGCCAGCTACTCAGGAAATTGCATAGCTCTTTTTAATGGCTGGATCTGTAATTGTATACTGATGCCAGATTACCACAGGAGCAACTAACGGTAGCAACTCTGTAGCACCACACAGACTGTGCACCTATGTTTCAAATGAAGTGTATTAGTATCATTAACTATTCGGGGCTCCTTCTGCTGAGTTAAATATAGCACCTGCATGTTTCAATTAATGCAGATTTCATCAAGGCTTTACTCATTTACGTCTTTCCAGGATTCTCACATGATCTTGAAGAGTGTGAGCTACTGTAGTCTTATGCCCAATCCATTATATATGAGTGTTATAAAGGTTGATAAATATGAAGCTGCCTCTTACGAATATGGCATTTTTCCAGTGGCAGAGATTACTTTAGAAGACATTTTGAGCTTTTCAGTAAATTGGTTGCAAATCATTTTGATGTTTAGAGTGCTGGGTGCAGGGATAGTGACAGGTTCTGACAAGGCATAAAGTGCTGTGGCATTATCAGTAAGCCATGGAAATGATCCTGAAAAGGAATGCTACATTACTTAAATGGGAAAAGTGCTGTTGAGACTTTCACAATCTCTTTGCAGAGGGCTTATAAACAGAGAGGTGAAATCAGCTGAAAAAAGCTATTCAGTGAAAAGCATACAAACATGCCTCTTGCCTGAAAGTATATTCAGGTGTTCTGTCATCCCTGTAACAGACAGATTTTTAAAAGAAAACAGAGAAGCAGTGTTTCTGAACTTACTGTAGAAAATTCCCACAGAAGAAATGTGGTTTATTTGAGCAGGGTTTTGAGTTAGAATGCAGTCCCAGGCGGGTATCTAAATGAGGGTGGGCCACCTGACGGTCTTTTCTCAACATCTTAAAACAATCCCCTGGAATGGTGGATAGAATACTCTTCTATCTTGTACTCTAAGTGCACGCAGATGTAATCTTCCATATTTCCAGTCAATCTCTATATGTGAAGTGAAGTTTCCCCTGGGCACAACATCTTTTTAAACACAATGCCAAGACAATAATACACCTATTAGCCTTATGTTCTCATGATAAATGATTGCTATATAGCACTGTTTTGGTGACCACTCCTGACAACAGTCAGGAAAAAATTCCTAACCCTCCCAATCTAGCATCTGAAGAAACAAATATTTACTTAATTTGACGAAAACAAATTACAGAAACATAGAATTATAGAATGGCTTGGGTTGGAAAGAACTTTAAAGACCATCTAGTTCCAACCCCTATGCCATGGACAATGGCACTTGCCACTAGAAAACGTTGCTCAAAGCCTCATCTAACCTGGCCTTGAACACTTTCAGAAATCAGGAATACACAACTTTTTTGGATAATCTGTTCCAGAGCCTCATCACTCTCACAGTAAAGAATTTCTTCCGAATGTCCAACCTAAACCTACTCTTTTTCAGTTTGAAGCCATTCCNACTACCATGGCTAGGCTTCGTGAATG
>VWZG01009699.1:0-13481 GCA_013396735.1 Grallaria varia
TCTCTGTAACTTTCGTTGACCTCTTCGAGGCTTTCGACATGTGAGCAGAAAAGGCCTGTGGCAGATCTTGGAACGATTAGGATGTCCCCCCAAGTTCCTCAAAATGGTCATCCTGCTGCATGAGGATCAGTGTGGCCANTCCTGCTTTGCAGAGGCTGCTGAGCTTTTTGGGCTGGAAGTCAGCTTGAAGAAGACAGAAGTTCTCTACCAACCTGCACCTCAGGAAGCCTTTTATCACCCCCACATCACCACAGGTGAATCAGAACTCGTCAGTCCAGCAGTTCACCTATCTGGGAAGCATCATTTCCTCAGATGGTAAGATTGACCAAAAGATAGACAACAGGTTAGCAAAGGCATATGGTGCCTTTGGAAGACTCTATAAAAGAGTCTGGCACAGTAAACACCTGAACAAAAGTACCAAGATTAGTGTCTACAAAGCCATTGTATTGTCTATTCTTTTATATGGGTCTGAATCATGGGTCATCTAGCTGCCACCACCTGCATCTCCTTGAACGCTTCCATCAGCGCTCCCTCCTCACAATCCTAACCAACCACTGCTCTGATTACATGATTAATGTGTCTGTCCTTGAACAGGCAGCAGTCACCAGTATTGAGGCCGTGCTGCTGAGAATGCAGCTGTGCTGGGCAGGGCACATCTCCAGGGTGGAGGATCATCGCCTCCCTAAGATCGTGCTCTGTGGTGAACCCGCCACCAACCGCCGCAAAAGATGAGCCCCAAAGAGGAGATACAAGGACTCCCTGAAACAATACCTCAGCCTTGGCCATATTGACCACCATTAATGATCCACTCTGGCCTCCAGTTGGGAGGCATGGAGACACACCACCCATAATGCTACTGCTTCCTTTGAGAACACATGCAGAATCAGTCTGGAGGAGAAAAGACAACTCAGAAAGAACCATCCCTCACCAATACCAACTGTGGAGACTTTCCACTGTGCCTTTTGCAACTAGACTTGCCTATCTCGCATTGGCCTTTTTAGTCATCAGCGCGCTTGCAGCAAGCGTGGGTAGAGCCCTTCCCAAATCTTCATTTGTGAAGCCTAGCCATGATGATGACTTCAAGTTCATTGACATATGTTAATGTTTCTTGTCAGCTAGGCTCACATAAATTGAATTCTACAGTTGGTAATACATGATATCTGAATTGTAACTACAGTCGAGGTTGGAAGGGACCTCTGGTCATCCAGTCCAGCTACTCTCTACTCAAGCATTGTAGAACTTGCTTATTTACCGAGAAGGACTGGAGTGGGAACGCAGATCTTATTTCTAGTTCAGTCATGTTCTGTTTACAGAATTATAAGTGTTTCCATCTGGACAGTGTGTGCTTTTCATTTTTTATTTGATTTAACATTTTGATTGAATCTTTTTCAACTTTGTGTTTAAAGTGGAGGAAAAATACCGATTTCTTTAGAGAAAACGAGCACAATCCTGAAATCAAGTCTTCTTTAAATAGATTTTTAGCATTTCCTGTGGACTGTTACACAACTTAGGTGATGTAAAAGGGCAGATGATTGTCTGTATTTGGAAAGTAATATTGTTTTATTTCCAATTTATAAACTAATTTTAAGCTGGGTTCTGTACATTACTCAGTTTCACATATTTCTTTATGTAAATTGTAGAGCCACTATGCAATGCTTGCTTCACAGTGGAACTCAACAATTTGTAACATTCTCTTGGTTTAAAAAGGAGAATGAAAGACTGACCTCATCTGCTTTAGCTCACTGAGTCTAAACTTTGCATGAAAGAGATGAGTAAAATGCTATAGAATAAATTAACTGTGTTAATACTGTATTAGAAGAAACTGTGAAAAGTCAGAGTCAAGGACAGTAAGAAAATTTCTTAGGCTCAACAAAGGAAAACTAGTAAACAGCAGGCAAGCAGAGCACAGACCAGCAGTACTCAGTCCTGGGGAAGTGTCATGATAAATAGAAAGGAGCATATCAGCAGAGATTTTAAAATACCGGTTTCCAGAAACTGCATTGTGTGGAACAGACTCAGAATCCAAAGATAAACAGGCAGTTCTGTAATTTTGTGATGCAGTCTATGCTAAGCACACTCTGAAATGACAGAGATGTCTCTTAAACAGGCATTCTGACTTTGCTGAGGAATTCTTCATTTCTTCTCAGGGATGAACTCTTTTAGCTTTTCAACTCAGCCTTCTTATTCTGTACCTTTTCTCTATTTTGAGCAGTAAGAACTTATAGTAGTCTCTTTAAAAAGATACCGATAAATGAAAGTTTGAAAATAAGAGCAATTGTCATTTGATCTCTCCCATACTGTCATGCTGACATAAATCCATTCAAATTTTAGCAACTCATGTTTTGAGACAATATTGTTAGACTCTTAGAGAAACTCAGAATCTTAAAATTGCTAGATTGCACATCTAATCACAGCTGCCTTTCTCTTCCTAAAAATTTAACATGCTGATTTCAAAATATTACATATAACTGTATATTTTCTATATAAAATGAAGTTTCACATAGTTAAACTAGAGCTGTAATGTAGGCATCAGTTCAAATTCCATCATTAGCCCCACCAACCTTATTCAACGTATTTTGGTTGTAAAGTATATGTTCACCAAAACCTGAAGTGTATAGGATATATAGAACATGTAGTGAGGTTCCTGTAGATTGGTGTGTGACATGGGGTGAAAAAATTTACAATTAAAAACCAAATAAAAACCAAACCACAACTTCCAACCAAGTTGATGTAGTTAAGGAGAAGTACAGAGAATTCATAGACAAGTGTAAAGAAAACAACAGAAAAATTATTTGAAGAATTACTAAGAAAAAGACTTTTCATTACATTTTTAGCTCAGCGTGTTTCAGTTAACTAGGATGTAGAGTGCAAAAAGCTGAACATTACCTCTTGTGTTCTATGAGTTTTATAATGCTCATAGCAGAAAGATGATAAGAAGTGTAAAACACCTTTTGAGGCTGATTAAACACAGAAGGAAAGCTGAGAAGGTGATGACTGCAAACCCCATTTATGGTGAATATATACTATTTATAGCCATTATGTTACTAGATAAACAAAACAACAAAAAGCAACCCAAAAAAACCCCAAGTAAAAATAAATTCTGATATATATATAGGTTACTAAAAGGTTTGGTTTTCTTTGCTCCTCATTTCATGTCTATAACCCTATGGATTAAGAAGTTAAAGACAGATGTTTTAAGAAGGGTAAGTAAGCATGCTGGGTACAGCTTACACTTTTCAAATGGAACTCAAGCATTAGATAGACTGTACACCATATTTTTTATAACCAGGATGAAGTAATAACTTCCTGCTTCAAAACTGTAAGTCCTCAAATGTCAAGAGATTTTTCCTGGATCTGAAGCAATGTGACTGGACTTGTCTGGCCAGTACCTTCTGGGCTTTTGTTTAATTAATATATATGCTGAAGAGAAAGACAACACTGGGAAACATCATCACTTTTTGCCTTCAGTATCACAGATATATTTCAGGTATATATACTTTATTGTTAGCTAGATAATAGCATTCAGGCCCAGGGTCTCATTTCACACCATAAAGAAAAATAGGCAGGCAGCAGACAACTAGAGGTGTCCAAAGGTATTTCTGTAAAATATGCCAAGGGCAAAGACAAAATACTCTGCAGAACTGGTATAGAATTGGATTTATACTGAAAATCTGATAGGTTGGATAGAAATAAAAGTAACCTATAGTTATGGAAATATTTCTGCAAAATATCCAATAAGGAATAATCTGCCTTCTCTCTCTTGGCACTTCATGAACAAAGAAAACTTCCTACTCCCCAAATTATGTTTTGCTCTACTAGGATTTCTTTTAAGTTATGTAAGCTTTTGAGAAATACAGAATACAAGGATTTATATGAAAATTCCAGCTTACCAAGATATTTTTTTTTTTGTACCCTGCTGACAACTTTTCTGAAAAGTGTTTTTTAGCAAACAGAAAAACATCTGCACACTAAGTGCTGCCATTCAGAACTATGGCAAGCTAGATATTTATGAGGAGTGCATAATATAGCCCAGAGCATATGTACATCAAGAAAACTAGTTCCTCATGAAATTTTGTGTCTAATTTTGAAGTCTGTGTTATATGCAGGTGATGTCAAATCAATTCTTACCTTGAGTTTAAAACTACTGTGGTATTGAGATATTTTGATTGAAATAAGGCTGAAAAGATTGTGGCCTATGTATAGAAACTTATCATGAGTTATTTTAACTATATTCCTTCATTCTGCTAGATATGGGCATTTATTTCAACAACCATCTCTAAGGTACAGTGTGCTAGAAAAATAAAGTGAGATTTGAAACTGCATTTTGTCTTAAATCTGTTGATAGTGGTCATGAAGTCCTGGTTTGAGGGCTCATGTTTTATGGAGGATGTTGGAGGTGGTTCCTTGTTGGATAGCGATGTTCTTTTTCTGTCTCCCCTAGTACAACAGACTGTATGGACACCATTAAAGACTTTTTTGTTTGGTTTTAGGCAGCAGTCATAATTAACAAAACTATAAATATACTGTTTATTTAGTATGGAAACCAGAGTTTTAACTGAATGCGATCTGAATATAAAACATGACCCGTGAGACATCACAAATTTCTTCAAATTACTGTGGCAAAGAAAACATGCATGGTGTTTTAATGGACAGGCAGATACTCCTCCTGGGGCAGATTAAGATTATAAAATGAAAACTATAGACATTTGCATCCACCTTCATTGTCAAAAGTGAGGTATTTGGAACTTCTCTGGTTTTCCTTAGCTTCGATATTTTAGCATGATGAAACTGCAGGTGCATTGCTCCTGTTCCACCAGAACGGAGTTTCTGGTGCTCAAGGCATTCCTTCCCTGAATGAACATTCCCATGATGTGCCTTCACACAGTCTGGCCACTGTGTTCAGATTGGCTCATGCCATAAATTTCATTACATTCAGTCAGGCTCAAGTACTCCATGGCTCATCACTCCGTATCATCCTGGGTAAGCTGTTGCTTATTTCCCATGTTTGCCTCTGTGGTGAGGGCCTACAGTATCCACAAGAGGAAATGTTGTTTTGATTGAAAACAATTGCACGCACCAGGAGAGCTGTAACTAAACACAAAGGAAACTGTAAACATTTTCCAGTGTAATCTCCTGACACTTGGAAAGACTGTGTCCTTAGGCACAGCTGCTGTTGATATGAAAGTGGAGCAGCTTCTGTCTACCAAGCTCGGTAAGGAGCTCAGAACGAACCAGAATAACAATAGTGCATCTGACTTGCTGTCTTGAGAACAGTGTGTGTCTGTAGTTGTTCAAACGTGCACATGAATGTTTGGACACATTAACAATCCCAGGTTTCTACACATTTAAAAAAAAAAAAAAAAATTCCAGTAGGGGAGAATAGAGTTCTCGGCATATTTATTCTGACCTGGCCTCAGTAAAGAATATGCATATTAATAAGATTGTAATGATATTTAAATCAATTTGCATTAAAGTTTCTGTCAAAAGTAACACTGTGCCGGGAGATTGTCGGTTTTGCTCATTTTATGTTGAAGAAGGGTGGAATGCCTTTATCCTCCTTCTTATGTGGAATTTCTCTATATTTGGGGGTGGGGAGAAAGTATAAAATTGGGCTATTGACTTGTTGACCAGGAATTTCTGAGAAAAGTATATTCTGTAATTTTAGAACTTTCTTGAGATGATTTTTGTACTGCTCATTTTTGAATCTGGAAGCAGAAGCAAATTCGATGGTAATTGCCCCTAATGCTGGCTTGGGAAATCAAATGAATATGTTTTGAACACTTCAGCTATATTCTCCCTTCTATCTTAAAATCAGGAATGTTGGCTGTCATAATGCTGTTCTTTAAAACAAGAGTCAAGATATGAAGCATCGAATTGTTTTCACAGTGGAACAGCACTGAGTGTGAAAGAACGTGAGTTATAACTTTTTATTAATTGTAGTTAAAGGTTTTATTTTAGATGTGTTTCTGTGAGCACAGCCTGATTAACACATTGGGCTTTTTTTCATCTTCTAGAAATGGACTTTGGAGGGCCCAACTTAATGCCTAATTGGATATTTGTTAACACAAAAAAGTATACAATCTAGCACCATTCAATATGATGACTATTCATACTTAATTGTAGAAGATGTTATCATTGTAATATTTAAGCACTGCATAGATAATTAAAATGTTTATTTTTGAGTAGGGAAATGGTTTCTATTTGAGATCACCTTGTTACATTAAGTCGCTAGGAAAAAAAAACTGTGCCAGTACTTATGAGATATTAGAACCACATGTTTCTGAATAATGTATCAACACAAAATACACTGTTAAGTCAGCACCCTGTATTCTGTCCAGAGACTGCTAAATTTGGGCAGCAAACAGCTTCAGCTCTTGAAAGTTTTCAAAATATGCAGAAAATGATCATATAATGACAGAAAAATAGAGTTGGAGAAGACCTGAAGAAGTGACCCTGAAATGAGTTCAGTTGGTTAGAGCATAGTGCTAATAATGCCCAGGTTGTGGGATCAATCCCTGTACAGGCCATACACTCAAGAGTTGAACTTAATGAGCCTGGTGGGTCCCTTCCAACTCAGAGCATTCTGTAACTCCTGTAAGCAACGTGGTCCATACTTTCTTCCACATTCAACCACATTTAAATTTCTGTTAATAATTTTTATTCTTGGAGACCTCTACTGGTAGCATTCTGTTCTAGTTGTTAAATAACTGCTTTGAAGAACTAAGTTATCATGAACAAATAAAATTTTTCTCCCCGTTAGATAGGTTAGATGGAGATTCATTGTGTGAGTATTCCTTCTCATTCCTGCAATTTACTTGTTTGACGACTGTTGTCATATCATCCTACAGGATTTTTTTAGATTTTAGCACCCTTTCTATACTTGTCTGGAAGTTCTTAAAATGATTTTTTGAGAAAGTTAATACTGTGACTATGTACAACTATTCCAAATACCCTCAATGTATTATTTCATAGGAATTTTTAACATATATAGTACTTTGTTCCTACTTCATTCTATTTCTTTTAGGTGAAGTCAAGAAAGATGTAATTTTAAAGAGATCAAAATATAAAATAACTGTTAAAATGTATTCTGTATGCATGCTGTGCTTTCTTTTTGACTGTAGCTACACTGACTATGACAGTCAAGGTTCTGTATCATCCTCCACTCAATACCTTGTTTTTGTGGATGTTTGTGATTCTCCCTTTGTGTTACATGCCACACCTCTCGAGGTACTGCTGTGACAATGTGTGACAGTCTGTGTGGCAGATTGAGGGCAGTGTTTGTTGGAATGATCTTTTAGGTAGGACGACTTGATTTCTTGGAATATAATGCAAAAAATGACTCAATGAGTCAGTTGTTTTTAATTGGAAGAGAGGGGGGGAAAGGAATACTTCACAGGAGTTCTGAGTTCAAGCTCCAAGCTTCATAGTGTTGCAGGGTCAGAAGTTAAACCTCTCCCTCTGTATCAGGCTCAGCTCTGTGCTGCTATTGGATATGGCTTGTAGTCATGTGTCAAGACTTCTCCAGCTCAGCTTTAATGTACTTTTTTTGAGAATTCTACAGGCCTGTGAGGACTCTGGTAGCTGGTTATGTGGCATCTGAAGTTTACTTTGAAGTTTGCACTGCTTTCCCAATTGCAAGTGTCAAGGTCTATGTGGCTTGTAAAATTTTCTACTCCTTCCTTACCTTTGTCAAGTTTCTTGATATTTTGGAGTGAGGAGGTGTGGTGTGTCAGAGTTCATTATTTGTCCTAGAAAATCTATGTTTTCCTTTCATGCAGAATGTGATTTAAAACACATTTGTCAATTCTCTTAAATGCATTATATTAGTCCTATTAAGTATATATATCCCAAGCAGAATGGAACCAGCTTCCATTTTGATGAGAATTCCACATGCCCCCACTTGTCTTAAGAAGACTGAAAAGAAATAAAGAATATTACTTTCTCTTTTTTTCTCCAACATGGTTTGTTCACATTAAATATCACAATTTTCATGGAATGGGTTTTGCAGAACAAGGTGCATTAAAAAAATACATCAAGATTTTAGAAAAGAAATAAAGTATAAAATTCCCTCTGGAAAGCCCCCACCACCTGAAAAGAATAGAATTCGTAATTTACATTCTTTATTTGATTTTATTTATCATTACCTTCCTAAGTAAATTACCATTTTAATTTATTAGCTTTGCTGACTTCAAATTTTAGCCTCTGCATTGAGTTATGCAGTCGCCTCACTTCCTAGATGAACAAAATGTTTCTATTGTATATAAAGACTGGGAGGGGACTATTTACAGAAAATGTCTATTCTGTTTGGTGAGGAGGATTAGTTTGACAAGCAAGGAACATTGGTTTGTAACTGAGCTACTGCCCTAGGAAAAATGAATGCAAACAAAAGACGTTTATGCTCAGGAGGGCATGTATCAGCCTTGTTTTTGGAATGATATTCCAAAGTTTAAATAAGGTGACTCTGGAGAAAAGAGCATAAAGAGGTGTATTTTGAACAACAGCACCATGTAGCTAGGACCTGTTATGGTTTGTATCCTCTGTAAATTGATGTAGTAGGGAGATCCTGTAAGATGCTTTCATCAGTGTGTTGTATGTTGCAGAGAGATTTGTAAGTTTTGGGAACATTAGAGGGAAAGATTTTTATGTAAGCCTTATGTAAATATTACCATAAAAGGGAGAAGAATGATAGGGATATGGTGAGGGGTGGGAGAGGAAGTCTAGGATGTGGTTTGAGTCATGCTGTTTAGAAAAGAACCGTACTCATGTAATTGTTCTTGCTTTGTTCATCTTTTAGTTTAAGAGTAGAGGACAGGGTTTTGATCTGTAAAGGTCTGATTTTTTTTGTATTGAATATAATGCATCATCAGAGTATGATGTGTTTACCTCTTCTAAGGAACTGTTGTATTTGATACTTTAAACCCTAGCATGAACACAGCAATTCTCAGTTTGTGACTGTGGCTTACCCAGGGAGGCTCTCATCTCTACCAGGTGAGATCCCAGCAGATGTGAGGAATGTCGACAGTATGACTCCTTTGTTTCTTTTCTTGAGACATGCTAGCATAACCTTGTAATGAAGATGCAATCATGAATAGAGAATGGAAATTCTAAAAAGGTCAAACTGTTATAATGTTACATACCTGAAAAAATGGGTCTTAAGCTGTTCATCAGTTTTTTTGTCCCTAAGAATCTGAGTCTCTACCTAAGGTCACTGGTATTTTTTTCCATCTTTCTGCTCAGTGTTTACCATGCTCGGAGGCTTTTGTAGTGTTCTCATGAATGGTTCGGGGTCCTCGCTCCATGGCTAACTCTTCTGTTCAGTAGATACTTTCCTATGTAACCGAGGAAGGAATTTGATAGACACTTGGAAAAATTCTAAGGAGCAGATTCATCAAATCCCTGGTTTCTAGCTTGTCTAGAGGGCCTGGAAATCATAGAGTAGTCAAGGTTGGAAAGCACCTTTAAAGGCTATCAAGTTCAACCCCCTGCAATAAGCAGGAACATCTTCAACTTGATCGGATTGCTGAAAGACCCATGTAACCTGATCTTGAATGTTTCCAGGGACATGAAATCTGTAGCTTCTCTGGGCAATTTGTTTCAGTATTTCAGCACCTTTATAATGGAAAATCTCTATCTTCTACCCTGTTTAGTTTAAAACCATTACTCCTTGTCCTATACAACAGGCCCTGCTAGAGGTCTGTCCCCATCCTTTTTATAATCTCCCTCTAACTACTGAAAGGCCAGAATAAGTAACCAGGGACGCCTCTTCTGCAGCCTGAACAACTCCAGCTCTCAGACTTTCCTCTCAGAAGAGGTGCTCAAGCCCTCTGATCATTTTCATAGCTTTTCTTTACTCCACAGTTGTAGTCACTCTGTCATAGATATATTAGTTTATTCACCATGCAAGAGTGGTGTGTAGGAGATGGATATAAAATGCACTGATGTGCTCATGGAGAGATTCTTACCAAAATGACAGTAAAAGTTATATTGGTGATATTGGTACCAAAATTGTGCTACTCTCTTGTAAGTGCTCAGGTGATATGTTGTAATGGATTCAGGTAGGCAGACACGTGACATGAATAATACACAAGATTTAAAAAAAACATGTAATGAATAAACAATATATTGCTATGAAATAACATTTTCCAAAAGCAATACAGGATCCTCTGTCTTCAACTCTGATATCTGGAGGTTTGTGTGTCATTACTTATTTAAGTCTGAGAGGTGACCGTGCTCCCTGAACTATACCATGTTCACTAGGTTTGGATAGATAGAGCATTACCACTTCTTTTGTTTCTTTTTGTTGTTGTATTGCTTTTTTCCACAACATAATTAATCATAACTGTAATTTCATATAGTGATAGTGCCTGTATCTCTTCTCCTACAGAACTTAATAAAGCCCTCCGACTATGAAGAAGTTTTCAGTGTTAGTGCAATATATTGCCGGTTAGTATATTGTCATCTCTGAATAGAGTAGTGCTTTCAGTTTGGGCTCTGGATACTATTCAAATGATATGCTGGTATGGCTTCAGGTTAATGTCACTCTGTTTTTCAAATATATACTAAAAGCCTGGGTGAAGTTGCATTTACATGTGAATTATTACCGCAATTTCAAGCATGTGTAAGATATATTTCAAGTATTCAAAAGGATTTTGATTCTTTTGAAATAGTCCGTAGGTAACATCACAGTTAGATTCCATCCCTGGGAGAAACTGATGATTGTTGTTTCTTTGTAAAAAAAATCTGACTTGCATGTAAGGAATAAAAGGACTTGTTTTCCTCAAAGCTGAAACTTGTCTGTCTTCATGTGTAGCCAAAATTGAAACGAACACTCCTTTCTCAGTTTTCTGAATGCCATGCTTCCAGGTCTTGACTCCACTCTTTGAGATAGGGGTTGTGTTACCTGTAGTTCTACCTTAGGTATTTGTTATGGCAGTACCTGGAAAACTCCATGGTTCTAGTGTGGATGCTGCCCAGGCTTGCCAGGATAGTCCCTCTCTTCGTAGGGGCCTTCGACTGCTTTCTCACTAAACTTGAATGGGAGAATTGCTGAGGTGGTGTGCAGTTTTTTTGATCTAAACCAGACCATAAAAAGAAAAGGAGCTTTTAAATACTATTTTCCAACCATAAATAGAATTAAATATTCAATAACAGGCTTGAAATATTACTTAATCTTGTTTTATTTCTGGATTTGCTTTCATCTAATGATGACTGTGAATGCAAACCTTTCCTACTGCTGTACTCTGTGCAATGAGGGTTGGAATAAATAACAAAACCATATCCATAAATCTATCACATAGGTAAAGTACCCATGGTTTGTCCTGTTTTTGTATTGTTGTTTGCTAAAGATTTCTTCAAAAACAATGATAAATGCGATCTGTACTCTGTGAAGTATCTCACTGTTTATTTAAAACATTTCAACATAGTTTTCAGGGAACTTCCAGAGATCTTCCATTCCGTCTTCCAGTCAAACTGTTCATACTTCTGCAAAATGGTACAAAAAATATAAGAATATGTGTTTGTTTTTTTCCTCCTTTTCTTAAATATTGGAAAAGTGGAAAAAAAAAAAAAAAAGAGATGTGACTTCAGTTATTCCAGCTATAGCTTATATTACCTTTTTCTTTCTATTGTAGTATCTTTTTTTTTTTTTTTCTGAAATGAAGCTACAAAAGTAGTAAGAAAGGTTTGCCTGCCCTTGAGACAAACCCTCTTAATAAACAAAAGACATTATTGGGATTATTGCAGGTAATCAGGGAAATGAGTGGTCTTCATAACTCAATACACGTACACACACGTGTACATATTCATATACTCTAAGTGCGTGGTACTCCATTAAGAAGTGGACTAGGAGAGAAAGAAGGCAATGTAAATGACAGCATATAGCATCACTATATTTAGAAGAGGATGATAAAAATAAATCTAAACAAAATAAGGAATGTCTTATATAATTTAGCAACTCTTTTCCATTAACCAATGCAGTCAGTTATTAAATTTCTCAAAAATCTAAAAAATGAGAACAGTTTAATGATTCTTTTATTCATTCTTGACAAAGAAACATTTATCTTCTATACCTTTTTGAAAAGTTAATTAGACATAATAATCCATCATTGGAGTGCATGATTTCCTGCCTAGGCTTGGCTTCTCCTCAGGAACTGATTCAGGTGAGTGAGGGGTGGGTCAGGCTCGTTAGCAGGTGATAGGGGAGCCTATATAAGGGCCTCCAAAGAGCATGAGCAACCTTTACTCGGGCAAACAGGAGTGTGGCAGGGCAAGCAGACAGGGCACAACCGGCTCTCGTAAGTGAGTTTGTAGGTGGGTTGTTTTTCTTTTCCTCAAACTAACTAAAGTCAGTAATGGTTTCCAGAAAAATGAAAGCTGTTGCTGCTGTAAATACCAAGGAGTGTGTCTACACAGACACTGCCCTCCAAGAAGGATGCAGCCACCCAGGCCTCTGGCTGTGCAGTGTCTGAGCCTAGCGTTATTCCAGAGAATGGTATGGGAGGCACCTGTGTACGATGTGAGCAGGTCAATGATTTGTCGTGCCTAGTGGCAGAACTTCAGGAAGAGGTAGAGAGACTAAGGTGCATTAGGGAGAGAGAAAAGGAAATTGACTGGTGGAGTCAAACCCTTTTGAGCCCTAAGGGAGTCCAAAAGAAGATGGCAAAGCCCTGCCCCCCCTGCCATAAGGCAGATGGAGCAGACCAAATTGATGAGGGGGAATGGAAACAGGTCCCTGATCGGAGAGGTAAAAGAACCCTCTCTCAAACCCCATCACCATCCTGGGTGCCCTTAAAGAACAGATATGAGGCCCTGGACGCAGCAAATCAGGCAGAGAACAGCCAAGAAGATTTGCCTGAAGAGCCTCCTGCCTGGACCCCATCTACAAGACAGATTACAACCACAGCTATAAGAATAAAAAGAAGGGTGGTTGTAGTCGGTGACTCTTTTCTGAGGGGAACAGAGGGCCTTATATGTTGTCCAGACCCATCCCACAGGGAGGTCTGCTGCCTTCCTGGAGCCAGGGTGAGGGATATTAGGAGGAGACTTCCTGAGCTAATTCAGCCCTCAGACTATTATCCCCTGGTAGTAGTCCAAGCTGGCAGTGAGGACATTAATGGAAGAAGTGCCAGGACAATTAAAAGAGACTTTAGAGCACTGGGTCGGTCAGTTCATTGGACGGGAGCACAGGTAATATTTTCCTCAGTTCCTGTGCTATCTGGGATGGATGAGGAGTTAAATAAAGAGAGGAGTAGAAAAGCCCACCTCATCAACAGTGGCTAAAGGACTGGTGCTGACATCAAAATTTTGGTTTTTTGACCATGGGGCGAACTCCATGGTACCTAGTCATCTCAAATCAGATGGGCTTCATCCTTCTAGGAAGAGCAAGAGAATTGTAGTCCATAAGTAGGCAGGGCTAATCAGGAGGGCTTTAAACTGAGTTTGAAGGGGGAAGNCACTTGAGGCAGTGACAAGGTTGAGTGCCT
>VWZG01009709.1:0-93887 GCA_013396735.1 Grallaria varia
GCCTGCCAGACCAGAATGATGTGATCCATGCCAAGGAAGCCTATGACCTTCAGAGTGATGTGAGTTCGTACTAAGATGCTCTGTAGTACTAAAATATTTGTAATTTCCTTGGAATATAATTGACAGGAGCTGCTCTCATGTAGTGTTTTTCCCATAATGGTTTTTTTTCTGTCTTCCAAGCAAGGCCCTTAGAGTTGGATGAGGGAACAAATCTGTGTGTCAAGAAGTATTCTGAGAGTTTCTATTCAGTCAAACAGCAGAATTAGCTGCATGTAACCTTTCTCAATGGACAGTCCCATTGTGTTTACATGCTGAGTAACTGCACGTGTGTGGAAATCGTGTGACTGCTGTTCCTGTTTGTCGTAACAGAACTACTACAAGTCTGACCTGCAGTGGCTGCGGGGCATTGGCTGGGTCCCCATTGGTTCCTTGGAAGTTGAAAAGGCCAAGAAGGCTGGGGAGATCCTGAGTGACAAAATCTACCGGCAGCACCCAGACACCATCAAGTTCACCAGCATCCCCGACTCCCTCCCGATGGTGTTGGCCAAGCAGAACGCCGACACCATGAACAAGGTGAGCCCTAGTTTGACTGGGTAACACATCAGGAGCCTGTGCCTAAAGCCCAGAGACAGGACTAGAACTGAGATTTGTGGAGTTCTGTTCTTGGCAACCAACAGGTAACGTATTTCCAGCAAGTGCTAATTTAATAATACCTTCCAAGTTACTGAGTTAATTTGTCACAACTGTCAGTTGGGAAGCTTTCCAAATACTCTGCTGTGTATCTAGTAATCTGTTATCTAATTTCCATCTAATTTTGAATATAGCAATTTGTCTAATAAATCTAATAATTTATCCAGTTTATCCCATAATCTAGTAGTTAATAAACTACTTGTGTTAGGGTTGTCTTTGAAAAAGCCAATTTTCAAACAAGTTGGCATAGGAAAATATAAGAGTTTTTCTGAACCTTTGGCCCTGATCTCAATCCTATTTATGTTGATAAACCCATTTTCTCTTTCAAACAGGTGTTGCTCTTGGAGTTTAAGTCTCTGTCTCATTAGCATTCTGTGCCTTTTTCCTAAACGTTTTTTAACAGAATCCTTTCTAGGTCATTAATTCTTAACCTGGAATTTCTGTATGTAGAGAGGTGAACATAAAATCTCAGGGTTGCATAAGGAATAAAGATTTTTTAGACTTTGAGTACAGATCTATAATTGTTCTTATGTTTTAGGAGATCTCCAAGTAGCCACTGGTTTTTTTCCCTTTTAACACACGTGATTTCCCTGCAGCGTTTGTACACTGAGGCCTGGGATAAAGACAAGACGCAGGTCCACATAATGCCTGACACTCCTGAGATCACCCTGGCACGAGAGAACAAGAAAAACTACAGCACGGTGAGTGTGGGAGCTCTCCAAAGGACCTGCTCTGTGCCATGGAAGCACCAGGAATGTTCTGGTGAACCTCCTACCCATGACACCCTCAGTGTCCATAAGTAACTCCCATATCCATCCTTGAAACTGGGACTGTAAGTTCATTGTTTGCATATTTGTAATAATGTATACATAGACCAGTGAGCACTACTGGGAATAAATTCCATGGGAAATTAGCTTGAATTTTTGGGAGTAATTTCTGCCAGATTGGAAAGGCACAAAACAAATTCCAACACTAGAAATACCAAAAAGAGAATTTCAGTTCTGAAAAGCTATGATCCCAGTGTCTAGGGTTACTTTAGGCAAAAAAAAATTCACATCAGTAAGAGGTAGCTTTAAAAACTATGTTTTAGTCCCATTGTATAGAAAAGTTCAGCTCTAAAATTGTAGTCAATGTTCTGTTATTTAAAGTGGTAGAAGAAAAACTCATTATTTAATATATTTAGCAAAGATCTTCCCTTGCCATGCACTTGTCAGCTACTGAACTGCAGCTTTGAGTTAAGTGAAGTAAAGCTGGGTTGGAATAAATCTTAACACACTTTTTAGATCTCCTTACAAGCAGTTTGTTTTCCATAGAATATAATATATGGAAGTTACCTGAATCCCATTGTTTAATTCTTCCCCCAGAAACACTATAGGCAGGCCATGGAAGATTCAAAGAAGAAAGGCTACGATTTGAGAGTTGATGCCATCCCCATTCAAGCAGCCAAAGCATCCAGGCAAATTGCCAGTGATGTAAGAATTCAGTTTTTGTTTCTTTGTATGTTGACATCTCACCTCTGCAACCTGAGAGCTGTCAGAGGTGATCTGGAGATACAAAATCCTGGTTTGTGTTTCAGTACAAGTACAAGGAAGGGTATCGGAAGCAGCTGGGCCACCACATCGGGGCCCGCAACATCGAGGATGACCCCAAGATGATGTGGTCAATGCATGTGGCCAAGATCCAGAGTGACAGGGAGTACAAGAAAGCCTTTGAGAAGACCAAGACACACTTCAGTAGTCCCGTGGACATGCTGGGGATCGTGTTGGCCAAGAAATGCCAGGAGCTGGTCAGCGATGTCGACTACCGGCACTACCTGCACCAGTGGATCTGCCTGCCCGACCAGAATGACGTGATCCATGCACGGCAGGCCTACGACCTGCAGAGTGATGTGAGCAACCTTGGGTTTCACTTTGGGTGGGGAATGTCTGTGATATTCTCTGCAGGTGCATCAGGCCATCACATCCCAGTGTGGCAGAACCAAATTTTCCTTTCTAAGTTTCATGGCTGATTGAAAATCAGATCTCCTGCTGGACACATTAACTAATCGATACTTAAATGAAATCCTGTATTTCCCAAATTTGTTCTATTTATCATTTACCATTTGTCAAACCTGCATAATGGTTTCACTCTTTATGTTCATTCAGTGTAGGTTGTTTTCTATGATTTTTCTGGGGCTTTGAATTTATTTGAATTAGTTGATAAAGTTTATTTATCAAAGGTTACTTAACATTGAAAAGACTCACTGTGTAAATTGCATTATTAGTATTATTATTAGAATAACTTTTGTGTGTTTTTGGGGGGTTTTTTCTTGTAACAGAACTGCTACAAGTCTGACCTGGAGTGGCTGCGGGGCATTGGTTGGGTCCCAATTGGTTCCTTGGAAGTGGAGAAAGCCAAGAGGGCGGGGGAGATCCTGAGTGAAAAACTCTACCGGCAGCACCCGGACACCATCAAGTTCACGAGCGTCCCAGATTCCCTGGAGATGGTGTTGGCCAAGCAGAATGCGGACACCATGAACAAGGTGAGTTCTGACTCCTCTGGGGCCACATTAGCAGACCTGGCCTGAGCCCTGGAGACAGGACTGGAGCTGAACTGAGCCAGTGCTGCAGTGGTTTATTCTTTCTCCTTAATCACTGTGGCTGTTTCCTAAGTCTTGTTAGATTCCCTCAGGTAAATTCTCATTTTGTTAATGTTATCTCTGCCTAATTCCCCACCCATTCATCCCTGTTAGATTTCCTGGATTTTACCTGGTAGGCCCTGTGTTTTCCCTGAGTACTGAGATCTCAGCTTGTGTGGATGCAATATTGATCTCTGCCTCTTTGCTTTCCTAGCGTTTATACACCGAGGCTTGGAATAAAGACAAGACCTCGATTCATGTCATGCCTGACACCCCAGAGATCCTGCTGGCCAAACAGAACAGGCTGAACTACAGTGAGGTGAGTGGAACTGCAGAGCTGAGACAATTAAAGGCTTTCTGACAAGTCCAATTTGTCATCTCAGACTTTCAGTCAATAGTAGAATATTGTCAGGTTGTTCAGTGTAAAAAATCATCAGTTCCAGAGCTGAGCTCAGAGTTGTTCTTTCACTGGAATCTACGCCTGGGCATCTAATTGGGTTTTTAAACGATGTTATCCACCATAAATGAGAAATCATTTCTAGAGCAAGGTGTGGAAAGAGATAATTTTTCCTTGCCTTCCCTAAATGATTTCCATTTCCCAAACATCTACAATAAAATTACAAGGTCTTTGAAATTTGCATTTTGTTAATTTTCTAGTGAAGACAGAGCTCAGTTCAAGATATTTAAGTTGGAATATAGTGTTTAGGATCTTGAGTAGTTTTATTACTCAGACATGCTTAACTGAAGTGCTGTTTTGTTTTGAGACTAAAATGTGAATTCCTCTCTCACAGAAAATGTACAAACTGGCCCTGGAGGAATCCAAGAAGAAGGGCCACGATTTGCGTTTTGATGCCATTCCCATTCAAGCTGCCAAAGCCTCCAGGGAGATCGCCAGTGATGTAAGCAGGAGACTTGGAATGCCAAAAGAGTCACAGTGTTTGTTTTGTTTGTTCATGTCATACTTTAAACTCCAGAATAGATAATAAATGCAGTGATCCTACTGCCTGCCTTAATGCAGGAGCAGAAATCAGTGCATTAGTGGAAGAGGTAACCAGTATTGTTATGCATGAGGTTTATAGCTCTGAAATAAATAAAGGGAATAATGTCAGGATCATTTATACACCACCTCCAATAGTTCCACTGCATCCATGGATGTTCAAATAGGATGATCAAAAGGCATTTGAGTCAGTGCTAGAGTTTGTAAAGTTAAATTCTCATTCAAAGACTGTTTTTGCTGAAGTATCATATTGAGATTCAAGGTGTCTGAACATAAAATGTGGAATAAATCTGTGTAATGGCTATGACAGGGTTTGCTTCTTGGGTGAGGCAACATCACCAAGAGAGGGAGAAAAACAAATTGTTATGATCTTTCTTTTTCTATCAAGGTTGGTATTTCAGCTGTTTGTGTTAAGACCAACTCATACCATCTTTATAAAGGTGTTTTGTACAAAGTTTTTAAAATAAGCTAATATTTAGTATTAACAGTAAAAGAGTGTGGAATATCAGACTTACTAGAATGTGATAAAAGTTTAGTGAATTTAACCTGTGATATAGGTATACAACAAATCTGAGGAAATTATAGCTAATAAAAAAGCTGTTTATGTGAAAACTAATCCAGTAGTGCCAAGACCTAGATCACATCTGTAAGTTAATAAAACACTAGTAAATATGCTAAACAGTTTTAATTGTTTATTAACTTATCAGTGCACTGAGTGACTTTGAATATCCTTTCCTGCAGTACAAGTACAAGGAAGGGTATCGGAAGCAGCTGGGCCACCACATCGGGGCCCGCAACATTGAGGACGACCCCAAGATGATGTGGTCGATGCATGTGGCCAAGATCCAGAGTGACAGGGAGTACAAGAAAGCCTTTGAGAAGACCAAGACACACTTCAGTAGTCCCGTGGACATGCTGGGGATTGTGTTGGCCAAGAAGTGCCAGGAGCTGGTCAGCGACGTCGACTACCGGCACTACCTGCACCAGTGGATCTGCCTGCCCGACCAGAATGACGTGATCCATGCACGGCAGGCCTACGACCTGCAGAGTGATGTGAGCAACCTTGGGTTTCGCTTTGGGTGGAAAGTGTCTGTGATATTCTCTGCAGGTGCATCAGGCCATCACATCCCGGTGTGGCAGAGCCAAATTTTCAAGACTAATTTTTAAGTTTCCTGGTTAATTGACGTTCAGAACTCCTACAGGATATGTTATCCAATTGATACTTAAATGAAATCCTGTATTTCCAGAATTTGCCATATTTGTCATTTACCATTCTGTGAAACTTGGGTAATAGTTTCTCTCTTCATGTAGATGAATTGCAGTTATATTTTCTATGATTTTCTCTCAGGCTTTGAATTTGTTAGACTTAAGTGTTGGTAGGTTATTTTACTGTGAAAAGATGCATTGTGTAACATGCATTATTTATTATTTTGTTAAAATATCTTGTGTATTTTTTTTGTAAACAGAACTGCTACAAGTCTGACCTGGAGTGGCTGCGGGGCGTTGGTTGGGTCCCAATTGGTTCCTTGGAAGTGGAGAAAGCCAAGAGGGCGGGGGAGATCCTGAGTGAAAAACTCTACCGGCAGCACCCGGACACCATCAAGTTCACGAGCGTCCCAGATTCCCTGGAGATGGTGTTGGCCAAGCAGAATGCGGACACCATGAACAAGGTGAGTTCTGACTCCTCTGGGGCCACATTAGCAGACCTGGCCTGAGCCCTGGAGACAGGACTGGAGCTGAACTGAGCCAGTGCTGCAGTGGTTTATTCTTTCTCCTTAATCACTGTGGCTGTTTCCTAAGTCTTGTTAGATTCCCTCAGGTAAATTCTCATTTTGTTAATGTTATCTCTGCTTAATTCCCCACCCATTCATCCCTGTTAGATTTCCTGGATTTTACCTGGTAGGCCCTGTGTTTTCCCTGAGTACTGAGATCTCAGCTTGTGTGGATGCAATATTGATCTCTGCCTCTTTGCTTTCCTAGCGTTTATACACCGAGGCTTGGAATAAAGACAAGACCTCGATTCATGTCATGCCTGACACCCCAGAGATCCTGCTGGCCAAACAGAACAGGCTGAACTACAGTGAGGTGAGTGGAACTGCAGAGCTGAGACAATTAAAGGCTTTCTGACAAGTCCAATTTGTCATCTCAGACTTTCAGTCAATAGTAGAATATTGTCAGGTTGTTCAGTGTAAAAAATCATCAGTTCCAGAGCTGAGCTCAGAGTTGTTCTTTCACTGGAATCTACGCCTGGGCATCTAATTGGGTTTTTAAACGATGTTATCCACCATAAATGAGAAATCATTTCTAGCGCAAGGTGTGGAAATAAATAATTTAACTCTTTAAACGTTCCTTTCTTTGCCTTTCTTACATGACTTCTATTTCTCAAGTATCTCCAGTGTAGTTACAATGTCTTTGAAACCTGTGGGTTTTTATTTTCTGGAGAACAATATTGGAGGTGCCTGAAGATTACCATTATTGTTTAGGGACTTCACTTGTGCTTAACTGAAGCATAGTTTTGCTTTAGAAACTAAAATGTGAATTCCTCTCTCACAGAAAATGTACAAATTGGCCCTGGAGGAATCCAAGAAGAAGGGCCACGATTTGCGTTTTGATGCCATTCCCATTCAAGCTGCCAAAGCCTCCAGGGAGATTGCCAGTGATGTAAGCAGGGGATTTGTTATTCCTGCGTGGATTTGGTAATGGAAAAGGATTGGAACGTTTTTTGCTTTGTTTGTTGAGGTCACACTTCATAGAACAGCTAATACTGAAATGTTTTCATTGGGCTTCTACTACATGCCTTTAGTGCATGAAGAGAATGGATAGCCAGTACTTTTATTCATGAGGTTTATATCACTGAAATAAATAAAAAAAGTCATGTCAGGATCATTTATATGCCCCCATCAATAGTTCCACTGGTGTTCATCGTTGTTCAAGTAGGATGATGGAAAAGATGTCTATACTAGAATTTAGTCAAGTTAATTTCTGATTCAAAATAAGAAATACTTTAACATCTCTCCCCAAAAGAGGCATATTAGTAAATCAATTATAAAAGTTTAAATGCTTGTCTTTTCCAGAGGGAAAAAAATATCCTTTAAAGTATCATGTTTAAATTCAAAATATCTGAGTACAAAACCGAGGAAAAAAAACTGTGCAATTACTAGGACAGGTGTTGCATTGAGGATGCAGCATCATCCCTAAAAGAGAATTTTTATGCTCCTTGTTTTTCTGTTGAGATTGGTATTTAACTGATGTGTATTTTAAAAACATAAAATATATGTATGGTTTTTTTCCCTGCAGTACAAGTACAAGGAAGGGTATCGGAAGCAGCTGGGCCACCACATCGGGGCCCGCAACATCGAGGACGACCCCAAGATGATGTGGTCAATGCATGTGGCCAAGATCCAGAGTGACAGGGAGTACAAGAAAGCCTTTGAGAAGACCAAGACACACTTCAGTAGTCCCGTGGACATGCTGGGGATCGTGTTGGCC
The DNA here is from genome assembly GCA_013396735.1 of Grallaria varia. Taxonomy (NCBI): domain Eukaryota; kingdom Metazoa; phylum Chordata; class Aves; order Passeriformes; family Formicariidae; genus Grallaria; species Grallaria varia. The sequence goes on from VWZG01009709.1 coordinate 7,794, forward strand.
AAGAAATGCCAGGAGCTGGTCAGCGATGTCGACTACCGGCACTACCTGCACCAGTGGATCTGCCTGCCCGACCAGAATGACGTGATCCACGCACGGCAGGCCTACGACCTGCAGAGCGATGTGAGCAAACTCGTACACCTGTAAGACAGAATTAAAAAGGCAGGGTCTTATACACTCCAGTGTTCAAATATGCATTGTATGCCTTCATCACTTGCATTGGATTTGTCCTTAGAGCTGAAATATTTGTCACATCATCCATTTTGTGTTTGATCATATTTCCTCTGTCCTTGACCTGAGGTGTAATTTTCTTTCATCAAATTTATGTTTAATCCTGTTTTCTCAGTCCTTAACCTGACAAGTAATTTGTGTGTAACTCTGATATTTGTGGTGTGTGCCAATAACCCTGTTCTTTTTGTTATTTATTCATTATTTTACTTAATCTTCAAAAATAAGAATTATTTTCAAACCATATCCTGCTACCGGGCAGAAACACATGCAGTTGTTCCTATAGACTAAGACGTACTTATTTATAATTATTTTAATACATTTGCACGTATGTGATTGAGTTTCAAATCTTTTCAGGCTGTTTACAAATCAGACCTGGAATGGCTCCGAGGCATTGGATGGGTTCCTATTGGTTCCTTGGAAGTGGAGAAGGCAAAGAGAGCTGGAGACATCCTGAGTGAGAGGAAGTACCGTCAACCCGCAGACAAAATCAAATTTACCAGTGTGACAGATTCCCTGCCCATGGTCTTAGCCAAGCAAAATGCTGAGATAATGAACAAGGTGAGGCTGGGGTTTTTTCTTGTCAAAATCACCAGTATTACCAGCTGGTAGGATTTGTTCATGAGGTGAGAAATGCAAAATACAAAGTAACACTAAAGACTTTTGTTGTGGACTTAAAATCAATGTCCAGATTTAGCCATTGCACAGGAAAGGTCTTATTCCAGAGCTCTCTGTCTGAAGTAAACGCTTGGTAAAAACGTCCAGAAAGAAGTCACCTGAATCACATATTTTTTAAGGGTAATACTGAATGATGGACCAGTTGTGAGGAAATAGCTGAAGTTCTCTGGAAGTGAAGCTTCTGCAGTGTGTTGCTGAGCTGGAGGATGGAAGTCATTAAGTACCTCCTCTTTCTCTTTTAGAAGAAACACAATCAAACAACTTATACAGATACAGCAGAATAATAAAGAACTTTTTCCTCCTACAGCAGTTTCTCCACAATCCAAAATCAACCAGTTGCTGCACCAGCTTAGCTTGAGAAATAAAGAGGAAAGGCAAAGTTTCCTGCTTGAGCTGTTCAATGAGAAGCTTTGCTGAGGGAGGATATTTTATTGCTCTAAGTACCCACAGCAGTCTGTAAAATAATTTCTTTGGACCAGTGTAGCAATTTGGTTATATTTATATCTTGGCCTGCTACAAGGTTCCTTTTATATCATGGATGTATTTTTTGTCACTACTGCTTTCAAATTTGTGGTGTTTCACCCATGGCCCTCCCAAAGGAGAGTTCCTAAGGGATGGTTCCTCTCCCACAGCGTCTGTACACGGAGGCCTGGGATGAAGACAAGAAATCCATCCACGTCATGCCCGACACTCCAGATATTCTGCTGGCCAGGGCCAATGCAGCCCATGTGAGCAAGGTAAGGACATCAAACATTGCTGAAATGAAGGGAGTTCAGAATTAGGGAAGTGTTTCTTTAACCACCAAGAGATTCTAAAATATGCATTCCTGAAAATCTTGGGAAAACTTGTGAAATGTAGAAACTCATCTTAAATATTGATAAGCCATTTTCTGTCTTCTCTTGTGTAGAAACTGTATGTACAAGCCTGGGAAGAGGCCAAGAAGAAGGGTTATGACATGAGAGCTGATGCAATCCCAATCCAAAGTGCCAAGGCATCGAGAGACATTGCGAGTGATGTATGTTCTTCCCTCACATGTGTTTCCAGTTATCTGGAAAACAAGGAATATATACCTGTGATCAGCAGCAAGATGAAATGATGGGCTGTTCACACCAGTTTCTTTTAACCCTTCTCTTTGTGTTTCTTAGTACAAGTACAAAGAAACCCACGAGAAGGAGAAGGGGCACTACATCGGGTGCCCCAGCGCCAAGGAGGACCCCAAGCTGGCGTGGGCCGCGCGGGCCATGGCGCTGCAGAACGACCGGCTCTACAGGAAGGCCTACCATGACTCCAAGACCCAGATCCACATCCCCGCGGACGCGCTGTCAGTGCAGTCAGCCAAGGAGTGCCAGACCCTGGTCAGCGATGTCGACTACCGGCAGTACCTGCACCAGTGGACGTGCCTGCCCGACCAGAACGACGTGATCCACGCGCGGCAGGCCTACGACCTGCAGAGCGACGTGAGTGGCAGCAGCTGTAGGGGAGCTCTGTATCTGAGGCTGTTTGTCTGTGACTGTGTAAATACCCTTTCAAATGCACATTCACGGGCCTGCAGCTTGTCCTGCTGTGTTTATTTTATCCTTTCCAAATCAGTCGTGCCTTCAGCCTGCAGGCCAGGGCTATTCTGGGTGGTTCATAGGGCGGTAATGTTTCCTTGGTCTGCCACAGCCTCTTTGCAGATTCTGCCCCTGCTTTGCATGTAGCAAGTGTCTTACAAATGTCTTTGTTGCTGAGGAAATCAGGGCTTTGGCTGTGTGTGGAAAGCACATCAGACATCCCAGTGTCTTTGGCTGCTTGTTGGGTAAATGTGAGAAGGAATATGGGGAGAGTCTTATGGGAAACCTCCCTGCACAGAGTCAGAACCACGGAATCCCAGAGTGGTTTGGGTTGGTCATCTCATTCCAACCTCTGCCATGGGCAGGGACACCTTCCCCTAGACCAGGTTACTCAGAGCCTCATCCAGACTGGTCTTGAACATTTCCAGGGATGGACAGTCCATGTCTGGGCAAAGAGTTGTTTCTGCAATGTCAGTAACCCTCAGTGTGTTTGTAGAACGTCTACAAGTCGGACCTGGAGTGGCTGCGAGGCATTGGATGGCTCACAGAAGGGTCTGTGGAGGTGGTCAAAGCCAAGAAGGCCCAGGAGCTGCTCAGTGACAGGCTGTACCGCACACGGCCAGAGCAGGTCAAGTTCACCAGCATCACCGACTCTCCTGATGTTGTCCTGGCCAAGACCAACGCCATGCAGCTCAGTGATGTAAGCTCACTCTGCACTGCCCTTCCATTTATGGGATGGCATTTCATTTCTTTGTGGTGGACTGTTGAATTTCCACCATGGGAGTGACTGGTTGGAAATCAGTCATCGGAATTACCAAAGTATTCCTGCTGGGGTTTTTTTTTCTCCATAGTGAGATGCCATTTTTCCCTTTCTCCTCAGCGTCTGTATCGTGAGGCCTGGGATAAAGACAAGACACAGATTTCTGTACCTTCTGATACCCCTGTGATGCTGCAGTCCAAAGTCAACGCCCTCAACATCAGCAATGTAAGAGAATGAAATTAAATGCTTGTGGAGTGCTTGAAAAGGAAGAATAACAGTTGTTCTTAAGTTTTTGGCCCATGCCTTTTAGGTTGTGCTGTAAATGGTGGTGCCCAAACACCATCTTTGACGTGCTTGTAAAGGGGAAATTCTATCCAGGGGCTCTTTAGGTTGAGAGGTTGTGTGTTCATGAGCAAACTCCAAAGTTCAGTGTTCAATTCCTGCTCCCTTTGGCAAAACCTGCCAAACACTTGCCCTGGAGGGGTAGTTGGAGTTTGCAGACTCATCAGCCCTGCCCGGCTTTGCAGATTTGTGTTGTTTTATTTATTACTTTTATAGGACCTAAACACTGGAGATTCTGTACAGCTGAAAACATGTCCCAGCTTGAATTTCCAGCAGGACTTGACAGGGGCTTTGCCTGGAAAATTCATTTACTCCCTGCCTTTCTTGCTGTTGATATAATTAAGTATTTTTCAAAAGTACCTGATGTGATTGGATTAGGCATGAAATATTTCAGCTATTGCAAAAGACATTTCGCTTCCCCTATTTTTGTCTTGCTTGTCCTTTGATTATTGTTTTTAATGAGTTCCTTATAGTCTGACCTGCAATAGCATACAGTTTCTGAATTTTTACAGACATTGAAAACAAATTAAGAAGTCCTGCATTTACCCACCTGTGCTAAGGACAAAGTTGCCAGTTGGGATGACCAAGCTTCTGTGGACTGAGATGCCACAAAGTTCTTTGGGTTGGTGTCCTAGGCAGGTTGGGTGTCTCTGGACACATGAGGGCCCCTTGGTTTCTGCTCAGGCTCAAAAATGGACTGAGCCCCTCTGCCTACACTGACCTTTTGGACAGGAATAATAAAAGCTGGTAAAGAAAAGTCCCTGGCAGCTGTCAGGAGGCTTCAGAGCTTAAGGACAGACACTTTGTCAGTACAGCAGATGTTTTGTGCCCTTGGCTGTGGCCCTGCACTCAGGGATGTGAGCAGAGCACCTGGGCCATGCACAGTTCAGGGCTGGCATTTAGAAGGGACATGGCGAGATGTTTGCAGGAATATTCTGCTGCCTCTTTGTGTTCTGGATCTTGCACCTTCTTTAAGTCATGAAGTTTCTGTTAAGACACTTGGTAGGATCATTATTGTAACCCTGCCAGGTGCACTGGGCCAACAGTGCTGCCAAGCTGGTAATTCCAAGGGAAGTAGGTCTTAAGAAAAGGAATTTCTATCAGAGAGACTTTGCTGTGTTTAACAAAGGTGATTAATTGCCTTTGCAGAAACATTATCAGAAGGCCTGGGATGAGGCCAAGGCAAAGAGCTATGACCTGAGAGCTGATGCCATTCCCATCAAGCAAGCCAAGGCTTCCAGGGACATTTGCAGTGAGGTACAGTGCTCTCCTCCTGGTGTCCGTGTTCAGCTCAGCAGAACAGAGCCCAGTTCAGCTCAAGGAGCTGCAAACCTTCCTGTCTGGGGGTCGTGTCCAGGTGAGTGGGGTGTTACTTGTGATGTTCCCTCTGCCCTGGCAGTACAAGTACAAAGAGACCCACGAGAAGCAGAAAGGGCACTACATCGGGTGCCCCAGCGCCAAGGAGGACCCCAAGCTGGCGTGGGCCGCGCGGGCCATGGCGCTGCAGAACGACCGGCTCTACAGGAAGGCCTACCATGACTCCAAGACCCAGATCCACATCCCCGCGGACGCGCTGTCAGTGCAGTCAGCCAAGGAGTGCCAGACCCTGGTCAGCGACGTCGACTACCGGCAGTACCTGCACCAGTGGACGTGCCTGCCTGACCAGAACGACGTGATCCATGCGCGGCAGGCCTACGACCTGCAGAGCGACGTGAGTATCTCTGCTATTTACTGTATTGCAGCCTTGTCCTGGTGGTTGGGTATTTTACAGTCCCAACAGATTTATCTTTAGACTGTTGTCTTCCATTTTTATGTTACTGCCATAATCTGCTCTTTCTCACCTTCCAAAAGCATTAGTTTTTCTGTTATGTTTTATAAAACTTTGGTTGGTATCTGCTGTGCTTTTGGAGTGGAGTGATTTGGAGAGGATGAAGGATTTGTCTCCCTTGGTTTGTTGGGACTAATGAATAACAGCTGTTTGCTGCCTTGGAATCAGGTGGCTTTTAATGCTCCTGTTAATTGAGTCAGCTTGGAAATCTGTTTAACTGGAAGGAAACAATGTGAGGTACAGGTGAGATGCTTTAGTTGGCTGATGAGCAGGAGGAGCCAGTGCAGCGATTCCTCACTTGGCTTTGCTGCATGTCAGCCAACAGCAGTCACTCTTCTACTGCTCCAGTTCTGAGCTGGGAAGGTGAGATTCATGTTCCTTGCTTTTTGTCAGATTTCCTGGTGGGCATCGTGGTTTTTTGTTTGGACTTGTGAATTGTTGGAATGAGTAGAGGCATAAGTATTTTGGAGGGAACAGGAAGACTCTTTTAAGATCTCAATATTCATCATCATTAGCAGCAATTCCTTTCAGCTGTTTCCCCTCTGTTTAACTTTACAGGGTTTAGAATGAGTTGTTTAAGAAAGGAACTACTTAAAACCTGGTTCCCAGATTTAGTTTTACTTCTCACAGCGAACATCTCTTGTATGTAAAAAGGTTTAACAATCATTTGAAACCCAATGCTCTCCTTTTCTGACCTTGTCTCATCCAGGCTGTGTATAAGTCAGACCTGGAGTGGCTCCGTGGAATTGGCTGGTTGCCCAACGAGTCCCCAGAAATCAAGAGGGTGAAGAACGCCCAGGACCTCCTGAGTGACCAAGTGTACCGCACCCCCATCGACAGCGTCAAGTACACCAGTGTGGTGGATTCTCCAGACATTGTCCTGGCTAAAACCAACGCGGAGCAGCTCAGCATCGTATGTAATGACCTCATGGGGTTCCCAGGGAGAGAAATCTCACTGCTAAACTACAAAATTGATTGGTGGCAATTGAAGTTCAATGCTTTTCCGAGCATTTTATTCTTGAGAGATGATAATTCAGCAAAGATTTATGGGATTTTATGTTATTGACAAGTGGGATTCCATAATTATAATGTAAAATAAACTGTTTTAACAGCCAAAATACAAAGAAGCCTGGGAAAAGGACAAAACCATGATCCACATTATGCCAGACACACCTGAAATCAACCTCGCCAAGGCTAATGCTGTTAATTATAGCCAGGTATGCTTATTGTTATTGTTACTTTCTTCTTTCATTTTCTATTATTTATCATTTTCTACTCTTTTCTACACATCTCTAAAATGGGGTGTGTGTCCTGTGAATTATACCGTTTTAAGATATTGCTTCCAAAGCTGAAGATAAAGTCACACAAATCTCCTGGAAATCTTTCCTCAGGCAGGACTTGCAACACTCCCTTCCCTCTACTGAGCATCCTTTAAATATTTAGCCATTTAAAAAGAAATGCTTGCACAGAGCTGTTTAAAAATTATTAATATCATGCCCCGTTCAGGTGATATTTTGTTGATGAGAGCCCAAGGCATATAAATATTTTCTGATCTTCACAAACACCCTTCTGTGCTTTATACATTGCAAAATTGGTGCAGCAGGTCCAGTGTATGTTTTAAAGGCAGTAAGATTTGCAGCACAATTTATGGCTTGGGAGCAGGAGTCATGGACAATGAAATTCATTGTATTTCAGCCCATGAAGGGCAGGAACTCTGTGTTTCTTTAGTGGTAAATTCCAGGGCATTTAGCACACGTGTGGCATTTTTCTGTCTTTTCAGAAAATGTATAAAGGAGCTTGGGATGAGTTGAAGGTGAGCTGCGATCTGAGAGCAGACGCCATCCCCATCAAGACAGCCAAGGCTTCCCGTGAGATTGCCAGTGATGTAAGTGCCAAAAGAGACATCTAGATGTTCCCATGCTCTAGGAGCTGTTCCTGGTGACTGTTGTAATGGTGGCCTGTGCTCTTCCCCAGTATAAGTACAAACTGGAGCACGAGAAGCAGAAGGGACACTACGTCGGAGTTCCGAACGCGAAAGGAGACTCGAAAATCCAGTTTGCCCTTGATGTAGCCAAAGTTCAGAGCGAACGAGAGTACAAGAAGCACTTTGCCAAGTGGAAGACACAGTGCCACCTCCCCGTGGACATGATGGCCATCGTGGCAGCCAAGCATGGGCAGACCCTGGTTAGCGATGCCGATTACCGGCACTACCTGCACCAGTGGATCTGCCTCCCAGACCAGAACGACGTCATCCATGCCAGGCAGGCCTACGACCTCCAGAGTGATGTAAGATATCGTGGAAACATCCCCAGATACAATAAATAGTTGTCTCTTATTTTTCTGCTTCAGCTCCAAGCAGTGGGAACCTGCTGACCTCAGGGAATTGGCTTTGCTCTTTGTCAGGAGTACAAAATCAATACCACTTACATTTTGCTGAGTTTCAAGGGGGATGAATTCAGATGTAGTGCTTATGCTGCAATTGCTGCTCTCCTTTCAGCCACTGGAAGTAGATGCCCCTGCTCATGGGTGCTGCAGGACCCACAGCTAACAGCACTGGCCCTCTCTTGTTTTCCAGGCTGTTTACAAAGCCGACCTGGAATGGCTGCGGGGAATCGGGTGGCTGCCAAATGATTCCCTGGGAGTCAAGCACGTCAAATACGCTGGAGATCTCCTGAGTGAGGTAACAAAAGGTTTCCAATGCTGATGTTTTCTTCAGGGTCTTTGTCACCCAAAGTGTTTTAAGTGGTCAAACACGTTGGTTTGTTTCTAACGCAAAATGCAGCTGTAGTACTTGCACAACATTCACGGTGTATGGAGAGCTCTTTCCTGTGAGGCTCCCAGCCTCGTGGCTGTATTCAGGAGCTGTTCCAGGGGGATCTGACTGTTCCCTGCTCTCCCACAGAGGAAGTACCGCACCAAGGCTGCTGCTCTCCCCTTCACCCCCGTGGCTGACAGGGTCGATTTCGTCACCGCCAAGAACAGCGGCGAGATTCTCAGTGATGTGAGTTTGTGTCTGGGCTACGCTTCCAGGTTCTGTATTTATGTGTGTTGTCTGGCAGCCTTGCAAACTCAGGGCTTTGTACGTTATTTCATGTATAAATTATAGTGTTTTCCCAATCCTGTGGTTTGGGAAAAGCTGCAAGGCTTTTCTTTCTCTGTTCTAGGTTAAATACCACAAAGCCTGGAATGAGGCCAAGTCCAATTACACTTTGACAGACACACCACAGCTGGATATGGCCCGGGAGGCAGCCAGGATTCTAAATCAGGTACCTGATCTCTCCTTGACAGTTCCTACTCACGTTAGTAACTCTTCTAAGGTGTTTAGAAAACCTGCCTTATTGAGAGCAGCACAAAAGAAGCATTTGTTCTTATACTTTATTGTAGGTTACATATATAGACTGGTGTGGGTTGGAAGGGACCTCAAAGCCCATCTCACTCCACCGCCTGCCACAGGCAGGGACACCTTCCACTGGACTAGGCTGCTCCAAGCCCTGTCCAACCTGGCCTTGGAATACATATATATACTGTGATAATTATCATTATAGTAGTGTTGACTTTCTCTTCACTCTTATTTCCCACAGAATTTATACAAGGAAAGCTGGGAGAAGGAAAAAGCCACTGGGTACCTGTTACCTCCCGACACTGTACAGATCTCTCATGCCAAGCACTCCAGTGATGTCCAAAGTGAGGTAAGGATTTTTCTCATTGGGAAAACAACTGCTTGGGAGTCTGAAATGTTAAAGGACCTGAAAATACAACAACAGACTTATAAATCTGTCCATTTGGGATAACATCCAGACTTTTCATTTTGGAGATGTCAGTGCTGAAAGGTCAAACTGACCCTTCCACACTCGCTCTCTCCAGAAACAGAGCTTTCAAAATCAGCTGAGCTGGACTTTCATAGTCTATAAGTATTGAATCATTGAAGTGATACTATGATTCTAATACATGGCTCTGATTTCACTTTGGGGCATATCATGGAGGCTTCCTCCTTGGAAACCTTTACATTTTAAACTTGTGCATAATGAATATTGAAATTACTCCGTGACTCTTGTTTTGGAATACACATTTTGTCAAAACAGAGTGATGCAAATCCCTAAAATAAGCATATCCACTCTTCAGCCAGTCTCAAGGAATTTGTTGCAAGGTCGAGATGAAATGCACTTATTGGCAAACATTTCCCCTTGTGCTGACAACACTGTTCACTAAAAATTGGTAGCATTTCTGTCTAGAAAAAGCTGTATTTTGAACTGGAAGGCCTATACAGTCCTATTGCTGTTTGCCTCATGTTTTCATCTGCTCATGCGTTGCAAACCTGAAGCTGCATTGGACAGTTCTGTCTGTCCTGCTCTCTGTGCTGCCAGACCCTTGGCTGTTCCCGGGTTAGAACCAGGCTGGGGATCGTCAGTGCCTATTTATCCGTGTTCTTCCCTCTCCCATCAGCTGAAATACAAGGCCGAGTACGTCAAGCAAAGAGGGCACTACGTTGGGGTGGCCAAAATGAGGGACGACCCCAAGCTGGTGTGGTACGAGCACGCAGGAGAGATCCAGAACGACCGCCTCTACAAGGCTGACTACCACAAAACCAAGTCCAAAATCCACATGCCCGTGGATGCCGTGGCCGTTGTGGCAGCCAAGGAGGGGCAGAACCTGGTCAGTGACGTTGACTACCGGCACTACCTGCACCAGTGGACGTGCCACCCTGACCAGAACGACGTGATCCACGCGCGGCAGGCCTACGACCTGCAGAGCGATGTGAGTGGGTCTGCTGGCACGCTGGGCATTCCCACTCCCTCTGGCCTGAGGATAGTGCAGAATTCATCCCGAATTCAATTGTTTCCTTCCTCTTCTCTTGTCTTTATGATTTAGAATGTTTATAAATCCGACTTGGAATGGCTCCGTGGCATTGGCTGGATCCCTCTGGATTCAGTGGAACACAAGAAGGTGAAGAACGCGCAAGAACTGATAAATAAGGTAAGAGAGGGCATTTCAGCAGGGCCACAATGAGCTCCTCTTTCTCATGAACGGTGTTTAAGGTATTATCTCTTCTCTTTGCAGAGATCATACACCAAAGAAGCCCTGGATAACTTTTCCAAATACACCAGTGTGGTTGACACTCCTGACATCGTGTTGGCAAAGATGAACTCTGTCAATCAGAGTGATGTGAGTACTTTTTCTTATGATAGAAACCTATATATAAGAATTAGTGAATTACTTACTTGCTCTTGCTAAACTATCCTGTGTTTAGCCTTTTGTGTGGAAATGCTGCTTCATTAGTAACAGGCTTTCCTGAGGCAAGCAACTTTAGTAAGAAGTGATAGGAATGAACAGTACAATATTCTATCCAAAATAATTCAACATTTTTCTGTAGAAGACTAGAGAATGTGTCTGATTTAGGATTTGCTTATAGTAGTTGGAAATTGAGTCCTATTCCCAGGATATATGTAAGAGAAAATGAATGTCTACTTCTAATAGATGAGTTGCAATAATGTGTTTCTCCTGTGTAATTAACACTGTATTTTCTTTTTGTAGCTAAAATACAAAGAAACCTTTAACCTCGAGAAGGGCCAGTATATCGGCTCTGATGACACTCCTGCACTGCACCACGCCAAGGACATGTCCTTGCTCCACAGTGAGGTAAGATCCCAAAAACATCCCCTGATCCTTGGTTTCTTTGTTTGGAAAGCAGCAGAATGTGGACTGGACTTCAGGAAACTCTGCCATCCCTGTTTCTGTCAGTGGTTTGCTGGGTGGCCCTGGTAAAGTAATTTAGTTTCCAGGTTTGGATCATTGGAATCACAATAATTTCTTTCTTTATTGAACTGATCTGAAAGCACAGCTGGGTGGTGTTTGGAAGTCGTAACAGTAGAGTTTGTGTGACAAAACCAATTTATAATTCCATCCAATAATAGCTACCTTGACTACTGATGACATTTACATTTATTTTTTTGTAAGAAAGGAAAATTGTAGATGACTTATGTTATTAAACTGTTACTTTTGGGTAGTCTCACTGATTTTAATAGGAAACCTATTTTTTTGGGGAATATAAGTGACCACTTATTCATACAAATAGGCATTTCATAATTTAGTCTAAAGGCAAATATATTTAATATTTGACAAAATTAGATATATTAGAAAAGTGTCTGCCACAGTTACTGTTTCTGTAGTAAACACCAATATTACTTGAAGATTTTTGATCACAACTATAAAATTATCAATCTCAATTCTACACTGCGCTTCTAAGCAAGAGTTCGTATCTACATTTGGGATATTTTTGTTACTCTTCTGGATATAAATATAACAAAGAAAGCAGAAATTAGCTCAGATTTGTGCCCAGGTCCCTGGTGTGGAACACGGACCCTGCTTGCCTTTCATTGAGCAACTGTTCCAAATAAACATAACTTACTGTATTGGGAACCCTCCCTAAAAACAGTCACATTCCACGTGTGTGTAAATGGCAGAGTTGGGTTTCTTGGAAAGTATGATTTTTATTTTATTTTTTTTAAAACAAAACCTGTATGTGCTTTGTGTAGAAACATTATAAAAAGGCTTGGGAACTGAGCAAGCCCATTGGATACACCTTGGATGAGAAATACGTGCCCCTGGTCGGAGCAAAGCACGCAAACCTCATCAACAGCGAGGTCAGCAGCAGCCCTCCAGTCCTTCCCTTTCCCCCCCTATTTGTTGTTAGAATGAATGTTAAAATTTCCACATGAAACTTTTTCAGCGTAAATATAAGGAAATCTATGAGAAGCTGAAAGGCCATTACCTGGCTGGGAAGGAAATCGGGGATTTCCCTGGGGTTGTTCACTCGCTGGAATTCCAGAAAATGAGGAGTGCGGTAAGGAATTATCTGACTGGGGTGTCTTCCACTGTCTTTATTGCACTATTCACCTTCCTAATTTCACTATTGAAATCCACTGTTTCATTATTTAAACATAAATAATACAATGCTAATGGAATTATAGGATCACAGAGTCATGGAGGTTGGAAAAAACCTCCCAGGTCAAGCTGGAGTCACCAAGTCCAACCTTCTAACATCCAGCCACAATAACATCACTCAAAGTGATTGCAGCATGTTTGTGTTCCCTGTTATTTTATATATGGGTTCAATAATTGAAGGTGAAATGATTTGGGGGATTAAGAAGGAATTTGTTTAGCTATTAGACTAAGAAATGTAGTAGAATAGAATAGGAAAAGAGAGACATACGAAGACACAGAATAGGAAAAAAGATTTCTCTTTCAGTTAAATAAGATGAGTAAGAAATACCACTTGGGATTCTTTTGCTTTACAAATAGAAGTGTATATTTGGAGTTGAAATAGGCATTTAAGGACTGGACAAGTAAATGCACGTGTGGTGTTTTGCTGTTATTAGCACTGCACATACAGTGAGTCATGCAGGGCGTAAAAGGAGTGTAATCCCAAATAGTCTGTCTTTAATTAGATGAAAACCATGTTTGTAGTATGTGACTTTTTTCATCTTGAAGTCTTTTTAGTTTTACCAGTTGTTAAATCTGCAAGTGAACGTCATTCTTGTCCTTCTAGACCCCCATCAGCATAAATGGTGATTAATATCCAAGTTAAGATTTCATCCTGTTGAATCGCATGGGAGTTTAGCTGCTAACTGCAGAAATCATGTCTCAGATTGTGCTGTGGCCTGTTAGTCAAAGTTCTGCAGGAAATCACTGTTCTTCACCCTCCCCTTTCCACACCTTCCCTCTTTAGCTGGCCTACAGAAAGAATTACGAAGACACCAAGAAGAATGTCCATATTCCGACCGACATGATGAACCACGTGCTGGCCAAGAAGTGCCAGTATATCCTCAGTGACCTGGAATACCGGACTTACTTCCACCAGTGGAATTGCTCCCCTGAAGAAAATGATGTTGTTCATGCCAGAAAAGCCCAGGAAATCCTGAGTGATGTATGTTTTTAGCATTTATTTAGAATAGGCTGAGTTGGCAGGGACCCATCAGCAGGTCCAGCTCCTGGCCCTGCACAGGCCCCCCAGCAATGCCACCATGTGCCTGAAAGCGTTGTCCAAATACTACTGGAACTTACTTGGCATCATAATATTACCTTTCATGTAATTTTTTTCCAAGGTTTTTAAATATAAAATACTTGCAAATATCTCCCACAGTATTTAAATATGAAATTACTAACTGTGGCTTTAGATTCCTTGTAGCACAGGACCAATCCTCTGGATCCAGTGGATCTGGAAAAGAATACTCCCTGTCCATTTGGGGTTGTATCAGCCCCAGAGTGTGAGCTGAGGGATGGTTTCTGAGGCATAACACTTTCCCATAGTCCATGGGCAGCATCACCTCAGCTTGGGCCACTCAACTTCCCCGTGGAAATCTGGTGCTGTGTTAATTGCCTGGCCCATTACTAGGCAGAATGCCTGGGTTTAATTCCCCTTGCAAACCCTGGGGGTAAAAATCCTTCAGCAGCTCATGAGATGGTCTCTGTGCTCCCAGAGCACACTTCCAGGCGGATTGGAATTTCCAAAGGAGCCTGGTTCAGATTCAGGGGTGACCTGCTTTGGCTCTGCACGAGCCAAAGATACTGAATATAGAGAAGAAACCAATCTATCCGTTTAGCAGGGAATCCCTGACTGGTTGGGGTTGGAAGGGACCTCTGGAGATCGTCTGGTCCAGCCTGGGGTCACCCAGAGCAGGGTTCGTGACCAGTCAGGATTTGAATGTCGCCACATCCTCTCTGGGCAGCCTGGGCCAGTGCTCCCTCCCCCTGGACAATATTCCCAGGAATAATATTAGTTTTCCCCTTAGTTTTTTTTCAAGCAGAAGGCAAATTTCTTCCTAACTTCCTGTTCTTTCCATGTCCATGTAGGCAGTGTATAAAGATGACTTGAACTGGCTGAAGGGCCTTGGCTGTTACGTGTGGGATACTCCACAGATCATCCAGGCAAAGAAATCCTATGACCTCCAGAGCCAAGTGAGTGCGTTTTCCTGGAGAAAGGAAATATTTATAAGACTTCTTTTATGATTCCCTGGGATTGACACCTGCTCTAGTCCAGAGTAGAATGAAATAATTCCTGTGAAACAGAAATATGTTGCTAAATCTGGGATAATACAGTCTTTGGGTTTTGTCTATAGAGACATCACTTGGGTTATTTAAGGAGCAGAGAACAGGAGAATAGAGAGAGAGTGAGGTTGTGTTTTTTATCAGTGAGAAGATTCCACTTTTTTATTTCTGTATGGACAAGGTACCTCAGGGAGACATTTCTGGTGGGGAAATAGTATCTCCTGCCTGGCTGGTTGTCCTCTGAGCCTGCCACATTCTATGCAGTGATGTATAATTCTCATTACTACTTAGCTTAGACTGCCTTTATATTAAGTATTTCTATTTTATGACCTGTCACTTTTAGAATTGTCTTAACTGAGCTGTAATCCTGGGCTTCAGAACTGATTTTAAAAGGAGCTGGCAGGGAGTTTCCGTGTTGCTTTCAGCATTACTGAGTTTTTTGTGTGTTCTTTTCCTTAGATAAAATACACATCTGCAGGAAAGGAGAACTTCCAGAACTTCAGCGTGGTCACAGACACCCCTCTCTATGTGACTGCCCTGCAGAGTGCTGTCAATGCCAGCGAGGTGAGACCCCTCTGCTCCCAGTCCAGCCCTTCCCAGCGTTCCTTCGGAGAGCTGAAACAGTGAACTACATCTGACCTTCCTTTTAGGTGAAATACAAGGAAGAGTTCCATAAAACTAAGGACAAGTACACGACTGTGACTGAAACAGTGGACTCTGAAAGGGTGGAGAACTTGAAACACCTCTACAGCAATGTAAGTGGTCCCTTCCACCTGGGAATATTCTGGGATTCGGGTGTTTCGACACATCTTTTTTCCTTTTAAGCTGCTGCTAGGATAGAGTTTTGTTTTATTTGGTTGGTTCCCTCTGACTGAAGAGAAATGCCCAAACAAGTTGCTTCTCAAAGCCAGTGAGAACATTCTGCACAACCTGCGGGGGGGGAGATGATGTATTTCAGACAGATGGATTATTTTCTAACTGTAATCCCAGTTTTGTCCAAACACAGGCATTAATAAATGGATTCCCTGAAAAAAATTACACCTGAACAAAATTTAAACCTCTTGTGAGAACAAACATGAATACCTAGAAAACATTTTTATCACTCCTATGTGCACTGTCAAGATTAAACTTGTTGTCAAGGAATAGTTACGGGGTCTGAATAAAACCAAAAGGCTTTGAATTTCTACTGGAACATCTCCCAATGTCTCTTGGCTGTTGGTTATTACTTAGGAAGAGAATTTTTCCACTCACCCAGACTTTCTGTTTCCCCACAGAATCTCTACAGGAAAGCCTGGGATAAAGTGAAGGCCACTGGATATGCAATACCCTCAGATTCCATAGCCCTGGCACGTGCCAAGGAGCTGAAGCACAATGCCAGTATTGTGAGTGAATTAGATGCTTGGGTTTTTTATCAGATCATCAGTTATAACAAATACTTCATGCCTTGCAGGTACTGTAGGTATAAAAAGGTTTTGAAGATTTAATTTATTTTCTCTTTTTAATTGAGATCTAATATGTATCTGTAGATAATCAGTTTTCTGTGATAATAATTTGGATAATTTATTCCTTTGTATCTTCTCATAATGGAAAAAAAGGTCACATTTTATAGTAATCAAACCTGTCTCTTGGAAATGTCTGGTAGGGGTTTTTTAGTCTAAATTTTATGAGCATCCAGGTCAGAAAAACACCAAAAAACTTCTTTAAAGAATGCTTTTTTTAAGTATAGAAGAGCATCTTATGCTTTACTGAACTGAGGATTAGGAGAAATCACTCTATGGATCTGTTTAAATGGAAGAGCTAGAACAATAATTAAATACCTTATTCTACATCTATTTGCTTTTAAAATCTTCCAGTCAGCTGTTACTTTTACAGCATGATGGTTATGATGCTCTTCCTTTGCCCTTTAAGATAAAACAGAAACCCAAGCCTGTACTTTCAAGCCTTTCTCTGCTTGTTGGACTTGATGAAACATTTAGTTACTGAGGAATTTTGTTCCAAATTTTGTTTCACTCCTTGGGGTCAGTTGTTTACTGCATTCCTTTGCTCCTGCCCAGGTGAAGTACCGTGAGGAATACGACAAGTTCAAAGCACTATACACCCTCCCCAGGGGCGTGGAGGACGATCCTAACACGGAGCGGTGCCTCAGGGTTGGAAAGCTCAACATTGACGTAAGTGTTGGCTTTGTGTTTTCCTGATAAAACCTTGCTTACCTCAGAAGAGCTGCCCAGAGAATCCCCCTTGATCCAGTATTTGCTAAATTCTGGAATACACCTACAAATTTCAGCTTTTGACTCAAACGTTCCTTTGCTTGAACAGCCAAAGCTTTAGTGTGACGATAAAACTACATGTTCTGCCTCCCTTTAACTCATCAGCACAAAGAAAATTGAACAAATCCTGTTCTGTCACCCTTGATAAGGTTTTGCAGATTATTTTTAGAGCAGGCAAGAGGTAAATTTTAGTCACGACCGAAGTGGTATCAATGATTTTCTTCAAATTTACTAAGAGTTAATGCTCAGAATTTCTTGATGTTGCACTCCAATTCCACAGCGACTGTACAAAGAAGCCTACGAGAAGACTAAAGCCAAGGTGCACATCATCCCAGACATGGTGGACATCATCTCTGCCAAGGATGCCCAGAAGAAGATCAGCGAGGTCGATTACCGCACGCACCTGCACGAGTGGATCTGCCTCCCCGACCTGCAGGTCAACGCCCACGTCCGCAGGGTCACTGACCAAGTCAGTGATGTAAGTTCCTGGCTCACTTCTGGAGAAGTTCTTGTATTTCTGCTCCATTGGAAGAAATGGTTCAACAGAAGACTTGTTTTTCTGCTCTGCTTGAAGAAATGGTTCAGCCAAGGTTGGGTCGGAGGGCTCTGAAGTGGCCCTGGACCCTTGTGTTGGGTTTGGAACACTTGGCAATAAATGTGTAGTTGAGTTGGGGCTTAGTTGCGTTGAATAATAGAATCTTAGACTTGTTTGGGTTGAAAGGGACCTTAAAACCCATCTTGTTCCACCCCCTGCTATGCAGGAACACCTTCCACTAGCCCAGGTTGTTTCAGCCTGGCCTTGGACGCTTCCAGGGATTGGGAGTCCATAACCTCTCTGTGCATCAGCTCCAATAATTTCAGTGTTACCACTGTAGGCACTGGGTCATGGCATTACAGTTCTACCATTTCAGCCACACCCATCTGTAAATTGTCCTTTATTTTATTGTAGAAGGTGTGGAAACTCTGCAAGTCTGAGCAAATCCTGGTTGTGTGAAGCTCCTGCACCCTTGCCTTGTGTAGGCAGTCCAGGAGCAGGCCAGTGATCTGGCATTAAATCAGTGCCTGGTGGGATGTGCAGGTAGTTTTTTTGGAAAATAATTGGATTTTTAATTTGTTGGCCAAATTGAAGCAACAAAGAAGCATTATTTAAATTCCCCAAGGAGTTGGTTTGATTTTTTCAAACAGAAGTCAAAGGACTGGAAACCTTGCGTGTGTTGCAGCCTGAGTTAGAAATAAGGGATTAGATCCTGGGGGAGTTCTGACTGGTTGTTTCTCTGCTCTGACACTTCAGGTGATCTACAAGGATGATCTGAACTGGCTGAAAGGCATCGGCTGCTTTGTGTGGGACACCCCTGAGATCCTCCACGCCAAGCACGCCTACGATCTGCGCAGCGATGTGAGTGCACACACTGCTTGGGCTCTTAGAGGGCTTTTTCACTCCCCTGGAGCTTTCTGCTTCTCCAGCTGGAATCTGAGAAGTGTTTTATGCCCTTCTCTGCTGAAGTAGTCATTAAATAACCATAATTTTAATCTGGAAAGTGTTATATGTCCTTCCCTCTTGAAGTAATCATTAAAAACCATAATTTAATAACTTCCTCTTTCAGTGCTGGTTCACTAGTAGAATAATTCAGTGTTAACATAAATAATAAATATAATAATAAAATAAATTCAATTAACAGTGGTTACATTTACTAACTGGAGCTCTTGTATTTCTCTCTGCAGATTAAGTACAAATCTAAGGCAGAAAAAATGAAGAAGGATTTCACTGTGGTCACAGACACCCCTGTGTATGTCCAGAATGTCATCAGTGCCTTGAATTTAAGTGAGGTCAGTGTTTGTGTCACCTTCTCCCAAATATATTCCATGTGCCACTACCTCTCAAGGTCCAGAATGTGATTTTTTAATGTATTCTTTTCACAATTTAATCATTGCTGGTTATGTACAGCTCAGTGTAGACACAGTCACTAAAATCCTTAGTTGCCTGGAGGCAAAAGACTTCCATGTAGATTTTCTTTTTTTATCCAAACAACACCTCCAGTGAGAGAACATCTCAACTGTGGCTTTTCCTCCTTCCCAGGCTGTGTATCGTGGCGATTATTTGAGGAATGTTAGAGGCAGAACGATTCCTACTGACAAAACCATCGACTTGGAGCGGGCCTTCAATGCCAACAAAATACAGAGTGAGGTCAGTATGACACTTGGGCTCCCCAGGGTTTATTTTACCCCAAACCCAAATGCTTGCCACATCCATGTCTGATTGGAGCTTTCCACTTGTCACTGCTCTGAAATGAAAGTGGAAAATGGCCTTGTTCCTTTCCAAGGATGCATTTTGATGCAGGCATGGGGGGAATCTTTTGCCAGTTGTGATCCAGAGGTTTCTGAGGCTGAGATTTTACCCTGAGGCGTTACCCACAGTCGTCACAAACTCTTCCTCCCTTCTCTTGCAGAACTTGTATCGCTGGGCTGGGGTGAATGCTCTGCCCACTGGATACAGCCTTCCCACGGACACTCCCAACTTCCAGCACGCCAAGCACGTCCAGCACATCGGCAGTGATGTAAGTGCTGGATAAATCCTTGGGCACCCCAGGAATGATCAGCAGTCCCAGTGAGGGACTGCCAACTTTGGAAATTACTATCAAAATGTACATTTTCTCAGGAACATGAAACTGCTTATTAGGTGCAAGAGAAATGTGATCTATTATTAGTCAGGGTAATTAACTCGGACACAGCTCCATCTCACTTGTTGAGCTCTGAGGGTCTGGCTCCCTGTATGACAGAACTCATTGCAGTGTCAGTAGAACCACAACCAAATTCAGGTTCTCTGTGTCTCTTCCACCTCATAGCTGAAATATAAAGAAGCCTATGAACACATGAAAGCCAAAGGCTACACTCTGGGACCTAAAGATGTTGGCTTTGAGAACGTGAAGAAAGTGAACCAAGTCATTAATGAGGTACAGTAAATACATGGGTTTGCTTTCAGTTGTAGTACCCAGGATGGGAATGGTGAAAGTACATTGACTAATAAGCTGTTGTTTGAGGCTTTGAAGAGCAGTTTAGATAAATATCGATCAACAGTGTCAGGGGATCATTAATCCAGGGTACAACTGCTACCATAATATAAAATTGCAGCCTAATTTTATTGGCCAATCTGCTGCTCTGGGATTAAAGTTGAATAGAAAATCCTGTATCTGTATGACATTGGGTCTAATTGGTTTTAGGCTTTATATATTTACTCACTTCTCTGATCACTGGCTTTAATAGGGTGAAAATTAACCATACGTATTTACACATCTTTAGGGTTAGAGTCCAAGATTCCTCAGGAATTGTTGAATTTGTAAAAGTTGAAGGTGCTGCTACTGAAAAGAATTGTGGAAAACCTTTGCCTGGTTAGAAAAGGGTGTTTGTGGCAGCAGGACTTCCACTGTGCCAAACTGCTTGGCCATATCAGTGTTATAAATGCGCCCAAATGTTTTCAGTGTGCTAAAAGGTGCAGTGTTGTCTCCTCTGTTGCAGAGGCTCTATCGGGCCACGTACCACAAGAACAAGGACAAGATCCACCCCACGCCAGACACGCCTGAAATCCGGCAGGTCCGAGCGACCCAGGAGGCTGTCAGCGATGTAGGTGCCTTCCCCACTGGCCGAACAGAGAAAACTGAGATTATCCAGCGACCAAACCCATGAAATGCTGCTTTGGCCTTTGTCTTTCAGCTGATCTACAAGTCGGATTTCTTCAAGATGCAGGGACACCTGATCTCCCTGCCCTACACCCCCCAGGTGCTGCACTGCCGCTACGTTGGGGACATCACAAGTGACGTGAGTGACTCCTGCTCAGGCACCTGCTGGGCCAAAACAGGCCTGGGACTGGGATACTGGAAGTGGGATGTGCCTTCTCTCACCTCCACTCCATTCTGTATTAAATAAGTGTTTAGTCGCTGTGTTTAGGGCCTGGCCAGTGAAATTCTCCCCAAAATGGACTGTTGCTTTTCCTTTCTCTCACAGAATAAATACAAAGAGGACCTGAGGTGGCTGAAGGGCTTGGGCTGTTTCCTCTATGACACTCCTGACATGGTCCGTGCTCGTGACCTCAAAAAGCTTTGGGTAAGAGGTTTCTTCTGGAACCACATATGGCAACAGGTGGTTTGTTTCTGTGCATTCAGGAAGTGAAATACGTGAAAATGAGCAAAGGCCAGTGCCAGAATTCCTTGCCTTGCAGCCAATTAGCTGTGTCAAAGCATTGTCAGCTTACCTGAAAAATTTCCTTTCCACTGTAAAATGTCCTTTCCTCCAGGATAATAAAAGTTTTTCCCTTCCAGTCTAATTACATCTACACTAATAGTGCAAAGAAGATGTGGCCCAAAATCAGTGTGGTGCTGGATACTCCTGGATACCGAGCAGTTCAGGAGCTCAAAACCCACCTGAGTGAGGTAAGTTGTGCTTTACTTTGGCACAATTTCATAGCTCTAATTAATCTCCCACTGGGGTTTTCTGTCTGAGAGAGCTGAGATGTTTTGTGCAAAGCTGTGGTTGTGCAGCTGCACCATACACTGGAGAAATAACCCTTGGACCTGTCTCTTCCCAGCTGGTTTACAGAGCTGCAGGCAACGAGCTGAAGACAAAATACACCTCCATCCTGGACACGCCAGACTTGAAAAGAGCCAAGGAAGGACAGAAAATACAGAGCCAGGTGAAAAATTTGTGCTGATAAAAACCCAGTCAGGGATCCCTCTTAATACACTGGTAAAGCACAACAGAATCTTTCCATGCCATTTCAAATCAATGTAGACTTCCAAGGGAAGTTGTGTGGTTATGGATGTATTTGGAATTTACAGACACTTTTCAGAGAGATAAAGCAGGATTTTATTGAAATGGATTTTTTTTATTTTCTTCTTGCTGCAGTACTTGTATGTGGAACTTGCCACAAAAGAAAGGCCCCATCATCATGCTGATGGTCAGACTCAAGCCTTTACACATGCCAGGCACGTCAAGGACATGATCAGTGAGGTAAAATACTACTTTTTTAGTTTGGCACCACTATGCTGAACTCTTCAGAAGTTTCATTTCTAATTTTAGTGATAATTTCAAGACTCAGACCTGTTTACCCTTCTTTTTTTTTTCTTTTTNTTATGCTTAAGTTCCAAGTTTCCTTTGGAAGTTGTGGTAAAATAAAACATTTTTAAAATAAGTTTTACTGTTTTATAAGATACCTGTTTCCAAGTGCTTGTTTGCAGAATGGAAAATGCTTTCAATATTGAAATTGGAACTCTTCCCTTTTCTGTCTCCTAGAAAAAGTATAAAACCCAGTATGAGAAGATGAAGGACAAATACACCCCTGTCCCGGACACCCCGGTCCTGATCAGGGCCAAGAGGGCCTATCTGAATGCCAGTGATGTGAGTACTCCAGCAGCACTTCCACTGCTGCTTTGCCTTGGGCTCCTGCCAAAAAGAGCAGCAAAAGCACCGAGAGGGAGCAGGAATTCCAAGCACGGAATATCCCAGTGTGGGCCATGAACGAGGTCACCCCACTTGCACATCCATTTCCATTGGATGTTTTGGAGATTATTGAGTTTTGACTTGTTGGCACTGGGATGTTTTTTCAGTTGTTATAATTCATTCTCATTTCCCACTGCACTGAACAACAAAGGAAAACCAGATGTAAAGTCATTTGCTTACACAGCAAGTCTCCAAACAGTGCAAGACTGGAGGGCAGGGATTGATGCTGGAGCCAGGACAGAGGACCTTTTATCAGCTTTTCCATCTCTATCTGTGTCAGAAGGAAACTGTCCTGTCACTGAGAATGTGGTCATTTGTTTAATTTAGAAGTGGGTTAGAGAGAAAAATTAGCTGAGCTGCTGCACAGAAGGTTATGAAGGTGGAATTCATTTTTTCCTTCAGTTGTGGAATAGTTATTTATGATTTAAGGCAATGGACAGAGCATCATTTAGGAGATCTTCCCTATATATTTCAGAGCCAGCAGGATAAGGAAGGCGTTGTGCTGGGCTGATGTTTTTTTCGAAAGATTAATTAGTCTTTCTGCTTCCTTAAAATTGATTTTCAATACTTTAAAGGAGCATCCCAGCTCTTCCACACGCCTCAGTTTCTCCTCTGAGAAAGCCTTTCACCAAGGACTGGGATGATCTTCCTGTTTATTTCTAGATCAGGAATGGAAGAAAGGATAAATAGTTTTTTGTACCCAAAGTGGCACTTGTGTCATGTGAAACAGGCATCTTTTTTCCAGTCTGAAAGTGAATTGGGTGAAATTCTCTCAAATTTTCACCGTAAGTCTCAGTCAAATTACAGCTGATTGTAGGAAACTGTGGCTTCCTAGACTTCCTTGGGACATACAGGAGGATGTTGGACAGCAACACATCCCTGGATGTGCCTCCCGAGGGCTCAGAAGTGTCCCTAGAGCAGTTCCTGGCCATGAACATGTTCTTGTGTGTTTGTCTCATGCCCAGCTGCGCTACAAGGAGACCTTTGAGAACACCAAGGGCAGGTACCACACGGTGAAGGATGCCCTGGACATCGTCTACCACCGCAAGGTCACCGATGACATCAGCAGTGTACGTACGGCATTGCCAGCCCTAATTAGTGTTCCCCACTAATCACCCCGAATGGCCACGATCCCCCTGCAGTGTGGCTGGGAAGCAGGAGGGCATCAGCACTATTAGTGTGCCATCCTTTCCCTCTCTGGAATGTTAGACTTGATTGCCTTTGGTGTTACAAAGGTGAATCTCATTCCCACTCTTAATTCTGATGGTTCAGAATAACTGTGGAACTGTGTGGTTGGTCCAGAGTGTTCTTTTCAATTGTTGTACTCAATTCTTCCCTATTCTTTGTAGATCAAATATAAGGAAAATTACATGAGCCAGCTGGGAATCTGGAGATCCATCCCAGACCGCCCTGAGCACTTCCATCATCGCCTGGTCACGGATGCCATCAGTGATGTGAGTTCAGGGAGTCCCTGGGTGGCATAGACTGAAAGCCAGGAGCAGGTTTCCAAAGTTAAACCCAAATCTTCCTTCTTGAGAAAGAATTTTTTGTAGTGATTTACATTTTGACCTGGTCTGTGAAATAACAGACAAACCAAATGGTTAAAATTGCAACCCATCTCCTCTTTAAATTAACAGTACAGTCTCAGTTCATTTCAGGTGCATTTGTTTGTTAACCCTGGAACAACCCTTAATTGTACATATAAGTACTTGTACAATAACCCTTTAGTTGTACAAGAATAGATGTTTTAATTGATTCCAATAGCTAATGATAGATGAGGTACGTGAATAATTGGACTCCAACCAAAAGATATGAGTAATTAACTTATTTTATAATGGGATAATAATGGATGTAACTGTTTGGCACACCCTGTGTTGAGGTGGCATTTCAGGACTGATGATCTGCTTAAACTGAATCCTTTCACTTCTTTCTGCAGGTTAAATACAAGGAGGACTTGGCATGGCTCCGGGGCACTGGCTGTTATGCATGGGACACTCCAAGCTTTGTCCTGGCAGAAAAGAACAAAGTGCTCTACAGTGGGGTGAGTGAAACAGTCTCAGTTGTTGCTGAGGGGTTTTTGGCATCTGCTGCACGTTTACAACCATTTGTTGTTTGTAGAAAAGTTGAACACACATCTGCAATAATTCTACTGTGGTTTTGCTGCAGGTTGCCTTTAAAATAATTTTTTTTGTTGCCTGGCCCTCCTTTAGACTAAAATGGGGATGGTTTTTGTGTGTCTGGTTCTGTTTTTCTCCAGTGCAAGTACAAGGAGACCTTTGAGAAGACCAAGTCTCAGTTTAAGTACGTGGCTGACTCTCCAATTAACGAGCACTTCAGATATGCCACGCAGCTGATGGACGGGGTAAGTGCCAGGGTCTCTGGAGTCCCACCCCAGCAGCACAGTCTGGGTGGAAGGACAGAGCTGAAGGTTCAGCTGCCTCATAGTCAGGCTCAAAGGTGCCTTAAGATCAGGCTCAAATCATGAAAGACAAGGTTGTTCTTGTTGTCTGTTTGGTATGAGAACAGGGCAGGTTTATAACACCTAAAAAGGACAAGGGTGGAGATTTCACCATTAATTTGTCTTTGCAATGGAACTTTTTCCTTTGCTGACTGGGAAATAAATGATAACTTAAATAATGCTGCTTGTGGGGTAACACCCATTGTCGATTTCCAGCCAATAAAGGTGTAGAGAGAATTCCAATTGCTTTCCTAAAACATTGGAATAACTAGTGTTTGGAAGACAATATTATGTCTAAAGTTACCAAAGCTTGTTTCATTTCAGATATTTTGCCTTGAACATTTCCACTCCATGACTTACTTTTATCTTACTTTTCTCCTCTAGGGCTAAAGAATCAATAGATACACCTTCTAGTGCAGGGGCTTTATGAGCACCCCGGGGTTTAGAGTTGAAATCACCTCT
The DNA here is from genome assembly GCA_013396735.1 of Grallaria varia. Taxonomy (NCBI): domain Eukaryota; kingdom Metazoa; phylum Chordata; class Aves; order Passeriformes; family Formicariidae; genus Grallaria; species Grallaria varia. The sequence goes on from VWZG01009709.1 coordinate 32,902, forward strand.
GGAATTTGTAGTGTTAGTTCTCTACACCCACAGGACAAGGTCCATGGAGAAACACCATGTTCTAGGTGATTCCATCAGCTCAGAACTGGAATATCACACCCAGTTTTGATGGTTCTCATGAAAGAGGCATCCATTTAGCTTCACATGTTGATATTTTATTGTTTTCACCAGCTATTACATTCAATTGCTTATCTCTCAGTCAGAGCACTGCAGGATGAGCTGCTCTAGGGAAGAGAAACTGTGTCACAACAACTCTATCCCAGTCACTGTAATTTCATCCTCAGATAAACAACTAGCCAGAATTTCTCATGGCTGATTGCTGGTCTTTAGTTCTTACTGTTCAGTAGAGCAAATAAGGAACAGAAATGAGTAACATTTTAGCACAGAGGGGCTCACTGCTTTGAAATGAACTTGCCTAAATGTCTTCTGCTGTAGAAGTGATGGGTTCTTAACAGGAGATTATGGGTTTGTTTACCAACAATGTTGTATTTTACCCCCCACACCTCATTGTGTTCTTTCTATAAGCAAGGATGCACAGTGAAGAGTTCTGCTGTCATTTTTCATGAAGAAAGTCAGTGGTGAAATCCCTGCAGTGGCAGGCATATATAAATATGCTGAAATTGTGGTTTGGACCTCCCAAATGCATGTACCTTTGGAAATAGTCTCTCTTGGTTTTGTTTTTAATGTCTTTTTCTCCTTCGGACATGCCCTGCCCTCCCAGCCATGCCCACGGGCAGAGGTTTCAGTGGTTAGAACAATGACCTCTCTGTTCTCCCTCCCTTGTCACACTGTGATGCTCTCCTGGGCAGAAACTGTACCGAGCTGCCTACGAGAAGCTCAAAGATAGGTACAGCGTTATTGTGGATGACCCCAGGAACCTCCTGGCCCGGTGGGGCTCCAGGCTGAGCAGCCAGGTACCGTGGGGGCTGGTGCCAGCCCCACAGCAGCACTGTGCCCTGTGCCACCAGCTGGCACTCGGCTCCTCACCCGTCTGCCTCCTGCCACCCAAAAAGGACTGGGACTTTTTGTGTGAGCTGCTCTGTGCTCTGTGTACTCTCATCATTGTGCATCAACTCACTGCAGAGGCTGAGCCCACTGCAAGGCATTGTAGGGGTTTAAAATGCTTTTATATATCAAGCATTTATTGTTTAATACCTCCTTTTTAATGGCCTTGACCAAGATTACCTTCTCCTATCTCGATAAGCAACAGTGCCGTATTTGCCCTATGAGTGCCCCAAAAATTTGTGCTTTCTTTCCTTCCCTATGGAAATAGGGAAGGAAGTATCCTTATATGTTTATATACATGCACACTATAATATATATATAATATATAAAAATATATTTTTATGTAAATATTTATATATTTAATATCCGCCCCTGACACCCCGAGCTCTGCAGACCTGAGTTGGATGCACATGTCAGTGAATCCACACAGTCCTCTGCCTACATCTCTCCACTCTCCAAGTGTCTGGGATCTAGAGCTGTGTTGTTTCTGCTGTTCATGAGTCTCTCTTGTCCTTGGTTGCTGTTTGCATGAACAGAAAAGCTATAAATCCTTTGCCAAGATGCTCCTGCAACATGGATGTAATGAAATTCTGAGGCCAGATATGCTGACAGCTCTCTACAACACTTACCTGTGGAGCCAGGTAATATGAAGAACTGCTTTAGGAGACATTCAGACACCAATTAGCTGCTTGGACTTGTAATATTTCCCGCTTTCCTATGGATTTTGGCCTCCAAGGATTTGCTGATCTGCTTTATGCTGGCAATGATGAAACAGTTTTGAAAGCAGAATATCAGATTTACTCTCATGTGGTCACTCAGCTCAGGCTGATTGTGTCTCCATTTTCTCCTTTCATTATAAATAATTGTGATATATTTCATAGATTTACACGAAAAGCAATTTTCCAGACATTTCAGATATTGTATTTTTGTCTGCTCCCAATAGTTCCTTAAACCAATTCTCATTCTGCCACCATTTCTTGGAATGCCCACCTTTCATGACACAAATTCCTTAATTAAGGAGTTAATGGTGAAGTAATTTAAAGTAGGTTCTAACATTTATCTCCCCCTCTGCCTGGAATGGTGTCAGATAGAGAACAGTCATTTGTGCTCTGAAACCACAGCTGCTGGCAGTGACCTGACTCTTTTCAATAGTAAAAAAGCTTCCTGATCTTGTATAAATTATAAAACTGGACATTAATAATACATTATTAATAAACATTGTATAAATTATAGACTGGAAATGCAGCAGTAGAAAACAATTCCATGAGAAGAAGGGTGTTACTCTTTACTCTGAGCACAAATAATATTCCTTAGTAATAAGCTGTTGAAGGTCTTTACTGGACCCTTTTATCCCATTTTTCTGTGGATTTCTATTACCTCATTCTAAACTCTTTGCAGGTAACTTTGAGTGTGTTTGAGTTTAAAACAAAAGGGTGTCTGAGCTGCACGTTCACTTCATGTTCTCATTGATTATTTGTTTCTGAGTTCTCACATTTGTCTGTCACAGTCCTGTTTCAAAGGCATGGGTTTGTTTTCTGATGCAGTGAAAGTCTGTGTTAAAAATGGGTTTCTAAAATGTTTTCAAACCTCCTTCTGTTGCCCTCAGGTTGCCTACAATGAATTCAAACTCTTGGTGCACAGCCCGTTCTCATTGAACCCTGGGAAACAGGCTTAGAGTCCCCAGCAGGGCAAGAAAAGTGTTACCGAGGCACAAAACCTGCTGCCAAAGCCCTGGGAACATCCTGGCATTGTGAGATATTCAGCGGATGTTCCAGTCTTTGGTTGTGGAAGATGTTTGACATTTCTCCTTATTCTGGTTATAAAATCATTAAGGTTGGAAAAAAACCCCAAGATCATCAAGTCCAACTCTGGACTGAATATGGTGAATATTTGAAAAGGTGATATTGTCCTGTTAGGAAATTGAAAAGTCACTGATCTGCCTGGTCTGATTATTTAGGTCAGTCTTGGAGATAAATTAATAAACTTAATCAGGCAAATTAATTACTCGGGCAGCCTCTTAGGCACAGAAGGATGGCTGGGGCCTCAGTTCATGGTGCATGTTCAGCCTTCCTGAGCTTTGGGGGGAGGGTTTTGCCATGAGATGTTTGTATAAAATGACATCTCTCCAAGAGGTTTTGTCCTGCCCTGGGTGTTCATTTACAGTCTTTCCCCATCACAGATCCAATACAAAAAGGACTATGAGAAGAAGAAAGACAAATATACCACAGTTGTGGATACCCCAGAGTACCTGAGGACCAGCAAAGTCAACAAACAGATCAGTGATGTGAGTGTGCTGTGAGCTCATCCCCTCCTCACTCCCTCTTTTGGAGTGGGATCATTCCCACAGGGAATGTTCACCAGGCCATTCTCCACGTGGTTAATCTCCCCTCTAATCCTTCTCTTCAGATCATTTACAAGCTGGAGTACAACAAAGCCAAGCCCAAGGGCTACACCACCATCCAGGACACGCCGATGCTGCTCCACGTGCGCAAGGTCAAGGACAGGATCAGCGATGTGAGTGAAGCAGCCTGGCTGGGGCAAACCCCGGAGGGAACTCCCACCCCATACCCAGGGGCTTCCACTCACACACCACACTCAGAAAAAATTACCTTCTGGTTGGAGCCTGCTTTGTTTTGTTTGCCTGTTAAGCTCTATTTTCATTTAATGCCTTCTCAAAACCCACAGTTTTTCAGGATGTTTTTTATGTAATGTTCTTCTGTAGCTCCTGAAGCATTTTTTGGGAGGTAAACCATCCCTCCCTAGTAATACAAGTCATGAGCTGGAACTGGCTCTGACTCATGAATTTGGGGAATTTGTTTCTAGGTTTGCTTTCTCGAGTGGCTTTTTTTGACCCCTGAAGAAATTATTTAATACTTTGTGTTTATTAATTTCTTCTATGGGTATCATGACTATGTAAGATAAATATCGTGATCTAAAATAAATGTGTTTTGATTCTGGGGCAGTGGAAGACTAAAAAGGAGAGGGAAAGGAAGATGGATTTAGGAGTCCTGGTCCTAATTCCTCCTCTCATCTTAGGCTTTCTCCCTGGCCTTTGTATTGTTGTTCCTTAGATATCCATAAAAGAAATGAGGATATTAACACTTCTGTAGCACAGTATAGTTCTGTCAGAATAAGTAGCCTGAGTGTCATCCAGGTGCTCCATGGATTCTCCACATAATAAATCTGGGGGGGGAAACAACCAAATTATCCAGATACTGGTGGAATAAGTGGGTGACAGAGCTGTCCCAAAGGGAACTAAAGGATGTTTTTTAAGTTCCAGACGGATGTTGAGATTCTGTGCAGAGTTTTCAGAAAGTGTTGAATGCTCTCAGAAAACAAGAACCTTTAAAGCCTTTCTTTAGCTGCAAGCCTAGGGACAGGCAGAATTACTGTGTGTGTGGATTTGGCTGAGCCTTTGCTGAGTCTGTGCTTCGTGGTGAGTTCAAAATGCCACCTTTGCTGTTTGGAGAGAGCTGGTGGAGGCCCCTCCTTCAAGCAGGTGGTTGGTGTCAAATTGTATTGATACAATTTCTTTTCCATGGAATCCCAGAGTCATTAAGGTTGGAAAAGCCCTCCAAGACCATCTAGCCCAACCTGTGACCAAATGTGCCCTTGTCACCCGGCCTAAGGCACTGAGTGCCATGTCCAGTCCTTTTCCTCTCTGAAGATTTTATCTTGACAGGGGCAATTTTGCCATTACATTCCTCACATTTGGATGCTTTCCTTGTTGCTGCTGGTGTTATCTCTGTGACATTTTGTGATTGCCTTTCTGTAGCTGAAGTACAAAGAGATGTATGAGAGGAGCAAATCTCGCTGCAACGTCGTGGCAGACTCGGTTCACATCAAGACTCCAAGACACGCTTACAAACTCAACAGCAACGTGAGTTCCCTTGAAGTCATGTTTGCATTTCATTATGCAGAGTACCTCAAACTGGCAGGAGAGGCCAAGGGTTCCCTTTTCAGTTCCACTGAATTTTCTGAGCTTGGCTGTCATTTCTGATTCTCAGGCAGCTTGAATGAAATAGGTTTTAACTTATTTTGTGCTAAATACTCCCTCTTGCAAGGGGTACTTGTATGTCATGGTCTCCTGTCCTCCTAATTGTCCTCTGTCCTGACAGACACCCACTGTCCCAGGAATTCCCTGGGGTGATGTTCTTGTAGACAAGGGAAGCACTCCACGGGAATCTCCCCATGGTTTCTGGTGGTGGTGGCCCCACACCCAGTTCAGTCTGAAAGCTCCCACCTTCCTCTTAGCCAGGACATCCTTTCAGTCCCTCATATTCCTTTTTCCACCTATCAGTGGGAAAACTGGAGTAACTGGACCGTTCAGGAGTCAGAGGAAAGGCCAAGTGTGATGTAGATGCACTTTATGGCATCTCCTCTGGTGTTTTGGTGCAGAGCAGAGAGAACCTGCCTCTCTGTGTCATGTGTGAGCTCCCCAGCTCCCACCTAACTCTCTGTGCTTGGGTTTCCTGCCAACAGCTGGACTACAAGAAGAAGTACGAGGCAGCCAAGGCCCGCTGGCACCTGATTGCAGACAGGCCAGACTTCCTGCAGGCAGCCAAGTCGTCCCTGCAGCAGAGCGATGTAAGGACTGGGGACCCGAGTGTCCCCTGCCCACATCCCTGTCCACCACAGCAGGGTGACAGAGGCAGAGGGGCTGAGGCTCTGTTCTCTCTCCTGCTTGTGTTCCCTGCAGTATGAATACAAACTGGACCGGGAGTTCCTCAAGGGATGCAAAATCTCTGTCACAGACGATAAAAACACAGTGCTGGCCTTAAATAATGCCATTTTAGCCAGTGATGTAAGTACTGAACTCACCTTTCCTCTCTGAGTGAGTCAAGTTCTTTATTAGAATTCACTTTTTATGGAATTGCTTTATTAGAAATATTACTGGACTAAGAGTGAAGTTTGAACAGTGGCTCTCAGTCTCACTCCATTTTTTTAATTGATTTGCTTATTTGATTAACAAATCAACAAAATCTGAATAGATTTGGTCTTGTTGATGTCACACAATATTCAGTTAATATTCAAAGTCAACATTGCCTGGCCACCCCAGACTTTTCACCCAGGTTCTCTGCATTCCTGTTACTGAAAAGGAAATATCTGGAGAAAACAACAAAAAAGCTGCAGCTATAAATTGTGCATAACACAAAGTATCTCTAATAATTACTGACAATATATTTATCTTCAATATATCCATAAAATTCCAAGTGAGAGCTCTAAGAATGTATAGATAAAATGAGTTTATCTGGGAATAAATAAAAATATGGGATTTTCTGCAAAGTTTTGCACTAACAATCACACACAACTGTAAAAATTACTCTTTAATCTGCCAGAAGACAAGACAAACATGGTTTAAACCCAGATCTTTCCTTCCTGGTAGATCAAGTACAAAGAGAAGCACAACAAAGCCCGAGGGACGTACCACGTGGTCCCAGACACCCCCCAGATCCTCCTGGCGAAGAATGTCAGCTCTCTCGTCTCTGAGGTGAAACACCAGCAGATATTTGCTCCTTTTGGTCTCATTTCATCCCGGAGTTGTTGGGTTTGACTGTTGTGATGCTGTGCTTTCAGAACAAGTACAAAGAACACAGCAAGAAGCAGCTTCCCCACGGCTCCTTCACAACCCTGGCCGAGACCCGAGACACGGCTCATGTGAAGGAGGTGACCAGGCATGTCAGTGAGGTGAGTGCCAGCTCGGGGCACCCCCTCCCAGTGACCACACCTGCAAAGCATGACAAAAAGGCCGGGGACATCTCTGGAGAGCACATCTGGGGCTGAGGAGAGTCCCCTTCCTCTGCCTCCAGCAGTGTCAGGGGCTTTATGTCCAAGTATCAAGGGCATTTTCCTCCCTTTGATGTTCCAAAGTCCCACGTGGTCCTTTTTGCTCTTTAACAGACAAACTATAAAAAGAAGTTTGTGAAGGAGAAAGGCAAGTCTAATTATTCTGTCATGCTGGAGCCCCCTGAAGTGAAACATGCCATGGAAGTTGCCAAAAACCAGAGCACGGTAAGTTTGCCTTTTCTTTCCACTAATTAAGCTGGATGTTTAAGCAGATTCAACAAGAAAACAAGTTTGTGTTTCTGGTTTCCCTCCCAGTCTTCAGGTTCAGGTGTAACCCTGACAGATAAAAGTGCCAATATTTACAAATAAAACATTACACTGAAGTAAAGGATTTTTACTTAATCACATGGTAGGATTTAAATCACATTTAGTGGTTCAAATCACATCTAATTTTTTTTTCATCGCTTTAAATACAGACAGAATTTCCTGTGTTTATTTCTTTACTTGGAGACAACTGGCAAAAATAAATTCCCAAACCCATTCCTTGTGAAATTATTTCAAAAATAAATCATGCGCTTTCTCAGCAGCGTTGCTGTGTCTTTCAGTGATGTATTCCTCATGGGTAAACCTCAGGAATTTCCTTTCTTCTGCCTGTTTTTCTGGATTAGATTGAATACAAGAAGGATGCCAAGTCAAAGCTGCACTACACACCGATAGCAGATCGGCCAGATATTAAGAAAGCGACCCAGGCTGCCAAATTAATCAGTAATGTAAGTGGGCTTCCAGTCTTCTCTCTAATTTCTCAGCTTTAATTTTCCTACCAAAACCGGTGCCAGGAAGTGCCATCACTCCTAACCTGCACCCTGATTTCTTGGTTAGATTGAGTACAAGAAGCGTGGAGCGGCTGGGCTGGGTGTGACCATGCTGGGCCGTCCCGACATCGAGCTGGCCAAGGAGGTGTCCAAACTCACCAGCCAGGTAAGGACACATGAAAAGCTTGAGGCAGGGAGAGAGGGGAGGCAGAATATTCCCTTACAGTGTCACTGGTAGGGGTGGGATTATTTCTACATGAGGGGAAAAAGAAAAGGGGAAAATAAGATAAAAATTAAATACCAGCATACAGTATTTCTTTGGTAAAAAAGCTTTTCTACTGATTTACCAAATGTCATGAATGTAGGTGTAAATTCTTAATTTAAAAGCTAAAGCGGAAGTGTTTGCCATGTTCTGTTTTAGCACTTCTGGGTCTTGGCTGTACAGAAATCAGCCTTTGGCCCAACTCTTCCTCCCCACCCTGTGAGTGGACACTCAGTTTCTTACAGCCACTTTCTTTTACCTGTGCCCTTAAAAGAACTTTGTGCCAGCACCTCAGAACTTGGTTCTTCTGCCCCTTTCTTGCTTTAATGCTGGAACTTTGCACTTCTGATCTTGCTTTCTTGCTGCTGCTTATAGGCTGAGTACCTCAAACAACACCTGAGGGGCCACGGTGCTGCATCCTACGACACGCCCTGGATGAGAACCTTTAAGAAAGCCAATGCTCTGAGTAGCCATGTAAGACCACCTTAACAAGTGACATTAATGCCATTGTTCTGCACCCAGCTCTTGCTTGCACATCACCTTGCAATTCTGAAACGCCACACGCAGCTTGAAATGTTACTATGCCCTTCAAAATGGGTTTGCAGCTTCCAGGCTTGGAAGTTTCTGGTGAATGTGAAAACACTTCTTTTTTTCCCCCCAAAAAAACCCCTTAAAATTGAGGTGTTATTTTCTGAAACTGTAAAAAAAAAAAAAAAAAAAACAGGAAATACGTGTGTGACAAACCTGAAGGATGTGTTGGAAGTTTTCAGTGAACAGTCACTAGGACTTCATTTCAACCCTTCAAACTTCTATTAAGACTTGAGTTAAACTTTATTGAAACTCTTCTGTTTGCATTGTGCTGGAGTTTCATAGTGGAAAACCAGTGTGGCTGAATCATCCCAGAGTCTGGGAGGGCTCTGAGGGCCCATCATTTCTTAGACTTTTTGCCATCTCTAACCCTTTGGAAAATCCCTAAAGGAGCCTGGATTGCAGATGTTGAAAGGGCAGCAACAGGTCTATGCCACTTCAGTGTCACACACAGATTTCCACATGAAAAAGGGGGGATTTGGATCGTTCCATGTCTGATGCATTTCCCTGTTGCACGTGTGGTGTCAGGGAACCCAAAGGTCTCTGCAGCAGCACCAGGGACCCCTAAACTGACCTGCTGAACTGCAAGACAAGAAGAAATTCCCTCTGTTCCCATGCAGTGCTGGAATCCTCCTTTCCCACACTTTGCCCCAGGGCTGGCCAGATCTCTGGGGGTGTGAAACAGTCTTTGCTGGAGATTGTTTTGGTTCTGAGACAAAATGAGCTGCTGCAGAGGCAGGGAGGGAGCAAAGGATAACTGGAATATCTTGAACTGGTTTGTTTTCTCTTGGCCACGTCTCTGTTGTTCTTTGTAACTCGTGATGTCCACTTTGTGTGTCCAGCTGGGTTTTTAGCTGGATTTTGTCTGTCTACCTGCCATGCTTGCTTTGAATTTTGCGTTTTCTGGGGTTTAAAAACTCCTATTTCTGTACTTCCAACCTGGATCTGCTGGATTATTATGGCTCACATTCCCTGGCTGATGCTGCTGGTTTGGGAGGGCTCTTAAACCTCTTGTGTAATCCCTGGGAATTAACTGTGTCCCTATTCTGTTTGTCATCATCAGTGTCACTCACCTCTTACTCAGCCAGAACAACATATAGAGAAGTATTGGATGTGTTGGCATCTTCAGTGTTCTTGTACCTTTAAAGCTCTTCTTTCTCCAAGAAATTTGTAAAAACTTCTTTCAAACACTCTTTTATATCCTCTTGTATTGTTATATTATAACCTCTTATAATACTATGCCATCTTATTATATCCTCTTACATTTTTATATAATATATATAAGATAGATAATGCATATTGTATATATCTAACTGTTTTATCTTTTATTATACCTGGCTCTCTTTTCACCTCTTTGTGAAATATCTTTAATCAATGGCTAGTTTCCACCAAATGAAACATTCTTCATGTCCAAAGGTCAGGATTTCACTGTGTTTTGGCACCACAGTCTTCTTGGCTCTTTGATTTTTACAGTGAGGAGATGCAATTTTTCATTCAAGTGGTATTTTGTAGATTTTCTTTCCATGGCAGGTCACCTTTAAACAGTCTTCATTCCAGTGGGTGCCTTCAATTACCACATTTCTACTTTTCTCCCAGCCAGCCCCATTGAGGTGGAGCCTCTTCGATCAGCACCAAACAAGTGAGTCCTCAAGGGTAGTTGTGACCCCTGGTTGTTTTGATTTAGGTGAAATACAAGGAGAACTTTGCCAAAGAGTTGGGTAAGAAGCCAAAGTACGACCTAAAGGAGGCCAAAATCTACAAGACCATGAAGGACGCCCACAACATGGCCAGCGAGGTACGGCAGGTTGTGCTTTTCCCAGGGGGAAATGTCACATTTCTTTAGCCAAACCTCCTTGTTGTCCCTGGAACCTTACCCAGATGGATTTGCTGACGTGCTGTGTCCCTCCTGGCTGCAGGTGAAGTACAAAGCTGACCTGAAGAAGCTGCACAAGCCCGTGACAGACATGTCAGAGTCGCTGATGATGAACCACGTGCTGAGCACCAGCCAGCTCGCCAGTGCTGTAAGATCATTAACTCCCCAATTCCCCCTCCCTGGGGGAGTTGTCTCTGCTAACTCCTCCTGTAACAGCTGCTCCCCTCTTGTTTCCATGGCACATCACCTGGTAGTGATCTCTTCCTCCACCTCCTAATTATTAGTTCCTCGTTAACCAGCACCTTCACCACATTTGCCCTCTGGGAAGGGAAATCTTGGAAATCCTCAGATAATTTTGTGTGGATTGATTCTTTATCCCATTTTAACTGATTGTATTACACTAACAAATACCTTTTTTCTTTACTGATTAATATATTAAAATTTTGCAATTCTTTCTGGTTTTGGTTTTTTCATGTCACATTTGTTTAACATCACCCTGTTGTAAACCTACATAATTCTGCCTAACAAAAAAATTGAGAATTTTACTAAGAAAAGGCAGAAAACCATTTTTGCCTGGAACAGCCTTTTCTTGTATCTGCTGTGTTTTCTCTTTTCTTTTTTTTTTGAATGATTTTGACAAAATCTTTGTCACAATCCAAAAAAAAACCAAAAAAAACCCTCTTTAACTCCTGGGATCAGAAATCCCTTCTAAACTTCTTGCTTTTTGTTTTGCTTCTTGTATTTCTAATTGCTCTTTGCTGTTCCACTGAAGTGTTGCTTTGATTGGACCTGAGCAGTGAATTTGCTGAGGTTTTTTTTTGTTGAGCTGCTTTTTGCCCCGTTGCCTCCAGTACCAGTACAAGAAGCAGTATGAGAAGAGTAAGGGTCACTACCATGTGGTGCCAGATAACCTTGAGCAGGTTCACCTCAGGGAGGCCTCAGAGCTGCAGAGCCACGTAAGTCAGTCCCGTGTGTGTCCTTATCCCACCTCCATCCCTGAAATCCTCCCTGGGAATTCTCCAGCCTCCAACAGTCCCCCTCTGCTTTACCAGCACTGCCCCAACAACCCAGTGAGAAACATCTGCACGTTGGCGAGTTTAGAACACGTGAAATACACAGATAAAGTACCTTCATTCCAGGGTCATTCCCAGTTCTACTGCTGTTGTACACGGAGTTTTTACACAGTAAAATACATTTATCAGGGTGATTTTTTTCTATAGCAAAAAGGACCTGGAAATCATGGGGAAGATGTCAACTGAAGGAATCAGGGTTGTTGCTCACAGTGTGATTTCAACTGCTTTGATTATTCACATGAAGGGGCAGCTCTACCATTCCTTTTCTGCATCCAAACTGGCTTTAACCAAACCCTGCTGCTGCTCTTAAAGGTGGCTGACACCTTTAATGGGGAAGTATTCCAGAGAAATTGGTCTCTAATCCTCTCTATTCCAAGTATTTCTGGGCTGTGAAACGAAAGGAAATTACTGGTAGGACACAAAGGGCCATGGTTATGGCATGGAGTGGAATTCCAGGGTGGGTTGGGAGGGACCTCAAAGCCCACCCAGTCCCACCCCTGCCATGGGCAGGGACACCTCCCACTGTCCCAGGCTGCTCCAGCCTGGCCTGAGACACTTCTGGGGATGTTCAAGGCATGGAAGAGCAAAAAGGTCACGTAGCAAAGGGCTGTGAGGAAGTAAATATTAATCAGGTCATTGTTAATCAGGCTGAAGTGAAATTGGAAGTCACTATTTGTGGCTCCAGTTGGGGATCAGCCACAGCCACAGTGTCACCTCAGTCAATAGACTGAGAACTGGATGGTGTAACTTGTAGCAGGAATATCTTCCTCTTTGTGGACATTTTCCTTACTGGGAATAAAATCTGACACTTTGTGGTCAATAATATGGTTTTCAGGAAGGGAAACAGTGTAAAACAGTAATTTTTTGCCACAGAACTGTTGGCAGGAAGCAGATATTAGTCAATTACTTGGGTCTTGGATTATTTAGGAGGGTAACTTTCTGTCTTTTCTTCTCAGGTGAAGTACAGAGAAAAGTATGAGAAGGAAAAAGGAAAACCCATGTTGGACTTTGAAACTCCAACATACCTCACAGCAAAGGAGTCCCAGCTCATGCAGAGCGAGGTACAGTCAAAATCAGTACTGAGAGACTAAAAAAAAAACCCAAATTTGCTTTTTATATTTAACTTTATTAGGGATTTAATGGGCAATTCTACCTGCACCCTGTGCATGCTGAGAGTCTGTATAATTACAGTTGTATCAGATTTCCCTGCGCTGGTTTTGAAATACTGCACTGAAAATTCCTGAAGCTCTCCTGTGTCACAATAAATTGGTTTTCAGCTTTTATTTCTTAGCAAGAAGGTGTCAGTAAATGAAGCTTAAACAAGTCCTTGAGTAGGAAATGTAACAAAAAACACGTCAGTCTGTGCAGCACGAGCCCAGTGGGTGCTGGTTCCCCAGCCCACAGGAGGTGCCCGGGTTGTTTCTTCCTCTCTGAGCTCAGTTTTGAGGCAGCTCTTTATTCCCTGTGTGTCTCTGGTGCCCCTCACCTGCCACTCACTGCCCTGAGCAGTTTTTGTGTCTGTGTGAAGCACAACCTTGTTCTGGCACAGGTGGAGCTTTGGACGTGCTGCAAACCAGCTGTCCGAGGCCACCAGTCACTTGGGGGGGAATGATTCCTTTAAATGATTTCTCTGCACAGACAAAGAAGTAGAAAAATAAAAATTAAAGGTAGGATCTGGTCATATTTCTATTGAAAGCAAAGAGCTGTTTCATAACCTGTAGTGAGAAGAGGATTTATTGCTCGAGGTGCCCCTAAACTGTGGCGTTAATGCTAATCTCTGCTCCATCCTCCCAGTAGTCTTCCACCTCATTAAATATGCTGGAATAAATATTTGCTATTTTGATTTTTCTTTTTTTCTTCTTGCTGTCCTCAGAAAGAATATAAGAAGGACTTTGAGGAGTCCATGAAGGGCAGGAACCTGACTGGCCTGGAGGTGACACCATCCCTGTTACATGTCAAATATGCGACCAAAATAGCCAGTGAGGTACCAGCAGCTCTGTGCTCCTTCCCTCTGCCCACTTCAGTATTCCCAATGGGATTCCCAGCACTCTCTCTTTCCCCCCCATCCCCACTGAGCATGTTTCCATATGTTTTGTGTTTAGGTAATTTGTCATGGACATTGATTTCATGTCCTTTAACCATATTCCTGCCCCTTTCTGACTTCCCTCTTCCTAATGGTCCGTGTGTGTGTGCCTTGGAAACTTAAATGCAACAATAATCCCTGTCCTGTTTTAGTTCCTCTCTAACCCTCTACAACATTTCTTCTTGATTTCCATGTTTCCTTTTTCTTTTGGAGCTTATGGAATTGTTTTTGCTGTAAGATTTTGTGTTATTTTTTGCACCAAAGAGCTGGAGTGCAGAGCTCCTTTAGCCTGGCTCTGCAGGTGTTTTCCTTCTCCATCTCCTGCAGAAAGAGTACAGGAAGGATCTGGAGGAAGGTGTCAAGGGGAAAGGACTGACGGCCTTGGAGGAGACTCCAGACATGCTGAGAGCCAAGAATGCAACTCAGATCCTCAATGAGGTATGTCAGAGCTGTGTGGGAAATTCCTGGGTGGATGTAACATCCTCTAGCTGCCTTGTAGAGGGACACCTTCCCCTGGATCAGCTCCAAGCCCCGTCCAACCTGGACTTGGACGCTCCCAGGGATCCAGGGGCAGCCACAGCTTCTCTGCCCAACCTGTGCCAGGGCCTCACCACTCTCATAGCCAGGAATTCCTTCCCAATATCCCATCTCAGCCTGCCCTCCCACAGGTATGAACTCTGTCATTCCCTAGAAACTCTTGAGTAAAGAAGGGAAAAGAGCATGGATGGGTAACTAAGGCTCAAGTGGGAGCCTGGATTTTCCAGGGAGCTCTTCTCAGGCTTTGGAGTCACTGCCAGGAATGCAGGTGGGAAACAGAGCGGAGATCAACAGTCAGATCAGTCCAGGGCCACATTTAGGTCATTATTAGTCCATTTAGTGAGTCAAGGGACTAAACCCAGGTTTAAGTCCTGAGGTGCCCCCTTAAATGTTTGATTTTGAGCTGGTGTTGGCAGTGTGGCTGTTCTGTGGGGTGCCCAGCAACCTGAAGGTGTTCCAGTCCCATTGCCATGATCAGTAGATCATGTCTTCATCTGCAGAAAGAGTACAAAAAAGCCTTGGAAATGGAAATCCGAGGAAAAGGCCTGACGGAGCTGGCCCTGGAGACCCCGGATTTCGTGAGGGCCAAGAACGCCACGGACATTGCCAGCCAGGTGAGGGGACCCCTGAGCCATCTCCTGAGCTCTCCTGAGAGGCTGCTGAGAGCCAGGGCAGAGATTGTGCAGAGACAACTGAGGCACCTAAACATGAGCTTTGCCCGCAGATCAAATACAAACAATTGGCAGAAATGGAGAAAGCCAACTACACCAGTGTTGTTGATACTCCAGAGATTATTCATGCCCAGCAGGTCAAGGACCTTTCCAGCCAGGTATCTTGAGTGCAGCAACTTAATCCCTGTTTCTTGGCCAGGACATACTAATCTGGGCACCTCAATAACCACCTCTGACCCCCTCCAGGACACGCCAGGAAGCAAATCTCTCTAGAGCTGTGATGTGGCATCTTACTCGGAAATCCATTCCAATAATCAAATTAATTTCCTTTAATGCTGTGCAATACTTTGCAATACCAAAGCTAATTCTTAGTAGATTTAACTTAATGTTCCACTCCTTAATAACCTAATATTTGAATTAATTATGCAGAGGCATAATCTGTTTGTAGCAGAGGAGTACTCACATCTCCATACCGATGGGCGTTGTGCAGCAGTAAACAATGCCAGCTTCTTTATCACTGCTTCTTTGGATTGTTTTAATGTATTTGGGGTTTTCCATCAGAAAAAATACAAGGAAGAAGCAGAGAAGAGCATGCCCCACTATGTGCCTGTGGCAGACACCCCAGAAATGCAGCGAGTCCGGGAGAATCAGAAGAACTTCAGCATGGTAAGCACAGGGGCACAAACAGGGACACAAAACCACCAGGATTTGTCTTGGCTGCGAAGAAAACTCTGCCAGTCAAACCTGACGTTGTACCTGAACCTTTTCAACAGCTCCAGTACCAGTCAGACCTTCAGAGCAGCAAAGGAAAGGTGACAGTTGTCCAGGACACCCCAGAGATGCTGCGGGTGAAGGAGAACCAGAAGAACTTCAGCTCGGTAGGTCCCTCTGTGTCCTCAGTTTCCCAAAATCCAGGTCAGTGTGGAATGAAAGAACTCTCTGTGGTGCTCCTTGTCCAGGTTCTGTGGATTTCATTGGAGTTCTACCTCCTGTGTTTCGTAGAGTGCCCTGGTTGCACTCTTTGACACAGTTAAGCAATCACTCCTGTAATTAATTAGTGTAATTAATGCCCCTTTTCTTCTGCCCTGGTACCCTGTGAGTGTGTTCCTGTCCTGTGCCCTCCCACACTGTCTGCCTGATTTGTTCCCCATTTCATGTTGCCATGAAGTGCCTCAAGTCTGTGGCAGAATTTTGTCTCCAGCACCATTATTAAAGTACATAACAGAGTGGAGAACATTTGTATGAAACAAACTAGAGCAAATAACAGCCTCCAATCCTAAAATCAGCCTGAAAATGTTGGGATCATAAAATTGTGGAATGGCTTGGGGTGGAAGGGGCCTTCAGGCCCATCCTGTCCTGCCATGGGCAGGGACACCTTCCACTAGCCCAGGTGCTCAGATATTCTACTGACATGTATTTGATTTATTATACAAATGACATTTTACTAAAAATGCATCAAATAGAAATGATCAGCCCTTTTTTCCCCCCAAATGGTGCTCAGACTTCAGCGAGGCCCCAGGCAGTGAGTGGTGCTGGTCCTTCCAGCTGCACTGCTGTGTCCAGATTGCCTCTCTAGTGGCAGGAATGTTGTGTTTTGGATGCTTAACCTTGTCTTCATTCTGAATGTTAAGATTTTGTATAAAGAAGATATTGGAACTGGAACCACTATTGAAAAGACCCCAGAGATGCAGAGAGTTAAACGAACCCAGGATAATATCAGCTCGGTACAGAAGAATTGAGTTTTAATCCTCTACCACTGCTAATTCCACTTGAAATAATATTTCTTTTTCTATTTTTTTTTCTTCTCATGATGCTAACAGTGGTTTGGCAATAACCCACCCAGTTGGGGTGACTTTCTTCAAGTTTTTGCCTCTTCTTGTTACTTTAACAGTCATCTTTCTAATGATTAACACTCAGTTTCTTACTTATAACCCATTTCTAAACCGTGAGAGCTCCTGCCAGCATTTTAATCTCATCCCAAATATGGTTTGGGCAGAATCAAAGAATCATTTAGGTTGGAAGGGACCTGTTGAGATCTTCTATTCCAACACTGTTGCTTGGGTAGGATCAGCTGATGGTTGCTTAGGGTGAGTTGGGTTTTAAGAATCCCAAAGGGTGAAGATTCCACAAACTCTCCAGGCAACTTATTCCAGTATCTGACCATCTCACAGGAAGAAAGTGTTTTACTGTGGTCACACTGAATTTTCTGGTGGGGTTTTGGGGATTTTTGTTTGTTTTATTTTTCAGTTTGTGCCCATTCTCTCCTGTCCTTTCCACTGAGGGCTCCCAAAAAGAGCAGCTCCCTCTCCTCCTTTCCTTCTCACTGGGAATTTATCACATGGATAAGTTCTCCCTGAGCTGAGGAGTCCCAGCTCTCTAAACCTCCTTTCCTGTCCAAGGTGGTCCTGTCTCCTACTCATCTTTTGGCTTCTCCACAGTCTCTGTCTTGCACTGGGGAGCCCAGAGCTGGGCACACAACTCCAGTTGCAGCCTCACCAGTGCCAAGTGGAGGGGCAGGATCCCCTGCCAGGACCTGCTGGGAGTGCCCTCCTTAACCAGAAATCCATGGAGTCGTGGAATGCTTTGGGTTTGTCACCCTCTGCCCCAGGTCCCTGGTGAGGGTGACCCAGTCCTGGCCCCAGTTTTGACGCTGGGGTCCCCCAGTGGTCACAGGTGTCCCTCTGCTCCTGGTGCCACTGCCCAGGACCCTCTGATCCAGTCTGTGTGTGTGTCACCATGTGCTTGTCTGGGGCTGGCAGGGCCACCAAGTGTCCCCAGCCCCACTGAAGCTTGTCTTGTTAAGCTTTGATAGTCTGTCAAATTCCAACACACTAAAATGGGGTTAATTCTACCTATTCCTTCTCCTTCCAAACTCCTAAATCCAGTTTGTGCTTTTTGGGAATGCTGATGTTGTGTTAGTCTAAACCACTAACGTTCCAGTGGCTGTTCCTGCAGAGTGTGCTCGGGGTGCCCCTGGGAAGGGCTCTCCTCCCTGCTGTGCCCACCGGAGTGCAGAGGGCACTGTGGTGTGCCATGGCACTCTGGCACAGCCCAAACCCTCCTCCCTGGGCAGGAAGACCAAACAGGACCAGGTTCCAGCTGGTTTAGAGACCCTCTCAGTGCCATTCCCAGGCACTCCCGAGCTGAATTTGCCTTGTACAGGATTTCCTGGCAAGCTGACAGGAATCCTTTACCAGCAACTGCTGCTCGGATCGAAGCCCATGAGATCCTTTAAACTCTCCCTCTCCACAGCCCAGGATAATGCTCTTTCTGTGCCCACAGTGACTCCATTCTGTGCTCCCGTGTAAACCCTTGCCCTTGTTCCCTTTGCAGATCAAGTACAAGGAGAGCATTGGGAAGGGGACGCCCATCCCTGACCTGCCCGAGGTGAAGCGCGTCAAGGAGACCCAGAAGCACATCAGCTCGGTATGGCCCTGTGTGTGCCCCCAGCCCAGCCCTTGGTCCTGGCCAGGCCTTCTGTGCTTGCAAAGAGCCTCCCAGAGCAGTGCTGGGCAGCAGGGAATGGAAATTCCTGGATTTTGCAGGGATTGTCACAATCCGTCGCTTCCTGTGCTAATTCTGTGACCTTTTCTAACCACAGAACTAGAAACAAAAATGTCCCAGATTATGTTGTAATTAATGTGGAAAAAATGCATCAGGTGGGAGTGTGGAAAAGACCCAACTGGAGCCTCTTTGTGGTCACAAAATCTGTGGCAGTTTAAGGGAAGACAAACCCTGGCCCTTCCCACTCTGGGTTAAATGTGGACTTTAGCAACCTCTCCAATGTTTCACAGCTTACTTTTGCACAGTTGGGTTGTTTATTCATGTGATTTGTCTTTTTTTCCCCCAACATTTTGCATGATTTTATTTTCCCTTGCTGGGCTTGCTTTGTTTTTGTATTTTTCCATTGTTTCAATGATATCAAGCAGTGAAAGTTGGTGGGGTTTTGTTTGGTTACCTTGTTTGGGTGCAAGTGCTTTACTGCTTACAAGAGTCATGAATGCATTGTCAGGTATTTCTACAGGGTTGGAGTTCAAACCAACCCAAGTTTCTTCTGTGCATCTCCTGTCATGAAAAATACAGTTGTTTTGGTTTCAAACAATTACAGGTGAAATCAGACCTGAGAACATGAGTGGCAACACTCAATTGTTCTCCTTGCTAGAGATCTGACAGTAAATATGGTAAAAATTAAATGGTGCTGTTGCAAACAGGTAGGCACAGAGATCAAGGTGAAGCCCAGAATTATTATTTTTAGATTAAACAAGTCTACAAAAGGTTAATAACATGAAAGAGACTCAGAATTGCTGAGTGCCTGAAAAGCAATATTGTTTTATTTCCTAAACTAAGATGGAAAGCAAAACCTCAGGTCAGTGGAATGTTCAAGCTTGAGGTGTGGATGAGGAGCTGGACACGCTGAGGTCAAGGGGCTCCGCTGAGCGGGCAGGGAGGGGCAACAACTGGGCACTGCCCACCTGTGATGCCAGGGAAGATCTTGTTCCCTCTCCCAGTGCTCTGCAGCTCTTGTGGAAGTTGGGATCTGCAACAGGAACAGGAGGAGAGGGAACGGCCTCAGGCTGGGCCAGGGCAGGGGCAGGTGGGACAGCAGGAGGAATTTCTGCCTGGAAAGGGTGGTGAGACCTTGGAAGGGGCTGCCCAGGGAGGTTTGGAGTGCCCAGCCCTGGAGGTGTCCAAGGCAGGACTGGCCGTGGCACTGAGTGCTCTGGGCTGGGGGACAGGGTGGGCATCGGGCACAGGGTGGGCTTGGTGACCCCAGGGCGGTGCCAGCCTTGGTGATGCTGTGACTGTGACTCTGCCCCTAGGTGTTGTACAAGGAGGAGCTGGGCACAGGCACCCCCACGCCCGTGACCCCCGAGATGCAGAGGGTGAAGTGCACCCAGGAGCACATTAGCTCGGTACTGGCACTGGTGACAACAGCCCAGTAACACCCTAACGCGCCTCCTCCTGCCAGGCTGGGCCCTGGCAGTGCCCAATAATCAATAACTCATTGGTATTCACCTGTTTGTGCTCGGGGGGGATTTACCTTCCCATTCTTCCACGAACCTGAACTGACTTTGCCGTGGTGTCCCCCCGTGTTTATCCTGACCCTTTCTCTCCTCTGCTATGGTGTGTTCCCAAACCATCCCCTGGCACTGCCCGCTCAGCTGTGGGTGCATCGGGGTGCTCTGACCTGGCACAGCCAGGGCAGGTGTGGAACTGTCTTGTCCCTCACAGGTGTTGTATAAGGAGGGTTTAGGGACGGGCACCGCGACACCGGTGACGCCAGAGATGGAGCGAGTGCGGCGTAACCAGGAGAACATCAGCTCGGTACTGAGCCCAACCACCTCCCCTTCCAAGGGCAGCTCCTCCTCTGGGCCACTGTCCTGCCCCGTCCAGGGGCACTCTCCTTAGGGAAACCCCTAAAATCATGCAGGATCCCAGTGTTTTCCTTCTCCCTTCACATAATGAACATTCCCCTGGTTCCAGCCAGGGGATTTTAACCCCAGCAGTGAAAGCAGTTGGGTGGTGCCTTGTTTTCCTTCCCAAGGGAATATCCATGGTGTGAGGGTATCACTGTGCTCCTCACTCACAGACCAGCCATGGAAAACGAGCTCCAACCCTTCCTGGCTCCAGGAATCGTGGAATGCTTTGGGAGCCAAGCGGCCTCGTGTCTGTTCCGCAGGGTGGGATGTTCCAGGTGTTTTGGGAAGTCCATGGGGAGGAGGGCCGTGGGTTGTGGCTGGAAAAGCTGCCGTGGGAATGAGTCTTTGCCTGGATTGTTTGTGCTCGGGACATGGCAGAGGAATGTCCCCAGCTTGTCCTCTTTCTGTGGGAACTGGGGCCGTTCCCGGCCCCGCTGGACTCTGCTCCATAGGGACAGGCCTGGAAGGGGCCCTGGAATGGTCCCTGACCCCAGGCCAGGGTGTGGAGGAGCCACCACAGGGAAATGCCCGCTGGGTCCCTGGGAATGCCATGAGCCAAAACTGCTCCTGCCAGGGGGGGGCTTGGCAAGAGAGTCCCCAGCGGTTTTTCCCTTTCCCCTTTCTCCCTTTCCCCCTCCTTTTTTTTTTTTTTCCCCTTTCCCTTTTTTTTCCCATTTCCCCATTTTTACCTCCCCTTTCCCCCATTTCCTTTTTTTTTTCTTCCCCCCATTTCCTTTTTTTCTTTCCTCTTTTTCTTTCTCTTTTCCCCCCTTTCCTACTTTTCCCATTTTTCCTTTTCCTTTACTCCTTTTTTCTTTAAATTTCTTCCCTTTTCTCCTCTTTTTCCCCCTTTGATTTCCCATCCCTTTCTGGGTGATGTCCTGTTCCTTTCCCTTTCCCAGTGATGTCCCGTTCCTGCTCTGCAGGTGCTGTACAAGGATGGGGTGGGGGTTGGCACCCCCGTTCCAGTCACGCCCGAGATCCAGAGGGTGAAGCGCTCCCAGGAGCACCTGAGCTCGGTATCCTTGGCTTTCCCTGCTTTGGATTCCAGCCCGTCCCTGATTCCCTCTGCTCTCCCTGTTTGGTTTCTCGGGGCTGTTCCAAGGGGGTTTCTACACTTGTAACATCCGGTGCTCCATGTCCATTAATTTGTTCCTGCAGTTTGAGGTGTTGGGCCCTTTGAAACTCCCCTTCTTCTCTAATTTGCTCCGTTCCCTCCCTGTAATCCTTCACCACTCTGCTGGAGCCCCCTCCGCAGTTGGATGCACATTCCCAGCTCTCTCCTCCCTGTATTTAATGGATACAGAGATTAACTGGTTGGTCCCTCCTCCTTTCCTGCTGTCTGGAATATTCAGTGCCATGGGTTGCCTGTCCTGGGCAGGTTCTGCTCTCACCCCTCTCTGCCCCCAGGTGTTGTACAAGGAGGAGCCGGGCACAGGCACCCCCATCCCTGTGACCCCCGAGATCCAGAGGGTCAAACGCAACCAGGAGCACATTAGCTCGGTACTGGAACTTGAAAAGCAAAACCAATCCCTTTTAATCATTTTTGAAGTGCTGTTAACACCGAAATTCTCCTGCTGGATTCCCAGTAATCAATTCACACAACATCCTGTTCCTTACTTTTTCCTCCGTAACTCCTTTGTTTTGATTAGATCCAAGTCACTAATGATTTTCCCTGTTCCCATATTTCTCTTGCCCTATTTTTTATTATCCACTTTTCTTTTTAATAGTCACTTGGTTATTGTTTTCTTCCCTGGTTTTTCCACATATAACTGGAGTACTTATTTCTTGCCCCAAACCGGTGACTGTGACCTCCTGTGACCTGACTCTGCTCCCTCCCTGGGCTCTGCTGGGTGTGGGATGGGGAAATCGAGTGGAATTGCTGCCTTTCTTCTTTTGGTGTTGGATTTGATGCCTTTTCCTTTAGGTAATGGCTGATGTTGTTGCAGAGAGTGGCCCAAACCCCAGGAGGTGGGAATGGCCCTGGGGGTGGTGGTAGCACAATTACACTGGGGCTGGGGTGTTTGTAAAGGTGAAGTGCAACTGAAAATAATTACCAGAGCTCTCTATAAATATTTTGTATGTATATAAAACAGCTGAGGTGTATATGCACAGGAAAGGTGTGTCGAAAGTGCATCAGGACCTGCTCCTCCCGTGACACAATTACGATCAGGAAAACGTTTGCTGCTGCCGAAAGGGCAAGAATGGATTTAATTGTCATTTATATCAGACTTCAATCATCTAAATATGCCCCAGGTTTAACTGTCTGGGAGAATTCGTGGAATCCCAGAGGGACCTGAAAGCACATCCAGTTCCAGACCTGACAAGTTCCGCTATCCCAGGTTGCTCCAACCTGGCCTTGGACACTCCCAGGGATCCAGGGGCAGCCACAGCTTCTCTGCCCCCCCCCCCAGCCAGCAATTCCTTCCCAATATCCATCTAAATCTGCCCCCTTGAGCTTCAATCTGATCTTTGGAACAGTTCTAAACTAGTATTTATTTTCAGGGGTGTTTTAATCCCTGTTTTCCAGGATGTGTTGGGATTCCTCTCTCCTGGCTCTGCTGTTGGATTTATTTTATTCTCTCTCTCCCTCTCCCTGTTGCCCCCAGGTGTTGTACAAGGAGGAGCTGGGCACAGGCACCCCCACGCCCGTGACCCCCGAGATGCAGAGGGTGAAGTGCACCCAGGAGCACATTAGCTCGGTACTGGAACTCGAAAAGCAAAAGCAAAAATCCCTTTTAATCTCTTTTTAAATACTTTTTAACACACAAAGCAATATTCTTGATTCCCAGTAATCAACTTACCCAAGAAATAATATCCTGGTCCCTTTGAGATTTTTTTTTTTCCTTCATAATTATTACTTACCTTGTTGTTGTTCCTTTCTTTTAACGATATAATTTTAATATTTGAATTCCACCTTTTTGAGTGTGATTACCTTATTTTTTAACTCTAAAAAGCTGACCCTGTTTTCCTTCTCTCAGCCCTAACACTCCTCCAGTTTTGCTCTGTGGGATGGGTTTTTCCCTGATTTTCCTTCCTTCCTTTCTATGTGAGAACTCTGGGAACTAAAGTGAGAACTGCTGGGTGGGCAGTGAGTTCAGCTGCTTTCTCTGTCCTTCCTGGGCTACATTTGGTACTTCCCAGTGTCGGTGCAGGTTTTGTGTCCGGCTCTGGAGCTCCAGGTTTGAGGAGCACTCTGTTCATCCCTGGTTTTATCGGGGCTGGGTCCCTGCCCTGCCCCTGACCAGCCCTTCTCCTGCAGGTGCTGTACCGGGAGCCGCCGGGCACAGGAACGCCTGTGCCGGTGCCCCCGGAGCTGGAGCGGGTGCGCCGTGCCCAGGAGCTCCTCAGCTCGGTACTGGGGGACCCTGTCACTGCACCCCCCCCCACTCCTGTCCCCCTGAAAATCGGGCACTCCCTCTCCTTGTCCCACATAACCAACCCTTTGTAATCCACCTGTAACAACATCCTCTCTTCCTGTTTTCCAGCGTTACTGACCCGCCACTTCTACACTGATGGAGTTATTGATGAGTTATTTACAAATTATTGACATTATCCTGGATATCTGTAACCCTTTTGCTCCCTGTCCCACCTTCCTTTTTCCTTTATGTGTTATTTTATATCCACTGCTGTGTGTCCTGCTTCTCTCCTAGCAGAGGGAGGGACTGCAATCCCAGCTGGATGCAGGGGGTGGTCTGGAAGTTCCCCTTCCCAGGGAAAGGATGGATTTAATTGTTTTTTAAGTGTGATGATGTTTTTTGGATGCTCTTTGTTGCCCAGGTGTTGTACAAGGAGAATGTGGGCACGGGGACCCCCACCCCCGTCACCCCCGAGATGGAGAGGGTCAAACGCAACCAGGAGATCTGTAGCTCGGTACTTCCACCACAAAAACTGCCCCTTAACTCTCTCTAAAATCACTTAACACTCTGAATAAGTGGATTTTTTCCAAAATAACACTGCTCAGAGCAGGGGCACTTCTTACTCATGGCTTACTTTGGTTTAAATGTTGACTCTTGCTCCGGTTTATCTCAGTTTTTAAGAGTGATTTTAATGTCCAATTCTAATCCTAAAAACACTTAAGCTCCCCTTGTTTTCTCTGTGGTGCTGACATGTATCTTAAGGCAATTAATGCAAATATTGACAATATTCCCAGCCCCTCGATGTGGTATTTAGTGCTCCTTGATGCAGTACTTACGTGACTTAATACGAGGAGTGAAAACCAGGCTGTACAACTACTAAAACTGTGCCAGGGACCTGCTTTAAAAACACCTGTGCCATGAGAAACTAAATCCAAGGAAAAGAACTGTGCATGGAGAGCTGGTTCTTTCCTCACTGTTGCTTCCTTTGGCTCTTTCTCTCCCCCCTACAGGTGTTGTACAAAGAGAACGTAGGGAAGGCCACCCCCACCCCGGTGACCCCTGAGATGGAGCGAGTGAAACGCAACCAGGAGATCATTAGCTCGGTACTGCCCCAGGAAACCCTGCCCAGGCCCTGCAGGGGGGTGTTTAACACCACTCCACACCCAGCCCCCTGTGCTCATTAACTGCAGAAACCACAACACAAACCCCAAGGCTTCTCCTTAACACTGTCTGAAGCAGGACTGTACTTAAAAAAAAATAATTCCTTTTTGGATGGATTTTGTTTTTCTGGTTGATTTTTTTTTAACCCTTTCTCACTCCACGTGTGTTTCCATGCAGCTGATTCCACAGCATCCCAGATTAATGGCAAAGCTCCAGCTCCTCCTCCCGTGCTCTAACCCTGTCTCTTTGAATGCTCCTTTGTTTTTTCCCTCTTTAATGACTTTTGGATGCTTCCGTGTATCCCACAGGTTTTGTACAAGGAAAACATGGGCAAAGTGACCCCGACGCCCGTGACGCCCGAGATGGAGCGAGTCAGGCGCAACCAGGAGATCATCAGCTCGGTACCTGCCCTCAGCTTTGCCCTGTGCTTCTCTCTGCAGACATAACAGACTCACTCCTGCTTCAAAGCCCAGGCTGAGTTCAAAGAGAGATGGATTTCTTTCTGCAAATTAACTGCTCCTTCTAGAACAGACTTAATGCTGCAATCCCACAATTCTAGGGCTCTTTTGCAACTCGGTTTGTGTGTTTGTGGGTTCTATCCAGACAAGCTCAAAGATCTCCTGGTGGAGATCAGGAATCCTGGAATGCTGGGGTTGGAAGGGACCTTAAAGCCCAACTCCTTCCACCCCCTGCCCTGGGCAGAGACCCTTTCCCCCAGACCACGTTACTCAGGGATTATTCAGGTTTATAGTTGAAATAATAACTTGCATTGGCTTTTCAGGGGGATTGGACTTCAGAAAAACACCCCATCCCCAACACTTTAATTTGGGATGGTGTGGCAACAAAACTCCAACCTCCCTCCCAAAAAAAGGTCATACAGCTAAAAAACCAGATTAAACATTTCCTGAACAGCTGTCTAAGGTCAGGACCAGCTTCCTGAGCCCCCTCAGCAGTACAGTCCCTGGGCAGAGTCTGGCTCTGCTAACCCCAGCTTTTCTCCTAGAGCCTGACTCTGCTAACCTCAGCTTTCCTCCCCAGTTGCTGTTTTGCACCCCTCATGGCAGCACTAAATGTTTGACTTCTTGGCCATTTGCTAACAAAGTGATCCTTTGTGTTCAACCCTTTCTGTGTGGGATTTTAAGACCCTGGCTGCATGTTCTGTATCCCACAGGTGTTGTACAAAGAGAACGTGGGGCAGGCGACCCCCACGCCCATCACCCCCGAGATGGAGAGAGTCAAACGCAATCAAGAACAGATTAGCTCGGTATTTCCCCCACGAAGCACTTCCCAAAGATCCCAGTGAAGTGCTTAACATGAAAGGATGTGATAGAAAACTTCTTAATAACCTGGTCTTATTTAACCCTCTAATTTTTCCCCTCTAGCAAGTCACCTCTTCCAAAGATTGGTTGCTGTGTAACTTGTTAATACTCTTCTTCTGACTCGTTTCCCTTTCCTAATGGATGGTGTTGACTCTAAACCAGTAACAAGCCAGTCTGTGGGATTACCCTGGTGACAATCCCTTTGTGGTCTGTAGGTTGCCTACAGGGAAGGCCTGGGGAAGGCCACCCCCAGCCCAGTCACTCCGGAGATGGAGCGAGTCAAGCGCAACCAGGAACAAATCAGCTCGGTACTGCCGGAACTGCCAAGTATCCAAAATAACCATCTTGAGCCTAAGCCACTCTAATTCAGCCCCACTGTCCCACTTTTCCTCACTTTGGCCTATTTTCCTTTGGATTTTTCACCTTTTGCCAATAACTCTTCAGCCGCTTTGTTTCCTAAGATCTTTTCTATCCTGCAGCACTGGGTTTGCTAAAATAACCCCCCTGCCCTCATGGTCAGAATTCCAGGGGGAATCCCAGCCCTGTGTTTGTGCTCTGCAGGTTTTGTACAAGGAGCACATGGCAAAGGGAACTCCCACACCTCTGACTCCAGAGATGGAAAGAGCCAAGCGCAACCAGGAGAACATCAGCTCCGTAAGTCCTGCTCAGCCAAGCCACAAAACACACCAAAACCACACACTATCCCTGAAATCCTCACTCAGATCTGATGCTTGGAAGGATGAGGTAACCCTGTGGAATTCTTTAGTGCATTCCTTGTGATTAACTGGATTTTGAGGGATTTTAAACTGAATTTCAAATAATACGTTGCCTTTGCATCTCCTCTGGTTTTACTGCTCCTGTACTTTCTGACAGAAAATGGTGGTTCTGTAGTAGAAGACTCCTGACATTCTGTATAACCAACCATATAAAACCCCAGACCTGCTCCACCTCAGGCCCCTCTTTGCTTACCTGGAGCTCCTGAGGTAAATCCTGACCTGGTTCTGTCCTTCCTCTGCCCTGGCAGGTTCTTTACTCCGACAGTTTCCGGAAGCAGGTCCAAGGAAAAGCTGCGTACGTCCTGGATACACCGGAGATGCGGCGCGTGAGGGAGACCCAGAAACACATCTCCACAGTAAGGGCAGCTCCAGGGGCTCTGGCCTTGGGGAGGGAGTTCACTGGAAACATGAGCCTGGTTGGTGGCTCAAGGACAAGGTTTGCTGACCCAAATCTTTAATGCTAAAGCAAGTCTGGGATCAGGTCCTTGGACTGGGAAAGTCCAGGCTTGGGCCATCTCCCTGCTGGAAGTGCACCCAGGGAAGCAGGAGGCACACCCAGTCCCTTTGAACCCGCAGGTGAAATACCACGAGGACTTCGAGAAGAGCAAAGGGAGCTTCACCCCCGTGGTCACCGACCCCATCACGGAACGTGTGAAGAAGAACATGCAAGACTTCAGTGACATCAGCTACAGGGGCATCCAGAGGAGGGTGGTGGAGATGGAGCGCAAGCGTGTGGACCAGGACCAGGAGAATCTCACCGGTAAGGCTTGGGAAGGACCCCAGTCCCTCCCAGGTAAGCAGGACCTCATTTCATACATTCCACAACACCAGCAGACCTGGAGGAGTGGCTGAATTTCCAACTCAGCTGCACTAATTCTAATTCAGCATTGCTTGGGGGTGATGTTTTTCTCAAAGTCCTTTTTGGGAATGTTCTTTCACAGCAGCTGTAACTCTCTTTTGCTCTGCCTGGCTCGAGCCTGGCACTGTAGCACTAGATTTATATTTACTTATATTTTTACCTTCATCTTTATTAAAGACCCTGATGTAGATGAAATATAAAAAAAGCCTAATCTGTGCTGTAGAATTGAGAAATACACATTTCTGAAATAAATATGCTTTTCATAGCATCCCAGAATGGTTTGGGTTGGAGGGACGTCAAAGCTCATCTCGTTCCTCCCCCTGCCATGAGCAGGGACACCTTCCACTAGTCCAGGTTGCTCCCACCCGGCTGTGGACACTTCCAGGGAGCCCCCTGCTGCTGTTCCTGCTCTCCAGGCCCAGCCTGTGTTGCTCCAGTTCCATGGCAGCTCCCTTTTCTCCTGCAGGTCTCCGTGTCTGGCGCACCAACCCCGGCTCCGTCTTTGACTATGACCCAGCCGAGGACAACATCCAGTCCCGGAGCCTGCACATGATCTCAGGTGTGTCCCATGGGCTCTTCTTGCAGGGCAGAATAGGTTTATATTCCTGCAAAAGTGTGGGCTTGGGGGCCAAACAGAGCTGAGTTCAAGAGTGACACAGGACAGAGGAGGAAGGGGCTGTAGTTGCTTCTCATCAGCAGAACCGTATTGTCAAAAAATGCATTAGTCCCACTGTCATAAAATGACCCAACACAGGCCTGAGGAGGGTTTTTTCTGTGATCCAACAGATGCTTCCTTTGGAAATAACTAAATACTCTTCTCAGTTACCTTTGCGGGTTTTTTAGCTCCTTTCCTGCTAATTGAGAGGAAAAATACCTGAATGGTAGAAAACAGTCCTGGGGGGGGCGCTCAGAGCTATCAGAGAAGGAAGGGAAGAGTGGGATAATTAGAATAAACATTTTGGAAGTAGCCAGGACCAAGGGGCTGGAGAAATGATAAAAACAGTGACTACTGAAGAGCAGGACTTCAGTGTGGTGTCCATGGAACACTTAAAAATCACTGGGAACACCACTGCGTGGGACCATAAAAGCACACTGGGATTAATTCACCCAGGGTTTTTTCCCCATAAACTCTGGGAATGGGCAGGGGTGGGCATGCCAGCCCCCTGGGTGTGGTGACCATGTCCCTGCTGTCCCCAGTCCAGGCCCAGCGGCGCAGCCGGGAGCATTCCCGCTCCGCCAGCGCCCTGAGCATCAGCGGTGCTGGGGATGAGAAGTCAGAGCCGTCAGAGGGCACCGACCAGCGCCTGTCCTACTACAGCAACGGGGGCTTCTTCACCACCACAGCCACAGGTACGGGCACCCTGGGGGCAAAGCTGGCCCTGCCAGCTGGGGCAGAAGCTCCCGCAGCCAGGGAAATGCCCAGCTCCAGCCAGGAGAGTTGTGGGCACAACCAGCATGTCCATCTGTGCCTCAGCAATCTGAGCCACCCATGTGACCTGTCACAGAGCTTTAACCACAGCAGCTCTGGCACATGCTCTGTATAAACCACAGTCTGTTTTCCTTTGCAGTGGGCTACAAGCAGGTGAAAACCATCGAGCTGCCCCAACAACGCTCCTCCTCGGTGGCCACCCAGCAAACCACAGTGTCCTCCGTGCCCTCCCACCCCTCCACTGCCGGCGTGAGTACCTGGGACTGGGACGCTGCTGCAGCAGGGTCTGGCTGCCATGGCCCAGTGTGCTTCAGGTTATGTTAGTCCTGGACTGAAGGTGTAACACTCACTGAAGTGGGACAGAATCTCACCTGTACTTGAAAACTTTGAATTAGCACCTTAAAACTATGAATTAGTACTTTTTTCTACTCCCAAGACAGAGTCTGGAGTAGATACAGGACAGTGGATTTGGCTTTGCCCCTGTTGTGGGGAGGCAACACCTTAAGGTTACACCTGGAGCTACCCAGGGCTGTTCCTGCTCAAATGCACTCTACAAACCTTCTGCTCAGGCTCAGTGTCCCCAGCACCAGAAGATGTTGTGGTGCTCAGGACCCAGGGGTTGTGGTACTCAGGACCCAGGGGAGGGGCTGGAAGGAACAGGCCACGTTATCTCACACCTCAACACAGCATTACTTGCTTCATCTAGCGAATACCAAGTACCAGCCACCAGGAAATAAAAATCACTGTATAGTGTGTCTAAGACAGAGTAAACCCAAGTTAACAGCAGCAAAACTAACTTAACAGCAGGAGCTGCAACATTCACCCCCAGGAGTTCAGAGGGAATTCACCGAGGAATGTGAATGCAGATTTAAAAAAGCAGCACCCCAGTAATGAGTGCAACTTGCCCTTCCCTGCTCTGTCCCCATTCCCAGCCCAGCTGTGCTGTCAGGTTTAACAGGTCCCCCCTTGTGTCCCTGTCCCCACAGAAGACGTACCGGGCCATGTATGACTACACGGCGGCCGATGCGGACGAGGTGTCCTTCAAGGACGGGGACACGATTGTCAATGTGCAGGCCATTGACGAGGGCTGGATGTACGGCACCGTCCAGAGGACCGGCAAGACCGGGATGCTCCCGGCCAACTACGTGGAGGCCGTGTAAGCAAAGCCCTCCCCGGGGCCAAAGGGGAGGAAAGGGGTGTAACACTGCCCAAAGCGTCTTGTTTGCCTCGCGAGCAAAAAATGACTGCAGAGCAAAATACTCCTGAAATGTTATTTCAAAACAGCTTTGAAGAAAAAAAGACCTGTAAAAAACTACTTTGCATTTCTTGCAATGCCAAAAAAACCCAACCTTTTTTTTAGACATTGCCTGGAATTTCTAACATTTCAACATCACACACCATAATATGATACTTTGCTACAACTGCAGTCCAGTATCTCCAAACTCTGATACTGGTACTGAAGACTAAGACTCCCAAGCATTACCTTATTCATTCTCTAAAAACTATTTTCTGGGCTATGTGTTTAAATCTATTCACTTCTTTTCCCATATAAGCAACATTTAAAGCTTAGTATTTCAAAGCAGTTTAGCTGGGGAGGGAAAAACAAGCCCTCTCCTCCTGCTTGCTGAGGTCTCATGAATGTGTTCTTGGTGCAACTGTTCTGGGGTCAAAAGCTGTTCTTCCTTGTAAATTAGTGACTGAATAAAGCTGATGTTTCTGCAGGATGATGGCTGTGTTCCCTTGGGCTGAAAACAGGAATGGAGCTCACAAACTGCATTTGTTCAAAAACTTTGCTGAGGAAGGGGAAGAACCCGGGGGAGGAAGGAACTGGACAGGTGCTTTCACACCTCAGCACAGCATTATTTGCTTCCATTCCTGAGCGAGCCTATACCAGCCACTCCTCAGGGAAGAGGGAAATAAAAATCACTCTATTCTGTGTCTAAGACAGATAAACCCAGTTAACAGGGTAGCTGCAACATTAACCCTGAGAAATGGGGAGTTCAGAGGGAATTCACAGCAAGGCACAGCGTGCACAACCAGCCTGGAAGGGAAATTCCTCCAAGTAGGATTCAGGGTGTTAGGTAGGATGTTAACACCTATTCCACGTGTTAGGAACATCCCTTACCTGTGCAGGTCATGGGATGTAAGAGCTCAACACAGCTAAGGAGGCACATTTAGGACCAAAATTACCTTTTCAGGAAAGCACAAAAACCTAGCGACAACTTCACACTCTAACTCCAGGCCACCTCTCAGTCCTGTCCCTTTTCTCCACGAGACATACCAACAGAATACTCAAAGTCCTGCTGACAAGATCCCAGCACACCCCTGAGCACCTGCTCCAACCTAAGAGCACCACTGGTGACCTTCCAAGGGCCTTCCCAGCCTTGGGAATGCAGAGCAATGGCGAGGGGGAGCTGAATGGACAAAACCTCAGAACCACCAAACCACAAGGGCATAAACAAGTTTGGGAACTATTTTCTCTTTTATTTGCCCACACGTAAGTCCTAAAAACCACCTGCAGCAGTTCCTTCCAATAAACATCCACTTTGATAGCTACAGTACAATATATACAGATCAGAATTCCAGAGGAAAACCCGGGAACTCTCGCTGAAGGTCTCCGAGAAGCAGCAATGCATTCCATGCAATTATAACCCCAATCATAAATTATTAACCAACATCTGCTGTCAGTCTGTACACAATATACAAGAAGCTCTTGCCAAATTCATTCACTTTCCCCAAGGAAAAAGCCTTCTCCTCCAGGAGAACTGCTGCCACCACAGGACACGGGGCAAAGCCAGGGAGGCTTTGCGGAGTCTCTGCCTGTACACGCACGTTCCGTTACCACTGCTCAGTGGGAGCCGTACAAAAATACATGGAAAAATAGATCCAGTACAAATCCCGGGGTCCTGCTGTAAGGGATTAAGCCCAGCTTACCTCACGTGTGCTGAAAGAGCCGCCCTGGCAGGGTCCCAGCAGCTCCAACGGGTGGGCAGAGCTGGGAGAGCCGGCTCTTGCTCCACAGAAGAGTCTGCAGCACTAAGAACACTTCGGGTTTGAAAAAATAATTTAACTACTCTGCTGGTTTGGTTTCACAGTCTTTGCTATTGCACAACTTCTGTCAAGTTTTCTTTCAGTGCCTGAAAGAAATATGCATAGCAATACAAGACAAATACCTCTGACAGGGAGGAAACAGTCCTACGAATTAGGGGGGGGAACCAACAGGAACAAAAAAAAGAGTAAGGGAAAAAGAAAAACCTGACAATAAATTCATGTCGGTGTTAAAAAATCTTCCGGTAAAAATGCACAGTTTAAGGAGTAATTCACCAGTAAGAAAAACCAGTTGGGGGGAAAAAAAACTGTTTTAACAAAATCCTCCTTACTGAGCCCCGAGAAGCAGCTACGAAGAGCTGTCGTGGGACAGCGACTTCCAGCGGCACTCCAGGTTTTTCAGGATGCAGGTGGACATGCCAGCCAGTTTTTCCTGCATCTGGAAGAGCTGGCTCCCAGAATAGCTGTGGAGATCCTCGGAGCTGAGCTGGGCAGCAAGAGCATCAATCTGGCTCAGGAGATCTGCTGGGGGCTGGTCACTTGTGTTCGGCACGACTGGCTCAGCCAAGACTGAAAGGGAGGGAAACAGGGCAGTGCAGGGAAATCTGAGGGAATTCCAGCTTCTTTTGTACAAAACATCATCTTCCAGCAGCCTACAAAGTATTTGTTCCACACAAGGAGCACTCCTGACAAAGTCAGCCCTCAGAACTCCACCTCCCCTTCCTTCTGGTGAGTTTGGCTGTGTTTGATCATGATTGTGCAATAGATCCAAGGGCAGAAATGAAAGGATTTGTCCCAGTCAGACAATGCTGGTCTCCTTTGAGCTGTGTTGTCCCAAATCCCACATTTAACTCCCACATCCACAGCTGAAGAGAAGTTACTTCCGAGCTTTTTGTTCTGCTTCCAGTCTCTTGTTGCAAGAACAAACATGGATTCCTCTGCCTGATCTCCCACCCAAACTCCAGAAGGGCACAGGAGACTCCAAATAAGAATCTACATCCCCAAATCCCAGCTGGGTGTCCAGGGACTCGTCCCACTCCTGTCCCACCCTCAGGGAGTGCCACCACTTCATTATCTCCACTCACATGTTTGTCCCTGTGCACTCAGCAAGGGCTAAACATGGAACAGCTTGGGACACACAGCTGGCTGAGGTTCAGAACATGAGCTATTTGAGCCCTGCCCAATTCTTTGCTTCTTTAGGGAGAACCAGCATTTTCCCCTCAAAATATGTAAGTTTTAAAGTCATTGCTACAGGGTTTCATAAAGCAGCATCCAATGTGCTGATACTGGCTACTAACACACCCAAAGTACAAACAAAAGATCAGATCGAGTGTTCCCCTAACCAGAGA
The DNA here is from genome assembly GCA_013396735.1 of Grallaria varia. Lineage (NCBI taxonomy): Eukaryota > Metazoa > Chordata > Aves > Passeriformes > Formicariidae > Grallaria > Grallaria varia. The sequence continues at coordinate 66,313 of VWZG01009709.1, forward strand.
ACTAAGACAGCAGAACCCTCCACATCTGTACCAAAAAGCCACCAAAAGAGGTACCTGTTGCAAGTTTCTCTTCATCCCCACAAAGTGGTTTATCCTCCACGTCACTCACAGGCTTCCCAGCATCCTCAAGCACTGCAATGTCCTCCAACATCCGAGACTTTACCTGAGCAGTTTTGGGGAGAGAACAAGACGAACAACTTTAGAATAACAAACATAAAATTAGGATACAAGGTGGGACATGTTCTAACCTCATAATAAATGCAATCACCACTCCTGTGAGTAACAGTGTGACCAAGCCACCTGCACCTTGGGTTCCCATGTACTGACAGGCAGGGGTTGGGCTTTACAGTCTTTTCATGGGAGCAAAAATAAATCACTTTCCATGACAGATGTTACCAGTTCATTAGGCCAATACTGCCTTCCTGGGTACTAAAATTCAGCTTTACCTGTTGCTCATGGTATCCTTTGAGAGCTCTTTTAACATTGGAGACTTTGGGAGAGCGGATGGGAAGGGTTTTGATCTCCAGGGCTGTCAGAGTACTCAGGTCTCCCACAGTCTTGATGTTCTTCGCTCGGATGAGCTGCCCCAAACCTCTGGCACTGCAGCAGGGGAGGAAAAACCTTTATTATCCTGGAATATCCTGAGCTGGAAGGGACCTATCAGGATCAGAGTCCGGCTCCTGGCCCTGCATAGACACCCCAACAATCCCACCCTGTCCCTGTTGTCCAAACGCCCCTAGAGCTCACTCTGGCAGCCTTGGGGCCGTGCTCACTGCCCTGGGCAGCCTGGTCAGTGCCCACCACCCTCTGGGGAAGGACCTTTCCCTGAGATCCAACCTGACCCTGCCCTGACATAGCCTGGAATTCAGGCTCTTTCTGCCTGACACAGTGGAGCAGGAGGAAATCTTCCAGGAAGGGTGATTCACATGCACAGAAGTGGAGTGCAAATAGAAACAGATGATTCTCTCTGCAGAGGCACACACAAAAATGCACTTTATCTTGTATCCATCAGGGAATGGATAAAGCCCACTCGTGTGCACTGTGAGTGGAAGGAAAAGGAGCCCAGTACACTAAAAAAGGTCATTTGAGAAGTTCCTGCTGCACCTCTATAAGTTTGTCCTGACTGACTTACCAAAATTCAGATCAAAAACCAAATTAGGAAGTGCCCAGACTCTGTAATTTTGAAATGTAGATTTTTTTTCAAAATCCCACATTGCCTCCAATACGCAGAAAACTCCAGCTGCCCTGGGACATGACATAGAGAAAACTCCCTGACCCTGGGTTAAAGCTTTTCAGTCTTCAAAAAAGTTCTTGAAGAATTGCAAACTAGTCAAGTGTCTCTCCCATCAAACCAACATCCCTCCCTTTAAAAAAGTTTGGCTGAAGATGTCTAAGTTTTCACAGAATGTGGTTTGTAGGTTCAGTAAGAATTCAGTTTCTATTGAAATGCTCTCTTTAAAGGAAAAAACCCACTTACCAGATGTTTGATGTGATCTGGGGTAAAATGACATCCACAGGAGCTTTGCAGCCAGCCAAAGCAGGGTACACATATTCCATAGGGCACGGCAGAGACTCCTTGGCCATTTCTGCAATCTGGAGTAACACAGAGAAAGTGTTAAATTAACTATCACACAACTGAATACAGGAAAAAAAATAGAAGAGAAACATGAACCAAAGCACTTCTTACTAAGCACTTCTTTGAGCTCTTAAATTTAAGAGCACGAGATCCTGGGGACAGAAATCCTTTGGTTGGAGTGGTAATGTGCTGGATAGAAAAAGAGGAAAAAATATCTCTCAGGATTGTAGGAATTCAGTAAATAGAAGGAATGCAGTTAATAGTAGGAATTCAGTTAACTGTTAGACTAAATCCTGATACCTCAGAGTGCATTTGTGTTCAGAGTAACAGAACGAGTCAAAAGTAGTTACAGCTAATTACACTGACCCCATCTTACAACTGTTTCTATGAGCACTAAAGCCCTGTTACCTACAATAAACACGAACCCCTGTGACAAACAGAGGGAGTGTGGAAGGGTTTACCTTAACCTGAATATTGGAGAGGATTTTCAGGCTGCGGGAGGACGGTGACGAGTGGGCTCTGACCACAGGACTCCTCCTGTCAATGTCGTCTGCCAGCCCTTCCTGGTAAATGGGGTCTGCAAAGGACACTCGACGGATCTGGTGGAGGGAGAGGAGCTTTGGTGTGAACTCCAACCACCGTGGCCTGGTAACAGCTTTCAGTTTGAAATGAAGTCACTGAAGTTCCTGAATGACACAGGAAACGTTCCCTCAAGGACAGACTGTGGGTTCCTCCCTGCCAAAGGAAACTCTCCGCGCAGGATGAGGCCCTGTGGATGCTGCCTTTGCAATACTCCAGGTTGGTTCTGCTTCAAAACTAGAACCCCTCACCCAAGCCCCCAAAGTAAGTCTGTCAGTGCTGGCACGTTCCAAAAGGAAACCTCAGCCACACCACGAAAACCAGCCATTCAACCCGTCACACACACACACAGTCCCCCAGCCCAGGCACCAATTCCCACAGCAATACCTTATTAGCAGGTGACAGGGAGTCATCGTCGGGATGGGTCCTCTTTGCCCCTCTCTTCAGAATGCTGGTGGAGGGGGACGCTGAGGGAGACCACGTGCAGCGTGCCTGCAGGCTGGTGGGGCTCTCATTCACCAGCACCAAGGAATCACCTTCTCCCTTCACAGGTGACACCACACTGCTGTCTTCCAAGGCCACATTTTCAGGGGCTACAATTTCAGTTTCCAGCAATTCCTCCTTCATCTCTTTCTCTGGAATAGCACAAGTTTCTCCTACAGTATTTGCAGCTTCTCCTTTATCATCCTCATTGCCTTTCAGCTCATTAATCTCTTTTTCCTCAGGTTTGCTACCAACAGGCAGTTCTTCAGGCATCTCTTCCAGTTGTTCATTCTGACTTATTCCTTCCTTCTCTGGAGTTGCTGGTGCCTCCTTTTCTGCAGCTCCTGGCCCTTCCATTTCTGAAGCTGCTGGTGGCTCCTTTTCTGGAGCTTCCATCCCTCCCTCTTCTGGAGCTGCTGGTCCCTCCTTTTCTGGAGCTTCCAGCTCTTCCATTTCTGGTGCTCCTGCTGCCCCATTTTCTGGAGCTTCCTGCCCTTCCTTTTCTGAGGCTGCTGGTCCCTCCTTTTCCAGAGTTCCCGGCCCTTCCCTTTGGCTCTCCATGGCCAGGCAGCTCTCACCAGGCACACCTGGAAGACTCTCTGGCAGAACCTGTTCCATTGGCTCCTCCTGATCAGCAGGTTCTTTAATTTGCTCTATGGAATCAGTAGTTTCACCTGCTGAACTCTCTGGAATCCCTGGATCCTCCTCCATCCCCACACTGCTTCCTTGCAGGCTATCCCCCGATGTTCCCTGGCTTTCCAAGTCACCCGTGCTGGGCTCCTTTGGGGGATGCAATGGAGTGCTCATGGCACAAGGTGCCAGGGACAAGCTTTCCTCCAAATCCAAGTGAGGACTCTCCCTTGGCTCCCTGCCAGGTGTCTGAGCAGGGCTGGTCTGGGACTCATCCAGCTCCGGACCTCTCACTTTCTTGGATTCAGTGATGGATGTTCCTTCTTGCTTCGGCTTCTTAAAACAGCAGTCACAGCTCTTTATTTTCTTCACCCTCTTGCTTCTTTTGTTGCAACGCCTAGATGTTTGCAGAGAGGACTGCTCTCCACCTGAAGCACCTGGGCCTGTCTGCTTCTCCTCAAGTTGGTTTTCTTCTGCTACTTTGACATCCTGGTCAGGCATGGAGGGGCTGGGGAGCGACTCCATTGCCGTGTCACTCTGGTTTTGCTCCTCACTGATGTTCTGGGCAGCAGGTGGATCCCCAGAGCTGGCCGACCCCACAGCTTCATCAGCAGTGAGAGGAACTCCCTGGTCTTTCAGGCCAAATGGTTCAGCTGTGCTGACTTCAGCTTCCCCTTTATTTGCCTCCAGTGGATTCTTAGCTTCGTTTCCCTGGGAAGACACCTCATGGGTGTGGCTCCCTGGCTGCTCATCTTTCGATTTCCCTTCAAGAGAATCACTTCTGGTTTTCATTTTCCCATGTTTTTTCTTCCTGGTGCCTTCCTCCTTGGTCTCAGAGCCCTCAGCCTCCGAGTTCTCTATGCTGGAAAGCAACCCTTGGGAGGATCTCCTGGTGTGGTACCGTGGGCGCTCCACCACCTTGGGGCCGTTGTCCTGACCTTCCACCTCAGCCTTCAGAGGCTCCTCTGACCTCCTGCCACTCCTGCTCCCTCCCTCATCAAGGCCCCTGGGAGCAGGAGAGTCCTTGGAGCTCCAGTCCTCCACAGGTCTCTCGAGTTGGCTGCTTTCTCTTGCACTTGTGTTTTCTGCTGTTTTCCCAGAAATTCCTTTCTGCTTTTGGGATCCATCACCTTTGGCCTGTGACACCTTCTTCTGGGCAGGTCTGTCGTCCTCCTTGCGCCTGTCCCTCCTCTGGATGCCATCCTCCCTGTCCTGGCTGTCCGAGGAGCTCTCTGCAGGCTCTGCCCGGCGCCTCAGGGAGCGGCGGAGCACCTTCTGCGGAGGGGGCACCTGTGGCACCGCAGCGTCCTCGCCTGGGGCCTGGTCAGGGGCAGTGCTGCCATCTGGGGGGGTGTTTTCCTTGGAATCCATGTCCAGCGCCCGGGCCTTCTCTATTTCTGCAATGGTGTCCTCAGCTTTCCTGATGTCGGCTTCTGTGGAGTGGAGAGTTTGGGACTGGGACAGGAGGACGTGCTCCACGTCCTCCACTATGGAGGACAGCTCAGGGGTGCTTTCCATGCTGTCAGAAGCAAGAGACTCCTGTTCTGACTTGTTGATCAGCTTGGACTTACTTCCCTGGAGCTCCATCCTGCTCTGCCGGCGCGTCAGCCTGCGGATCGCGGCGAGCACCGGCTCCACATGGGAAGGCTTTTTGCTTTCCTCTCTGGATCTCTCTGCTTTGGCGCCGCTCTTGCTGCTGTTGGCACCCTCCTGTTTGCCTGCCGGAGCAGCACCCGCGGACAGCCCCGGCAGCGTGTTCAGAGGAGAGGGGCTGACGGGCCTGCTCTCTGCCCCACTGAACTTCTCCAGGGTGATGAAGGACTGCCGGCGGCTCGCGGGCTGCGGCGTGCCAGAAATCACCTCGCTGGATGCCGAGCTGGTGCTGACATTGGAAGTGTCCTCATTCCCTGCCGAGGCCTCCTTTGAAGCTGCATTCTCAGAGCTTGTCTCTAAGCCCTCTCCAACGGATGGCTCCTCTGGAATCAGCTCAGCCGTGTCACTTTTTGACTCACCCTCGCTGCTGGGAGCTGAGCTCTCCTCTGAGGGACATCCTGCACTCCTTGCATTTTCTTCCTGTCCCAAAAATATCAACAGCAAAGTACTGTAGTTGTGCTATGAATATAATAAAATATTCAAAGAAGGATCTGGTGCAATAAAAAACACACCCACAAGTTTGTTCTAACCACTCTTTCTTCAAATCATTTACTATCTCTCCATTGGTAGTTACAAAAGACACTTCCTTTTAAACCATTTAATCCCCAACCAAAGAACTGCAAGAAGTGTTTTCAGTTTTGCCAGAGATGATAATAAACTTAGTGGCAAACCAGGAAGTTTTTATTAAAAGCCTGCTGTATTTCACCCAGTCTGATGGGCACTGCAGTATCGAAGCAGCTGTTTACCCAAGTCATCTCCATAAGGAATTTAGGATTTACAACCTTTACCCCAGTAAAGTATTACTGACAGCACATGCACATGGTTGATCATAAATCCCTGGACTACCTGGGGCTGGGTAACAAAGCTTAAATTCAGCCACACCGAAACCACTCATGAAACCTCCCATTCTGAAATCCAAATGCCCAAGGAAGGGACATAAAGCAGAGCACAGCAAACCCACTGCAATGGTGTGAAATTCTCACCTAGTGATGAAAACAGAATACAAAGCACAAAAGCTCTCATGTTATGGTTATAACTCTGATACTTTAATCATCACTAGACAATGAGGAATTACCTGAGGTTTGTTTTCAGTATCTTCTTTGGCATTTTCTCTTGAAGGTGATACTTCCCTAAAACAGAATTTATTTACATCAGAGTTGCTGCTGGAAAGGGGGGCACCTTTAATGTACTTAGTGGTCATTTTTACTTACAAAGACTCCTCTTGGCTTTGAGTGTATTGAGAAAATAAAGTGGTGTCCTGTGATGCATCCAAATTGTTGTACATTGCAGGAATATCAACCCTGCAACAAAACCAGGAATGGGAAGTCAGACCCTTCTTTTGAATTTATTACTTCCTTATATCAAGGCCACTATTTTCAGTTCTACTAAATAGTTTTTCTTTCAAATACACTTTTGAGGAATAAAAGCTGTGGTTGTTATCCCACTCTGCACTTGCTGACTACACAACACAGGGAGGACACAAGTTTTGCTCACACTGCTTTTTGCTGCCTAAGCACAGAAAACACTCCAGGATTAACTTCTCACATTAAAAAGCAGGTAATTCTAATGATTCCTTTGCAATTAAGATAAGTCCTGGGAATATCCTAATTTCTTACATGCTACTGCCACAAGATTCCTCTTCAAACTCAGAAGTCCTTCCCTCAGACTGGGTGAAACAACCCTTTGACTTCCATGATTTAATAAAAATTACACCTTTTATTTCACATTGCAAGTGAGTCATTTAGTGAAAATGCGAACTCCAAATTATCCAACTCCAAACAGACTACAGAAAGTATATTTAACCCAACAGGAAATGCTGTTCCAGGAATAATTTTGTTGCTTTGAAATAGTAAAGCAAGGAACTGTAACCTTAAAACTTTCTAACTTGTATAGAAGAACAAGACTCAACTACCTGTAGTAGCCTGAGGAATTGAAGTTAATTAAATCTGAAATACTCACTGTCATGACTTTTACATTCAAACAGAACAAATGACACACCTCTTTGACCTCAGCACTTCTTTCTGATGTTCTGTCAGTACTCTTGCTTTTGTTTCTGGAGGAATAAACACAAAATCAGTGGATTTCTCCTCTTCCAAAAGTATCTCACTCGGAGTCTTCGAAGATGAAAACTCTAGTTTTAACTGCAGAAAGGGAAAAAACCCAAACCCTGGGTTAGAAACAGGAATAGGAAATGAGGAATTCCTTAGGAACACAAGAGCCTCCCCTCCCTCGGACGTATCTGTGCACACAACCCAACATCCCCCTTGAGACCTGAATCTGCCACAACCTACAGCCAGAGTGAGGCGAGTTTTGTGGGGCTCCCACTCCCTCCACCCATCACACCCTCCCCAAAACTCCACCACCTACAGACTCTGCAGGGAATTCTAAGAGGACAATTAACTTAAGAGTGTGCTGCACAGCTGAAGTTTGGAGGAAAAAACATTATTTTATAATTATTGTGCCCCGAGGACTTGAAGCAGCACAGCGATGTCCAGCTGCAGAAGGAGAGGTGTGACTCTCAGCCCCCTCTGGGAACATTTTACCTTTGCAGGTGTCCCTTGCCCATGACTGGACTTGTCTTTCACATCACTCTTCTGTTCACTCCTGTGTGCCAGGATGGAATCTCGTTTCTGACCCAGCTTCACCTCCATCCCACTGACCTTTGCATTCAGCTGGGAATTTTCCGTCTAGTCAGATAAAAACACATGGAACATATTGCATGAAGAAACTCCAAGATCACAAACCCACACAGATTAATTTCTGTGATAATTTCTACACCTAACTGTCCCACACTCACATTCTCCACTAAGTTACATAGAGAACAACTTAAAAAATTAAAAGGTTAATTATTCAAACAAGGTTTAAAATGTGTAAGATGTTTAGAACCAGCTCAGTCTTTTGCCAGTGCTCACCCAGCATGGTTTATCATTCCAAATATGAAGCCAGTGCAGGCCAGTCACAGTAAAAATGACAACTGATCTCCTGAACAACTGCCAGGAAGCCCCTACTGGGGTCAACAAAGCACTTACCTCATCAGAGAAGGGCCCACTGCATTCTTCACCGACCTCAATGCTCTCAAACCCAGGCAATAGGAGAGGAACTTTCTTTTTGGCTTGGCTCAACACAGATCTGCCCAATACAAGAAGAATTTTAAACCTATGGAGGGGCAGAAGATGCACAAAACCAGCAGATCCCCCACAAACCAGAACAGTACCAACACATTTGTCCGTAACCCAAGATCTGTTCCTGTAAAGATATAAAATATTCAGAACAAGTATCTTACTTTAACCCTTCAGGGTATGTGAGTGAGGCAGCCTTGGCAAAGGTGGAATTCCAGAACTGGGCGCACTGGTTCCGGATCTGTTTGCTCTTGTGCTGGAAGCCTGCACAGAGCAGTGGGGAGAGCTGCTCCAGCAGCTCACTGTCATAGGAGCCTGTGCAGTGAGACTGCAGGCACTGCAGGATCTCTGCCAGCAGCTTCTCAAGCTGAGCGAGACAAGAAACAAGACAGTTTGTATTCAAACTTTGAAATAATACGTGTGATATTTGAATTAAAACATTATTATCCCCTATGACAGTACAGACTGAATGAACAATTTTAAACAAGAAGTCTAATAGCTTAGAGCTCCTCCCCTCAGCAACCTTTGCAATAAAAATTAAACCACTGAAAAACTAAATCTCCACCCGTATTGTATTTTTAATTAGTTTCTTAATACAGAATGAATAGCAGAACTCTGGTGTCCAACACATCCCCCAACCCCAGGTATTTCTGCAGCAAATGTACCTTATTGTTAAGATTACTGTAGACTTTAGGGACCTCACTGAGCCTGCCAAAACAAACAGAGAAGTTGTGTTTTGCTGTCTCATTTATCCCAAGCACAGAAATTTAATATATAAGACATTCAAGCACTGCACAGCAGTTTTAGTACATAGCATAGTGTATATATAGTTTGGTACAGCATATAAAACCTGATGGAATCACGTTGGGATCAATCACTCTGGTGCCTTCCTTGTTCTTCTCTTAGCCCCCTCCCAAACATCTCCCAGGCCCCACAAATATGTGCATTAAAAGCTGAAGTCTCCCTTAAACTAAGCAATCCCACGGAAGTAAATCCCTAGGTACATTATCCAGGACAATGTGAGCAAACTGCCACTTAGTAGCTCATTTTATAACCCTGTGCCCTCTGAGCTGAGGAGGTTCCCAAACTTGTATTTGCTTGCACGTGTCTTCCTTCAAAAATACATATCCAACTTTTCCTTTTTCCTGAATAAATCCTAGAAAGACAATGCTCAAAGGCTGATGAGATGAGGGATGGAGAGGGCTGGAATCCAACTCATCCTCACACAGGAACAAGTGGATTCTTGCCTCTGGGATGGGGATTCCTGAGGAATTTTATGTGAGTTTACTCCAACTGCAGTAAAATCTATGACAATTAAAGCCTGTGACAACTACAAAATAAAGCAGCAAAGTCACAGAAAGAAAAAAAGCAAATAAAGTTTTTCCCAGTACTTCCTTCTGCCTAAATACTTCCAGGAGCTGAGTGTACCACTAACTATGATTTAATTCCTGCAAAAGTATATTCACTTCCTGCCCACTAGAAAACAATTTACAAACATCTTCACTGCAGTGAAAATAAACTGCAGGTGGAAACTGAACACTTCAGAGATGCCAACACTTTCAGTCCAAAGAGACAATAATTTTTAAACACCAAGCTCTTTTTGAAGCCCTGGAGACCCGTGAGCTCCACTCTGACCTGCTACAAGGGCACACACAACACTTCCCCAACACAATGAGCCCAGTCTCCCAACCATTCCTAAAACACTCACGTGGTTTTTTCATAAAACACTGCCAGGGGTTTGGAGAAAATGGCAAACATAGTCCCAATCAGTGAAGGCAGTGAAATGTTGCTGATGATGGTGTGAAGAGCAGCAAGAACTGAAGGGCCAACAGAGTTCAGTGTTTCTGAACAGGTTTCTTTGGAGCTGAACATGTGGAAGGAGTTTAGTAACATCACAAGGAGTTTAAATAGAGAGGCAAGTTTGCCCAGGGGTTCCTTTTTCTTCTTAGACCAATCAGTAGGTGTCTGTGGAGCTAAAATTAGAAAATAAAAGTCAAAAATTCATGTTTTCCCTCACCAATGCATCCTACAACAAAAACAACTGAACATTTGGTCTCCATGAGAAACACTCTTGATTCCCAAACTATATCTACACTCAAATAGTTTAAAACCAGACCTCATAGAAAATATTTTTAATGCATAATTTTATCATATCACTACTGATCCCTATTCCTCTTATTTATGGGTGGTCAGACAACGGTGCTTCTAAGATTTTAATGCCTATTTGACAACAGACACCACTCTACAGATCCCAGTGGATACACACAGATTTTGGAATAGGTGAAAAGGGCAAATATAGATTTTTATTAATCCAATTATTTATAATACAATTATATACACATATATTTAAAACAATAATTCCTTTATAACTGAAGTTTACACCATGATCCTCATCAAGAGTTCCAATTAAAGCATTTCACTCTTTCAGAAGTCCCACACAGCATCTCACTACTGTAACAAATTCATGTGGGGCAGAGAAATCAGAAATGCTTCAAGTTTTATACTGAACTGTGTTATTTTGTAAAATGTTTCTTCAGCTTTCCACAGCATCTCACGGAATATCCCACAGAATATTCAAAGTAGGAAGGGACCCACAAGGATCAGAGTCCAACTCTTAATTTAGTAGTTGTGAGTGGGAGTAGGAGACAAAACAAAGAACATTTTCCACACAAGGACCCTGTCTCCTGTTAAACCCAATCCTAACCCCTCCATACAAAGCAGGTTCAGCAGCCACAGCCTGAGCAAAGCAGTGTTACAGTTTACCCTCAGTTTTGAGCAGGTTGTAACACTGGCTGGGGGGCAGAGCCAGCACTGCTGCTCCAGAGCACAGGCTGATCTCACACGCCAAAATGAAACCACAGCCACAGTTTCAAACATCACTTCAGAACCCAGCAGTGTTGTACATCAACTGAAGAAATGGCCTCAATATATATTTATATCATGAATATATATTTATACCAATTTCAGCTGTATTTCATCATGCTGTGCAGGAACTGCTCAGCAAATAGCAAAGACCTGAGGCTCACACAGGCTGACTGGGTATTTGTAATTCCTTTTATGAGTTTTTGTCAAGCCCTTCGGAGGTCAGACAGCACATGCAGCACGTTCCCACCCCTGCTATCCTGTGGTTGGCATTTCTGTACCCAAAATTGATTTTTACCCTGCTCTTGAAGACACACAGAACCCCTCAGATTCAAGCATTTCCTTACATCTGATTTTTGGCTGATATTTGGTACCATATGGTGCAAAGTTGATGCAGTCAACCATGACAGAAACAATATGGGTGATCCCAGCCATCATGGAGAACATCTGAGGAGGAAACAGCAACCGTGAGAAACAGGAATCACCAGCAGAGCCCAAAAGAGCAACAGTGACAGAAAAAAATGCTCTGGTCGTTCAGGACAGAAACGCAACAGCTTTGAATTGGAAGGTGGATGAAATTGCTCTGCATTAACAGGTCAGACTCAGACCAAATTACACTTCAAAATACATTTACACAAGCTGAAGATGAGTCTTCCCATTCTACACAAACAAGACAAAGCAAATGCACTGTCTAAACAGCCAAACACTGACAGGCAGCTGCAAGAGGGTGTTAGATTTAAGATGGATCAAAATAATTAAGGCTCAAGGGTTTTTTCGCCCCCAAACAGTCCATCACAAATTCTTCTAAATAAAGCCAAACTTGCTTTACAAGGAACATTGGTATTTTGGACTAAAGGAAAGTTTCAATATAACTTATATACCAAACTTTTAAATTGTTTGAGTTTGGTTTGCTTAATAATTATTGAGTTTTGAAAGAGATGTTCTTCATTAGGATACCACAGCATCCAAGGTACATTATAACAATGCATTAAAAATTCCTGGTTTTCAAATTCCTTTTTTTTTTTTTCTCCTTATTTGTTTCTTTCACTGTATTTTTTTTAAAAGAGTGAACTTTCAGGACAAAAGATTTTATGTTCCAAAACTGATGTTCACACCCAGACACTCCACCTCCCCTTATGGGAGGGGGGGAGTCTCTTCTTTCCAAAACTTTCTCTTTTATAAAGCTTTGTAAGTCTTTAAATTTTACTGTATAAGGCTGATGGCACCAGGACTTAACCAGCAGCAAGTTATGTCTTCCCTCCTTTATAATCAAAATGGCTGGCTTTGTGGTATTTATTAATTCCACCTGAAGTTTCTTTAAATATACACATATTTCCACTGGACAAATCCCATTTACTCACTAAATTGTTCTTAACTAGTTAGAAGACAAATCTAAAGCAACTGCTCTTTTAATATTTAAGCTTTATAGTTATTTTTACTCCCTTCTTGCAATCCATTTCTTTATCAACTCCAACCCTTAGCAAAAAGACTTTTCTTACAGCTTTAAGCCCCACCCAAGAGAAAGCACTGCATTCACAAACAGGTCCTTGGATGTAATTTAAAACACGCCTGCTGAGGTGTCTCTAGAGTTGAGTATCACTGGGTTATACTCACTACTGGAGGTTCACCTTCTAGCCCAGACACTACTTTGGCACAGAGCTCCTCGCAGCACAGGTTCTCCTCGGCAGTGGCCACCAGGGCGGCACAGCGAGCGAAGGCTCGGTACAGCTCTGCCCACGAGCGCAGCAGGCACTTCATGCTTGCCTTCAACAGAGAGAGAAAGGCCACAGAAAGGTATCAGTGGGGCACAGGGATAAAAACATGCTTTGAGTTTTCTTCTTCTGACAAAACCTATGTAACTCTTCGGGGGGTTGAAGTTCAGAGTTTTAAAGCCACGCTCAAGCAGTGGTGCAATGTGGACACAGCGGTGGCAGACTCTGCCCTGAGACAGCAGGCAGCTTTTATAAACCACATTGTCTGTAACCACAATTACACAGTGTGTTACCTGGGGGAACCCCTGCGTGGGGAAGATGTGTGACACTGGCAGCAGCAATGCACTGTACACAGCACTGAAGTTGTGCTCCAGGGCATCCCCCTGATTCACTTCATTTGTCTGCAACAAGAAAACAGGTTTCTCATTAATGAAGCTACAAAACCGAGGTGGCAAATAGGGCTGTTCCTGCTACACTGACTCTGTACAGGAGATCTGTGCAGGCTGAATTGCCAGTGGCAGTTTGAAATTAGCTGTTCTGCTCTGTCAACAGGCCAGGCTGCTACCAGGTAAGAGATAAAAAGCACTGTTTCTAATTCCTAGAATAAAAACTAGCCAGTAGAAAATTTTACACATTTTTCACTTATTTCAGTTGCAATAAGTGATGACAACAATGAACTTCGTATTATGGAGTGGTTTGGGTTGGAAGGCACCTTAAAGCTCATCTCATCCCACCTCCTGCCATGGGCAGGGACACCTCCCACCAGCCCAGGTGACTCCAAGCCCTGTCCAGCCTGGCCTTGGACACTCCCAGGGATCCAGGGGCAGCCACAGCTTCTCTGCCCACCCTGTGCCAGGGCCTGCCCACCCTCCCAGCCAGCAATTCCTTCCCAATATCCCATCTCTCCCTGCCCTCTGGCAGTGGAAAGCCATTCCCTGTGTCCTATCACTACATTCACTTGCAAAGAGTCAGAGCACCTAAAACTTTCTTCATCAATTCTAAGATTTTTAGGTCTAATGACTACATGGAGATAAATGAGTTCAACAACTCCTACGTTACAGTCAATGTACTTCTAGAAAGTAGCCTGCAAAACCTTGTAAATATTAGAGTTTATATGGGTTTCATTAGGGCTTCCACTCACCAAGTGTACCATCAGTAAGAAACTCTGGTCTGACTACACCCTGAACATCCCAACTTGGGATTTATTCTATTCTCACATCGAACACAAAGCCTCAGCACTTGGAAGGCTTTGGAACAGCAAGACTATGCCATGGAGTGAAGGCTTGGAGCACATCTATAAACACTTTTAAAAAGGAGAAAAACTCTAAACACCATCCTAAGCACTGCACTTGAGAATCGGCATTTTCACTGACTGGCATCACTGTAAAGCCCACTCTGGACAAGGATAAACCATCAGCACAAGGTTTTCCTGGGGGATTTTGGGGATGGAGAAGAGAACAAAAGCCACTGTACCTGATTAATCCAGTCTGTTAGAGGATTAACAACAATGCTCCACATTCTCCAAAGATGCTCCTTGTTTTCCACTTGCTTTGAGCTCTGATTGATGACACAGATCACAGACTCACTGAAAGCCAGGGGAGACGTGGGCCCAGACAGGACACAACCCACAAGTGTCTCCAGAATCACAAAGAACCTGGGGAGGGAAGTGCAACAGGTAAGATACTTTGTCCAGCTGAAGTTAAGGAAAAAAACTCTTGAGAAGTCGTCTGAGGGCAGTTGGATAAAACCAAGCAGCAGCACATACCTCTCATCTGTGACACAGCATTCCAAGAGGTTATTATGGAAAGGCAGCTGGATTAAGAACAAAGCTGGTGTTCCCTTTGAGAGAAATTTAAGAGGTTAAAACACACACATTGATCAGGAGAAATGGCTGCCTCCCATATGCATCCATACACATCTATAATTATTAAAAGTTGTCAAAAATAGTCGATTCTAACACTAGTATGATAAAAATGAGAGGGAAAGCTGGAGCCCAAGCTGATGCTAGATCCCGAGACTTGCTTATTTCAAGGTTGCATCTTTTGCACAACTTCTTTTAAAATTTATCACAAGTATTTCCAATCAGATCATGTTAGAGTATTCAATAAAATGAATTTAATACTTCAACCGCCCTGGTAAAGTTCTGACTCTTGTACCCAAGTCAGAAAATGTAAATAAAACACTCATGGTAAAAGAGCTGGGAGGAATTTTGAGAGTTGAGCTCTTCAGCCAGGTCTAGTAGGGAGAGCTTTATGCTATTCAGTTGAGTTAAGCACTGGCTTACCCTTGCTATACTTAGGACTGGTCTCAGATATTTGTCTGCTTTTAAAAGCCTCCAGATGAATTCCATGCCTGGCTAATAATGTAAATGTTGGGCTAAAAACCTTTATCTCCACTACTGCAAAATAAAAAGCTGCCTTCTCTCTAGTGGTGGATGTAGAAAACCCGATGGTCATCCAGTTTTAAAAGTCTCTAACAACTTTTCAGCTATTCAGTCTTCTTGCAAAGCACCTGCAATTGTATTTTAAATCATGACCTGACCAGGAGAAATCCTTCTCCATTCTTACAGTGCTTCCAGCATATCCATCCTTAGCTACACACAGTTACATTACTCCTCAGAAGTGACACTGGAAACAAAGTCTGCATTCTGGAACATGGGATAATATGATTTCCTAATATCTTTCAGCATAAACGAAGTTTTAGAATGAAGTCAGACTTACATTTAGAAGATCCATATCAGCGACCTGATAAGCTGGTGATCCCAGTACTTTTGGAGGCAACTCCTTAACAGTAATATCAATGAGGGACTAAGGAGGGGAAAAGAGAAAAAATACATGTAAATACATTTTTCTGAGGGTTTGGATATTGTAAGTAACACCAGAAATAAAAGCAAAATTGAAAAAATTGGTATCCTATAGAAAAAAACCCAAAAATCCATCAAGTAAGTGTCTTTAGAAGCAGAAGGTTCTGTCAGGACAACCGTGTACCCAACTGTGTTGATAAATCTGAAGCCACTGCTTAGGAGAGGAAAGGAATCCTTACCAGTATCTTCTGCACAGGAAGAGAGTTTGATCTCACAGTGTTTTTTAATGCCTGGAGCAACATAGTCAGGACTTCTGAGCCTTGTTTTTCTTTCTTATTTCCTGGAATAAAGAACCAAGGAATGGACAGTGACCACCATTAAAACTCCCTACTTAAGCACTGCAAGATCAAAACAAAAAATCTGTATTTGTAAGAATATACCAAACACTTCAGGGATTCAGATACCAAGTCTCTGCTCTGAGGAACAGTGTAACTGAATCTTCAAAGTTTAAGTAAAAAAAACACAAATTGGGGAATTTTGCATTCATCCAAGGAAGGCTCTTCATTTCTCTTACCCTTCTCAGTTAAGATCTTTCAATACAAAAGATTTCATTATTGGGCATATTCATGACTTCCAAAGCCTTTACAGCATAACGGACACTTATTAAAAAGAGAATAACTTTTACACATCCGTAAAGACACTAGAGTTTACTATGAAACAAAGGAAAAGGCAGTTAGTCACATACCAAAGGCTTCACACTGACTTGAGTAAAACACTGAATGTCTCCATTTCTACCAAAGACTTAAGGTGGGGTTACTTTTTAATTATTTTCCTAATACCTTAAAAAAAACCCAGTTACTGAAGATTAAACCCAAGCTCCTCCAGCAATGAAGCAACAACTTGTGGTCTAGTCTTAAAAAACATGTGCAACTTCTAACTGATCAGCAATGACAAACCAAAAAAAAAAAAAAAAAAAAGAGACACTTTTTACCTGATTCTATTGCTGTTTTTACATATCCATTTATGTCCTTCCATATAACATTCAGCATACAATCTATAAGACAGTAAAACGTGTTTATTCGGTTTGCAACAAAAATATCAAACAAAACTGCAGTTAAAATTGCGCAGAAGACAGACTTTGGTCTCAGCCGAAAATGACCCGTTTTCAAAGTCAGGCCAGTTCTATTTAATGTAACATGAGGATATTACACAAAGTGGTTATTTCTGATGTTTCCCTCACCCACTAGATTTTCCAGAAAATAATTAAATTCCATCCTTAAATTCTTACCAGGAACTTCTTTCCCAATTGCAACAAAGCCATCCTGAACTGCATTTATGAGGATGCTGGCATGCTTACAAAAAAAAGAAGGGCTACTGATCAGTGGGGACTGCAGAGGCTCTAGAACAAAAAAAATATCATCCATAAATCTCTTATTCTGCAGTTTACTGGTAAGATAAGCCTTAAAAACATGCAAGTATATGTGTATTTACAGCATTTAACATAACACCTTGAAGATTGCAACTAACAGTTTTAAATGTTTAAAGCATTTCATTCCAAGAGACATCTTCAAATGCAATACAATTAGCCATATGAGATTAAGTAAAAATACTTAAATGTATATATATAATTCCTATACCTAAACTAAGCACGAGTTTGTTTTGCTTAGCAAAGTCTAAAACTCCTGGCCCCATCAAGAAGTGCAGCAGCATTTCAATCCCCAGGAGCTGGATGGAAGGGAACACCACCGCTCCTGCTGTGCTGGCATTCAGGTTGATCCTCGGCGTGGCTGGACTCACAAACGGGTAAGGACCTAAAGGAGGGCAGGAGAGTCACACTGTCTCACATTCCAAGAGAAAGGAAAGATCTAAGAGACCAAAATCTCATAGGAAAAGGACTAATCATTGTATAGTGTCGGCTGAAAGGAACCTCTAACAGTGGGGTTTAACATCACACCACAACCAAGTGTTTTTCAAGTATAAATAGCTTCCCAAATCTGCAAACTCTGGGACACCAAACTTTTAATTTGGGAATCAAAGTCTCCATGGAAGCTGTGGTTACACAAGCCACTGTCCACTTGTTGCACAGGAACTCTGCTCCTACAGAACAGTTTCCACTGGAAGCTTTCCAACAGAACACAAGTTCAAGAGGCCTCGTGCAAAGCATTTTGCCCAACCTCAGTTGTGATCTCACAGGACTAAGATGGACCCTTTTAAGGAGAGAACACAGGGGATGGGATGGGATGATCTTTAAGGTTCCTTCCCACCCAAACCACACCTATACTATTCCAATAGAAGCTAAAACTGCTACAGAAATAAAAGGGCACATATAAACAGGGTAAATATGAATCCACAAAAAAATAAGTTCCAAGCCAGAGCTCCCTTGTCACAGAGAGCACACTCAAGGACATTAAAACTGGTCCTCACAATGTGTTTGGCACAATCCTTTAAACTTTAAATACTGACGGGCTACTTGTAATCAGCCCAGTGTAAAACACCCACTCTGAGCTCTGCAGTGACCATGCAGAAAAATCACTGCCTTTAATAATATATTGTAAAGGAAAAAGCATGAAAATGCTACAGAGAAGGAGATGATTCTGCATTTGGAATTTGGCTGGAAAGAGGCTGGTCCTTCAGTACCTGATTTCTGCCCAGGGGTTGCTGAGCCCAAGCTTTGGTTGGCTGGCAGGCGAGAGGGGGTTCCTGGGAATGCAGCAGCAGGATCCAGACTCAGAGTATTCTGGATTAAGGGCACACAGACCTGCCAAGAGATAACACCTCAGTGAGAGCAGCTGGGACACACACGAGCCATAAACCATGTTTCAAATCCCACACAGTGCTGTGGTTCACAGCATTGTGTCTCAGAGCTTCTGGGTACTTTTAGCATTAAGATGCATAACGAAAAATTATTAGAAATGCCTAAATTAAACAAAAACTCCTGGTAGATATGATGCAGTTGGATCATTCTATTCTGATAGTTAATTTAATGAAATTCAGGTGTTGAATAGAAACATTACATTCATTGCAGTTACAACATGACTAGCAATGAAACACCACAATCTTTCTTCCCTTTATCTTCCTAAATATTTTATGGTATTTCCAGCAGTTTTCCTATGGCAGACTTCCCAAAGCACACACTTTCCTGGTGAAAGGACAAAACTGTCCTCATATAAGGTGCTTATGCTCCCTGCTGTGCATTTTCAGAGATGCTCACAGGACATTCACACAGGATCCCCAATATTTCGGAATGTCAAGTTCCAAGGACACGTTTAATCCCAAGTATTCCTACTATACTATATATAAGATACACACAGAGCACAGAAATAGGAAGTCAAATTTGGTTCCCCAAGACAGTTCTATTTCATAAAATAAAACTAGGTAAGCTACAAATAAATCCAACAAACCAGAGGAGGATGAGGCAGGTAGGAGTACGTTAGTGGCTAAGAGGGGACTGTGCCACATACATTCACCCCAGCACTGTTCTCAGCTGTGTTACCTGCTCAAAGTTTGAAGGCAGATGAGTCCCCAGCCTCATGAGTAAATACCACCAGACCTCCAGTTTGGTCAGTGCCAGAGCCTCTGTTCTCACGTGGATCGAGCTCAGGGGCTGCATTAGTAGTTTCAGCCTTTTAGCACTGCACAATATATCTGGAAGACCATAACAGTATATTTTAAGCAATACAAATAATTAAATCACAGGCCAGCAAAAAAGGGGAACATTTATATATTTTTCCTAATACACTTCAGCTTAAAATTCAATTAATGACAGTCTGCAAAACTAAAATACACATCTAGATGTATATAAATTTATATAAAAATATAAATGCACCCACCTTTCAGACTATGTTACTGCTCTAATTGTTGTCTAGAACAACTCTGGAAATACAAGTATTTCTTACCAATACAGAAATGAAATCGAGTGAATTCCAACATTAACGCAAGGGAATTCACTCCTGCTTGCTGTGCTAGGTCCTGCCTGCCACAGGAAAAGGAAAACCAAGCACTTGCCATGCATGAGCAGCGCCCCTGGGTGAGAAGGAAGGGTCTGAGGCTGCCAAGGACCATCTGCCACTGAAGCAGAAATGGCACAGCAAGTCTGGACACACCTTGGCTCAAGCCTATGCAAGTGTTTAAGGAAGAGAAAACAGCTCAGCAGCACCAGAACCTGCCCCTCTGCAATGCATAGGGAGCTGCTCCTGCTGCAGGAAACCCTGCTCAGCCACCCTAGGACATACACAGCCACCACCACTGGGCCAGTGATTTTATCCCCCAACAGAATCCAACCTCTTCATTAATTTATGTGAAATAACGATCAGAACAAACGATGACATAAAAAAGCACAATAAAATTACAACTAAAGTTAAATTCAGCTAAACGAAGAGATGTCCACATTTAGTTTTCTCTTCAAACACGCAGAGAAGCACAATCAAGGTAAAAACTAAAATATTGTGTTTTGACACAGACTAGACTTACAACTTCTTCATGTCTCAGTTATACCTTTAAAGCACCTTTTTTAACACCTCTGGAATCCTGAAACATTGCCCCTCTCCAGTTAATCCACAGTCCAAACTTAGATCTGCAGAACATTTCATTCTCTATTTCATCGCTGCTTGGGCCAGTCACACCATTATCAAACAATACACTATCCTATTCCTAGCAGTCCTAACAGAAACTAAGATAGAACAAAAGATCTAACTGTCCCTTTGCCTTAAAAATAAAACAAGAAAAACAAACAACAACAACGAAACCAAACAACTTGAATTCTATTTATGTATATCCCACTATGTATTTGTACAGCCCACAGACAGCTCTGGATAATTGTATCAGTGTATCAGATAATTGTAATCAGTGTATCTACCACAGCATTGACCACTCAGAGTATCTCTTACAGTTCTGAAAGGTGACAGTAGGCAAAGCAATTCACGTTAAGTTTTGTTTTAAATATACCTGGATTTAGAGCAAAATTATCTATGAGACTCTTCCATGCAATGAAAGCTATTTTCTTTACCACTGGGGAGCCACTGCGAAATCCAAGTTCCTCCAGCTGCAGCAGCGAGTTGATGAAACTGCCACTGCGATGCAGAGTCTGAGGAGGAAGAAGTACAGAATTAAGATATTTTAATGCTGCCAAAAACTCCTTTCCTAAAGATCCATGATTGTAGAACTTAAAACTTTACTACTCACCTTTCCAAGCAACTTGACAAACAGAGGCCACAATTTTAGAACAAAAGTCTCATTTTTTGTAGAAAACAATTTCTGAAGTTCAGAAATCAATTTCTGCAGACAGAAAGAAACAGAATGACTAAAAGAAATACATTTAAAATAGTCAAAAAACTATACACTCATACCAGTTCTGAGTAGGAAGCTAAGCTAGACACTATGAGTTACTGTCACAGGTTCTGCTGATTCCATTTGGTGAGATAACAGAAGTTTAATTGTATTTATGATTACTGCTGTTGAAACCAGTGCTTAAAGACCATTTAAAACAGCAAGTTACTTTCCTGACCAATGATTATTTTCCTGATTAATAATTCCTGTTCAGACACACTTTGTTACTGTGGTCCCATATTTACACTGCTGTTACATTAATTTTTTTCATTAAAACCACTGTATCAAGAAGTTGCTGTCAACGCACAATACTTCTGTTGCCTCTAGCTGGACTGTAAATAAAATCAATCACCCTCCTGCACATCCGACACCCCACTCACCCCTGCTGTTGCCCCCAGACAAAACCCAGTGTTCCACTTACTGTGGTCATCAGGTGCTCGGTGACAGCTGCCACCTCCTGCTGTTTCTGCAGGAGCAGTGGCATTCCCATCTCCAGGGCAGTGGCCCCCCGGAGCTGCACCTTGTGGGCCGAGTGGACGACCAAGGGGATGATCAGCTTTGCCCACCTCACAGCCTCTTCTCCCATCTGGGCTGGAGTTTGCTCCATTAAGCTAAAACCAGAAAACAGAGGGATCACAAATCTCCAACAGACTGATCAGGCAACCAAATCATCTTTGTATTATCAATAAATGCTCTAATTCAACCTCTGATTTATAGGAAACCACTGTAAACTTCGTAAACTTCTTTTCTAAGCAACTGTATTTGGATATTTCACTTAAAACCACAAAGCTCCAGTGTTGTTTCAGACAAAGCTCTCCAAAAGCAGCACAGATTGGCACAGCTGTCCCTTCCTTCCACCACAGCCGTTTGGGCCCAGGAGCCTGACAGGGATGTCCCACGGCCCCCTTATCAGTGCCCAGGCACCAGGCCTGCACATGCACCATGCCCTGGTGCCCCCGGGCAGCTCCCACCCACTGCATGTGCTGAAACCACCCCAGCCTCTCCTGGACAGCTGGCCAGGATGGCACAGCCTCCATGGACATTACCTCCCCATTCCCAAGCTGCTGGAGCACACTATGGCAAATAATTCCACATGTTTAACCACCCCACACGACAACAAGACTTTCAGAAAATGGGAGTACCTGGCACATACCCAAACCAGCCTGTGGGAACTAGCCTGTCCCTAGAAATCCTGGAATTCTGGCAAGTGACCCCTTTGACCCAGGTAAGTCAGAACCAACCCTACAGCTTCCAAAGGGTTTACTGTACTAAGGAAAACTGCTGCCTTTCAGGGAATTTTAGGAAAGCCAGAGGACAAGCACTGTTTAAATGAACTATTGCACTTTGAAATGGATTTGCAGATCAAACCAGATGCCAGCAGATCAAACCAGATGCCAGAAGTTGAAGAGAATACTTATCAAGACTAAAGATGCAAAATCAATGCAGTTACTGACATAGAAATTAAATTAATACTAAGTAAAGATAAAAGTTGAATAATCTAACACTGCTGACCAAGACATTGTATTGGTCCTGAAAATCACCTCTGGAATTAAACAGTAATCTCAACAGTGTTATGAGAAACACTGCAGGAAAAAGCAGAAAGCATCAAGGAGGTATTTTAAAACATAACACCATATGATGGGGGAGAATTTCTCAACCAGATAGGTTCTGAAAACAAAATCTAACTGAAGCAGACATGAGACTTTGGAAATAATTCCTAATAAGCCACTAAAAATGAAAGCAAGACTTTCATCTGAATACTGCCTAACTCGTGCACCAGAACTGTCATATTAAGGCAATTGTTTGCAACTGTAACAATATACAAAACAGGTGATAAAGAGGGCAACTGCTCCCATGCATTGCCCAGCAGCAGCCCCTGGCCAGCTCTCCCCAGTTTGTATCTGGGCACGATGCCATATCCTATGGAATATCCTCTGGGTCTGCTGGGATCAGCTGTCCCAGCTGTGTTCCCCAGCCCCTCACCGGTGGGGTGGGGTGAGAAGTTACCAAGTCCTTGACTTGGTGCAAACTCTGCTCAGCAACAACCAAACATCCCTGTGTTATAAACATTACTCTCATCCCAAATCCAAACCACAGCACTGTACCAGCTACCAGGAAGAAAATTACCTCTGTCCCAGTCAAAACCAGGACAGCACTGCAGGAAAACAATCCTTAACATACCAAACAATTCCAAGAGTAATACAAAATTTTCCTTTGGTATATTTAGTGCCACTAAGGTTTTGTATCAAGCACTTCCCCCACAAATCAAGCATCTGCTTTAACAACTGAGTATCAAGTGCACCTACCGTATGATGACATTAAGTGCTTCATATTCAACCACAACAGACTGTACATCTCCTTTAGTAAGAATTGTTTCCAGGGTAGAAAGAATATTGGACACCTGAGGGAACAAGAGAACATCAGAGTGAGCCCCCATATACAATTAATTCCAAAAGGAGCTGGAATTATGAAGTTTCATTTTCCAGGACTGTGTTTGGATTTAGCCTTAAAAGAAGACCTGGCATGAGGTCTGAGCAAACTAGAATATTCACAACATTTCTCCCCTCTGCTGTTTCACTTGTTTCTAACAGAAATGCTCACATGGCAGCTTCTCCCTCAAGGGAAGCAGTAATTTCTGGCTCAGTTTTCCCATGAGCTTAGGGCCTATACTTGGCTGCCAAATTTGATGGAAAATGACCTTCGGATTCAAAAGCTACTGAGTAGAGAGCGACCAAGAGACTGCACAAGCCTCCTGTCCCTGAGACATCAGGCCAGCAAACAGAAACAGGAGGCAACTCACCTCCTTTTTAACAACTTCCGAAGGAAACGCCTGCTTAGAGATCACCCAAAGTGCCCGAGTGCGAGTGTTTTTGTCTGCAGCTTTCACAGCAACATCGTTCACTGTTGAGAGCAAATCCTGGATTTCTGTGGCTGAAAGAAGAACACACAGCCCTCAGACTCTGTGCACAGAGGCCCAGGTCACCCTGCTCACTGAACACTGCTAAGGAGCCGGTCAAATACAAGTATCAAGGATCTAATGGCTCAAGCAATACTTTTTGGCAATTTCTCTCAATAAAAAGCAACAAAAAAGCTCAAAATGTATCAATATACAGATACGATTAGTGTAGCACATCTGTATTACCTTTATAAGAATTCACAAACCCGTAAAACTAGAAGAAAACTTTAGTTAAATACATTAGAGCTAAAGATTAAGTATTCAATTAATTTAAGTTCTTGGATTCCAAGTGAACTTAGCAGCACTGCTATATTGACATAAATAAATTCCCTTTAGGGTCTGTAAGAGGCTTTATCATTCAAGAAGGTGCTGAAACTAACCCAGTACATAAAAGTAATAAGGTTAACACAGCACACGTAACTAGGAAGACTGACAAAGAAAACATGTATTTACAATTTAATGAAGTCTGATTTACTATAAATTTGGGTTTTGTGGGCAAATCATCTTACAGTCAGAGAAACAGAATGACAAACACTCCTTTTCTCAACCAGAAGTACACACACCTGTACATGAGCTCTTTGTCCTCACTCCTAAACTCTCCATTGTTTTCAGGACTTCATTATTTCTGGAGCCTGACATTCCCTAACAAAACTAACTGTAATTTATCAACTGGTTAAAAAAAAATAAAGTGTGGAAACAGAAAGAAACCACATGGACATTACTAGATATGCCTCCTTCTCAGAAGAAATCAGGGTAAATTCTGGATCAGAGGAAAGCAGGACACGTTGAAAAGCGGAGTAGAACCAAAAGAACCAATTTCAAACAGGATGGCAATCACAGGAATAATGCCCTATGCACATCCACACAGGTGACGTAGTTCAGTCTTGCCTGAGTTTCTGACTAGTAACTGACTAGTCATTCCAGAACATTTGTCCAAGAGTATTTAAGACTTCTCAGGAGAAGAGAATAACTGACTGCACACAATTTGCTATTTGCATTTAGAATCCCCACATACTCCCACACACAACAGACACACCACAACTCCTTGTGTGTCCATGAAAGACAACCTTGGTTTCACCCCCTTCCACTGCCACACACGACACTGAGCAGCTTCCAAATGTGTTATTCCAGCTGGCCATGCCCAACACCTGGAATGTGTAGCAGGTATTCCCAAAGACCAGCCAACCTGGAAATCAGCTCTCCCCTGTACCCATAATCCTGTGCTTTTACCTTGATGCAAAGCCTCCACTTCTCAGCAGCAAAACCTTTTGTGAAGGGGATTTAGCACTTTCTGGGAATGCAGGTCATAAGATTTTGGATTAATTTAATTTGAAATACCTACCAGCACAATATCTGGGGCTGGTCTAGATGACCTTTTAACAGCCTCTTCCAACCCAAAGCACTCTATGATTTGATTATACCAGGTGAAAGTGGAAAACATGGAAGAGCACTACAATGCACACCCAAATTCTACAAAAAGGTCTTTCACTGTTCTCTACCTGGACACCATCTTTCTTGTTACCAACTCCACAAAACTAATGACAGAACCTAATTGCTACCAAAGAAATGAATAAATTAGAAGTTAGTAAAATAGAATTAGTATAACAGCATGAAAAAAATACCACCTTCCTTGTGTACAAGATGGAATTAGTGAACTGATCACACTGCCCATAGTAGAGGCAAAATCACTGCACCACTTAGAACCTGAGCCAAACTGAAGCATATGCTAAGACAGACAAAGCAAAAACTCTGATGTATGTATTTAAATGGACAAGTTTGTTTGCTTACCAGATAATTCAGCTGTATTAGTTGAATTGAAAGTGCAGAATCCCAGTGCCTGCAAGGCTGCATTACCGAGCTCTGAGTTTGGACTAGAAATGTGTGCCTGAAAAAAGAACCCCAAAACAAAGTCTCAGGTGACAGAAGCAGCTGAGAAATACTGTCTCAGTTGTCTGAACACCAGCACTTCTGGAGAGCTGTCAAAAGCAAGCACTTGATGGAAAACGCACCCATGTAGGAAACCCCTCCTGATTCCACACATTCCAAACCAATAAAACAATTTGAGGTGCTGAAAACATTTTTGCTCTCTGGAATTTAGACATCTTTCCTGAAGGAAATTCTAAACACCAAGTCCTTTACTTTGGTTGTGTATGTTATATTCTATCACTGGACTCTCCAATTGTTTTTAAGCATCTAAAACAGAAGGAAAAAAAGGCTAAGAACAACCTTGACATTAATCTTTGAAAATGATGGACATTTACTGCATATTCTGAATTCTGAAGTGCTTCTAAAAGCAGCCACAGCACACCATCTTTTCTGGCTGGAAGATTAGATTTGACCGCATGATGCTGCCTGAACACATCTAAGACCTTGATTTTATTATTTTTCTGCAGTAATTTCTCACAATATGAAAGACATATTTTGTCAACAAACCCTTATTGCTCTGTTCCTAACTTGCATTCCTATTACAGCTTTGACTCCGTGATCGTGGAGTCTTCTTCAACCTTAATAATTCTGTGATTCTATAAATGAACACAAATACGACAATTACAACATCTGCGGACCTCACCACCTAAACATATGAGAAAACATACCTTAAACACTTTGCAGAGTTGAGGAAAGTGTTTTCTGACATCTGCAGTGAATACTTTGCCTCCTTCACCACTCAAGCGGCTTTCAGGAGCAGAAGGGAAAACAAACAATATTTACCGGTTAAATGGCTTGTAACTGACTTTACCGTCAATTTCTGATAAACATTAGCCCAGATGTTTTCTTTGAAGGAAATAAACACAACACTGAAGACTTTAAAGAGCAAAAATGTCAGCCACAACATGACCCAGCAGTAAAGCATGGTTTTATACCTTAAGGGCAAAAGTGAAGTGACTAATGACTCATTTAGGGCCTAGTGAACATGAAAAAAAATTTTTCAATTTTTGGTCAACTTCTTTAAAAACATTAAAAAGTTGACACCCAAGCTACAAATTACATCAAACAAAAATATATAAGCTTAAAAAGCACATTACTCATAAGCACCTCCAGAATTCAGGCTCCTCACTCCAGGAAAATCCTGGTTAACAAGCAAGCACGACTTTGCACATATGTGAAGAACATCCATACAGGAAAGTTGCAATTATCCTATAAAACGTTAACGATCAGTTCTACGTAGCAAAACCCAATCATAACAAGTTCAGTCGTTCTGGGGCCAACCTGAGAAACCTGTCGGTTCTTCAGTATTAAGTCAGGACTTCTTTTTTCCTATCAGTTTTTACTACAAATCTGTAAAATCTGGTATCTGAGCAATCATAACTTTAGAAGTCACTACAGAAGTGGAAAGCAGGAACCCAAGGGAGACCCCGATGAGAAGAGGCCGTGCCTTTGCACAGGACAAAAATCGGAGAGGTACAGGCACAACCTCATGGTGAAGAGGCACCTTCCGGAAAGAACGCAATTAAAACAAGGCACGATCATCCCAAACCCCGAAAAACACAGTTAAAAACGGCGCCTCTCCAATCATAAAGCTGAAAAGGAGATACTTTTGTTTTTTCCATTATAAAAAAAAAAAGATAAAGTTATTATTTCCCAACATTCCTTCACCCAACTCGGCAGATTCTGCAGGAAATGCGAGAGAAGAGGGAGGCTTTGGGATGGGCAGCCCCCGAGAAGGGGCACTCCATCCTTCCTTCCTTCCTTTCTCCCTCCCTCAGCCCCGCGTGTCTCCCGCAGTCTCTCCCCGAGGCCACGCCGCTCACAGCCCTGCCTACCCGGCCCTCTCTCCCTTCCCATCCCGAGCCCTCAGGCCGCCCGCTACCGCTACCCCCTCAGGCCGCCGCTGCCCCCTCAGGCCGCCCCCTCAGGCCGCCCGCTGCCCCCTCAGGCC